>OU892280.1:46782917-47197379 GCA_917834065.1 Ceutorhynchus assimilis | reverse complement strand
ACAGACCTATCATGCTGTGTCTTCTTCTTAACAGCGAGGAATAGAGAGAGCTAAAAAAGGTAGTTAGCCATAAAAAGAATAGGTACTCTGGGAGATGATGGCGTAAATGACGTAAATCGCAATTGTAGAAATGTCGTTAATTATTGACGGACGATTTTTTCAATTTTTTTTTTTAAAAAACCTAATTATGATCGGATCCGAATCGCTGGACAGACTTTGAAAATGTTGTACAATACAGCGAAATGCTGTACAGTGGGAATCATTGCAATTGGCACACACTCTTTAAAATCCCTCGTGTTAAGTCAAAATTCTAACCAATAAATCTATTTAGTGCAGCATTTTGCTATCACTGTGTGTCAGATTTGACACATTACGAGGGATATTTATATAGTGTGTGCCAATTGCAATGATTCCCACTGTACGTATGGTCACCCTACTGTAATTGTGTGACTTCCTGGGAAACTATATTTTATCAAATGTTTTTTCTATATACAAGCAACGATATAGGTATAGAAAAATGACCTCGCACCATAAAATGCCCGGTTCTCAAAAACATGGGCGAAAAAGATGAGTTTGAAGTAGGTACCTATTTCAAAAGCCGTTACCTTCTCTAGAGACCGTAGACCGTTATAACATAAATTTTGAACATTACCTAGGTTATAAAAAAAAAACCTATGAGAAAAAGATGGTCATGAGTTAGAACTTTCAAAGTTGCGTCAACCAACTTGAGTCGAGATTTTTCCGCTTGATCCAAAGTTTGCGCGAAAGAATCATAATGTTCCTAACTATAGCGGAAATCACTTTATGTCTGCACCTAACTGCATAGTCTTGTACGTACAGAAACACATTCGTAATTTTGTTGGGACATAGCATAACTTTCTACCCAGATAACACCCAACATCCGATGGATATCCATTTTAGGTACAAAATATGTACAGATGTCCAGGGACATTAAATGGACATCCAATGGACTATATTTTTTGGACAATAACTGATAACAGCCAGAAACGGATATCCAATGGAAATCCATTAAGTGTCCACAAATGTTTCTAAAAATCGTGGTCATAAACTGGACATCTAATGGACTATATTTTCTGGACAAAAACTGAACCACAAGAAACGGATATCCTCTGGAAATCCATTTATCGTCCACAAATGTATATAAAAATCATGGTCACAAACTGGACATCCATTGGACTATATTTTTTAGACATTAAATGGACAGAAAGGAACGGATATCCATTGGAATTCCATTTAATGTCCACAAATGTAAATAAATATCATGGTCTTGAAATGGACATCCAGTGGACTTTTTTTTTGGACAATTACTGAACTGCCAGGAATGGATATCCACTGGAAATCCATTCAGTGTCCATAAATGAACCTATAAATCGAAATAATTTTGTGATGCATGCATGGCATAAACTCCTGGGATGTCCAATGACTTTCTAGTGGATAACTATTTAGTGAAGTACTTATATACAATCAAAAATGAATTTTCAAATATTTAATTTATTAATAAGTTGTGGTAGGTAGGTATTAGTGGTCCATTTGTGAAATTCTGTCTAAGAAATTAGTCGATAGTACAGTGGTACAGTCGATAGGAGCGCTACGGAGTCACCCAATTAAAAGGGATAGAAGTTAACGTGACCGAGCGCCAGCCAATCAGGGCGCGGCATCTTGCGTTTCGCCATCTGCGCGGCCAGCCAGCACTCCAGCAGCAGCCATTACTCCTTCATGCTGCTGCCTGCTTGAACGATACACTCTACCGCTGTATTCGTACGCAACAACGGAATTATTCTACTTTAAAAATTGCCAAAAAACAGGTAGTTGTTCGTTTCCGCCTTTCAGAAAATCAGAATTATCGTTTGAAGAACGTTCCTCTAGTAATTAATCTGTAGGTGTAGTGTTGTAGTACATAGTCACCGCACACAACACAACGCCACCATTTCCATTGAAACCAGTGATCCCGGGGAGCAGGACGCTATCGTTTTATTTATTTTTTTCGCAAAAGTTTTGTCGTGTTGCAGTGTTGGATGTTGTTGGATCAATCACCCATCAGGTAAGAAATTAATAGATATACCTACCTAATTATTTCTGCTTATCACAAAATTAGAAAGAAATCGTAAAATCTAACCATAATGTGTCAATAAATTTTGAAACCCAGTCAATATGGCGTCAATAAATTATTATCAAAACATGAAAATATTTTTGGTTCATTATTTATGATTTATGATTTTTTGCTATGAATATTTCATCTAAAAAAAAAGGCAAATTTTTTTGGTCGTAGCCCGTTTTATAATTTACTTATTTGCTAGATGAAGAGTAGGTATATTTATAGATGAGACCTAAGTTATACCTTGATACAACCTCAAATATCAATCTAATAGTTTTTTTGAAAAAAAAAAAATTACAGTCGAGCTGTCTATAGATTTGGGTACTGTTCTAACTTTTATTTTGGTGAATACATAATTAGTGAGAAAATTAAAATTATTCATAGGTACTACCTATTTTCTGATATAGATCTTTTTTGTTTTTAGGTTGGAAAACACTGTTATTTGATGAGATTATAGATTTATAGATAGCAGTGAAACAGTATTTAGATGATTACTTGACTTTTCAACTCACTTTTCAAATAAAATGCCTAAACTTTCCAGATCAAAATATAGAAAAGCAAAATTGCATAGTGATATGAGTTTGGAAAATATATGTGGAACTAATAATAATCAAGAAAATAATGTTTCTTCTGATGTTTACTTAAGTAATAATTTCCAAGCTGACAATAATGCTCGCAATAATGTGAATATACACGCCACACCACTCATGGTAGCTTCTGAGAATTTCAATAATGACTTAACGTTAGCAGATCCCGGGGCAGATCCTCCTGATCTTGATGGCAATAAAGAATTAGATATCAATATTTCCCTTTCACCCCCAGTTTCACCCTCACCTTTTTCAGATTTAGAAGATTCAATTTCCAATGTTGTCCAAAATTTAGGAGTCAGTGACAATATTACAAAAAAAAAAGATATCACTTCGGAATTAACAGAGTGGGCTTTAAAATTCAACATATCTCATATTGCATTGTCTGATTTATTAAAACGATTGAAACCAACTTTTAATGAATTGCCCCTTGATGCCAGAAGTTTACTACATACACCTAGAAATTTGGAATATAAAATTGTTTTTCCTGGACAATATTTCCATTTCGGCCTAGAAAAATGTATTAAGAACCTATTTTGTTGTATTAAAAACAAGCCTATAGACAAAATTGAGATTTATGTTAATATTGATGGACTTCCACTATCAAAAAGTTCTGGATCTCAGTTTTATCCAATACTTTGCTCACTAGTGCAAAATAGAAATGTAGTTGACATAATAGGTATTTACCATGGAAATGAAAAACCCAAAAATGTGAACGAATTTCTTAAAGACTTTGTGGAGGAAGTGAATAAATTTTCAGAACAGGGTATTATAATTAATGATCAGAAGTATCAGTTTACAATTAAAGCATTCATTGTAGATGTACCGGCAAAGGCCTTTATCACTTCTACTAAGGGGCATAATGGATACTACTCATGCTCTAAGTGTGAGATTGAAGGGGTATTTATACAAAATAGAGTTTGCTTTCCAAATGTTAATAACTTGGTTTTAAGAAATAACTATAAATTTAGACAGAAAACTCAAGAAGAACATCACTTGGGGGCTAGTATTTTGGAAAAAATACCTAGTTTAAATATGATAGATGATTTTGTTTTAGATCCTATGCATTTAGTTTACTTGGGTGTAGTTAAAAAACTCATAGTTACACTTTGGTGCAATGGCGCTCCTTCAATTAAGCTATCTTTCCGTGAAATTTCAAACATTTCAAAAAAATTATGTGATTTAAAATATTGCATTCCGGCTGAATTTAATAGAAAGCCACGGTCTATGATGGAATGTAAGAGATGGAAAGCCACAGAGTTTTACCAATTTTTAATTTACACTGGCCCCCTCGTTTTAAAAGATATTTTGACAAAAGATAAATATTTAAATTTCTTGTCTCTCCATGTATCAATATACATCCTTTCCAGTCCAAGTGCTTCCACAGAATTAACAAACTATGCAAGTGAATTACTGGAATATTTTGTCCATACTTTTAGTCTTCTTTATGGCCAAGAACACTGTTCCCATAACATTCATAATCTTCTGCACCTCCATGCAGATTTTACTAAATTCGGTCCATTATTTAATTTTTCAGCATTTCCTTTTGAAAATTTCATGCAAATCATTTTAAAATTAGTACGTAAACAAGATAAACCTTTAGCCCAAATTGTATTTCGTAAATCTGAACTCAATGATTTTCTCTATAAACAAGAATCATCTGTTGATGAACCTACTTTCAAATCACGACATTTTAATGGACCTCTTATCGATATTGACGAAGAATATGAGCAGTTTCAAAAAGTGCATTGTCAAAATTTCTTGTTAACTGTGGAATCACCTGATCATTGCTGTTCATTAAAAAATGGAAATTTAATATTAATAAGAAACATTTTAATAAAAAAGGGTTTGCCATATATAATTGGACATAGATTTCTAAATGTTTCTGATTTTTTTACTGAACCTATAAAATCATCTTTACTTGGCATTTATTTAGTAAGAAATTTGGACAAACTCCAACAGTGGCCACTTTCCGAAATAACTTCAAAATGTTTGAAATTACCATTCAAGGATGATGTTTTTCTAGTGCTTCCACTCTTACATCTAAATTAACATTTTGGGATAGCTGGTAGTTTTATGTCCTAGGAAGTGATTTGCTTTAATATCATTTATTTTATTTATTCATTGGTACACTTTACAATGAACATCACAGCTAACATGAATGTGTGTATTTTTTCAAGTCTCGTTTAACCTAGGTACAAAAATAACTGAACTTTATTTCTTGATAATGTCTCATATTTTTCAAAACTCATTCTCTATCAAAAAAAAATTATAAAATATTTTCTATAAGTAAATTAAAATATTTAAAAATGGTCAATTATCATTCTAAGTATATGTAGGTATACCAGCTATTGTCTGCTAATTCAAAAGGTAACTATATATATAACTGCATTCCTACTATTTGTAATAATAATTAATTTATGTTACAGCTAGTTTATTTGAAGTTGTACATTTGGTATAATTTTTCAAATTACTGAAATTCCGTTGCTCATCGAAAAAAAAGGATGGATAAGACGTGGAGTGTAGTGCAGTTTGAGGAGGAAAATGCAGTGGAAGCAGTGCCCTCCTCATGGATTTATAATAACAAATGCTATTGGCCGCCATTTAATAAGGAAAAACTACTAAAATTTATTAAAAATAATGAGGAGCCAAACACTTGCTGGCCACTGCACCCTGTGAAAATATTTCGTAATGGAATATATGGTAAGAGTATTAATAGAAGGCGTTGATTATCTTGACGTATTTAAAATACTAATAACTTTTAAAACAGAAGTCCTAGATATCTAAATAGTTCTTTTATTAATTCTGGTTCAATTATTATTCTGTGAGTTGATCATAACTCACAGTAATCTGAAATCCCATAAATCACTTAGTTGCAGTTTCCTTTTATATTTTTGCAGATGATTATCTTACGGCTAGGAAAAAATGTCAGACTGCCGAAATGTTCTCGGACCTCTGTTCAGATACTGGTGATGAAAAATCCTCAAGAAAAAAGAGAACAAAAAAAGTTTTTTCGCCGGAATCCAGCCCCATTTCTACTAGTGAGGACGAAAAGGAAAGAGGCTGTAAGCCCAAAAAAAATTCATTACCACCGGCCCCAATTTTGGTTGGTATGTTGAGAAATTGATTATTATTAAATTTATAACTTCAATAGGTAATAAAACTTGAATTTTTTGAAATTAAAAATAATTAAGGTGAAAATATTTCTCCTGATAAGTGTTTTTGATAAAACCATGAAAATAAAGACACTTCGTAATTACATATTGTAGCACAGAAAAAATATCGTTCTATTTTGTTTTGTTCTAGAAAATCCTGTTCGTCTGGCTAATTCTAATGCAAGAGGTCCACGTTCAGATGCCAATAATATATTATCGCCGAAGGGATCGTCATCGTCTTCGACGTCTTCTCTAGGAAGTATGACATCGAATTTAGGATCAGCACTAGGAAATGGTCGAGTAATTGGTATGTCCAAAACTGCTTGGAGTTTAATATTTTATTAAAAAAATAATTTTAAGACAAAAGTTCATTTTATAATGTATAGTTTATAATTTTGTTTTGAAATCAAACAAGGAGGTTCTGTTCTGGTTAAAATATCGAAAACGTTTAATAGCTAAAAATTAACCTTTTATTAATTTTTTAGAACACCCTCGATGTGACAATACCAATGAAATCAGAGTGGACGTTTCAGCGACAGAATCAGGCTGCTGCAAGATGCATGGTAAGAGAGTTTTTGGGTATTGAATTTTATTTATAATTTTGCAAAGTATTTTTGATCAAAATTTGTTTCTTTTAATTTCAGGAAAGCTTTTGACAGATCTTGTCCGGAAACAAAACATTTTATTTCAATACATTAAAGAAATTCATGGCTATACAGTTGAAATGGATCAAACACTCAAAAAAATTGATACCAATAATAAACCTTCAGAAATAAATGAAACTTGCAAAATAAGTTTCATTAAAGATTTTAATTTTCCTTTAAGCAACGAAGAAGATTTAACAGGTTTTGAGGAGTATTTATCGAATGATGTTAATTATGCAATTGTTGTAAGTACCTATATATTCCTAACTCAATTTTCTATGGTTTCTGTCTATTTATTTAGATTATAAAAATACAAATGTTAAAAGTCACGTATTCAAACAGACATGATACTGATTTTTTAATTTTTCTTCTATCTATTCAAGGTTAAAGAAGTTGTTAAGATAGGAGGGATCGACATTAACCAATTCGTGAAACGTGGCCTGTCTTTCTGCATCTCAAACCGATTGGCGGAGACCTATACTTACTTTGGAAAAAAAGGGAAAAAAAATTTTTCAGAACTAAAACTATGCAGTGTGTTGTTTGGTAAGTAGTATATCATACAATAGTTTTAAACCATTTTTTAGAATTTAAAAACTGCTGACTGTCTTACTCGATTTTAAAATAAAAGGTACTTAGTTATACAAAAAATAGTAACTATTTTTTGTACTAAGGGCGTAAAATGCAAATTTAATGTCTAGCATTTTAAGCTTTTACGTCTATTTATTAATGCAAGTCGTTGAGGGTATATTATTTGCATTTATCAGTCTAAATAGTTATAGTTATTTTATAATTTATTGTTCCAGATGCTGTTTTCAAAAAGTTTAAGGATTCTTCTAGAAAGGACATTGAAACTAGTATCAAAAATTGGATGCGTAGAGCAAAAGAAAGGAAGTGAACACTTGTCTGCTATCTTCGTTTTTATTTTGGTTTGTTGGGTTCCTTTGAGAGTAAAACTTGTTTTGTTTGACAAAAAACAATACTTTTTTATTGATATTTTAGTAGTTCCTATAAGAATAGTCGTTTTTTTTTATTGTTAAAAAAAAATATATATTTTTTTCGTACTTCCGGGACTAAAGCGACAATTTCACTCCCTCATGACAGGGACTGAAGTGTCACTTTTTGTCCGTCCAGTATTTTCGACCGTATATGATTTATGTTATTTAATAATTTTATGTTAATGTTAATTTGCCAAGAATAACTGTTTTTTTTGTCTAATATAAAAAATAATATTTTTTGAAAGTTTGTTTCTGCGGTTTAGTTTAGGAAAAGGATATTATTAAGCTTTTTCGCAGAATTAAAAATTGAAAAACTATAGTTTCAGTAATAATTTCGATGCACAGCTCACTTAATAATATATTTTTTATTTTTAATTCTGAGAATATACTAAATAATTTTCCTTTTCCTAAATAAACCGCAGAATAATGACACAAACTTATTTTATGTAAATAATGTTTTTAGGTGTAAGTAATAAAATGATCCAATAAAGTTTGTTTAACAGCAATTTTTTTGAAATTTGATTTCCAGCTCATGTCCATAAATGGATGCTTTATGGACAACCATATTATGTCCAGGAGTATTCCATGAATGGCAGAAAAAATGGATGCCGCTAGAACATCCATAAAGTATCCAAAATATTCCATAAATGGCCTAAAAACTGCTGGACATGGTCATCCATAGGATGTCCAAAAGTAGTCCAGTGGATGCCTCGTGGACATCCATAAATGGATATTTAAGCGGTACCCCATGGCTATGATCTGGACATCCAGGAATGATCCAGAGCTGTGCCAACTGGATAGCCAGAGGATGTCCATGAGACATCCACTGAACTTAATCTGGATGTCCATCGGACTTCCTAGTATTTTTGCTTGGCCGTCCAGTGGACAACCAATGGATGTCTTATGGATCCCTCTGTGTTATCTGGGTAACTTTCGACCAAACTTCTGGGGCTCATGAAAAACGTGTAGGTTTTCTCACTTGTTGAATTAAGTATATATATACTATTGGTCCTCCCATACATTCTATAACCCATTTATTTATATTTATATTCCAATTGGGAATCGATAGATCGCCTAGCAACCGCTATATTATGTGAAAATTACATTATCTTATCTATTCGTTTAATTATCATTAATTATACAACACCAAAAATTATTCCGTTAAAAAATAAGTAGGCAAAAAAAAGTTTGCATTGAAAATAGGCAGTATACATAATACCGAAGTCCCTGTAAAGGAACAAAATATCTACTTTTCTACTGAACTTTTTAAATTATTTATTGCGGTATTGTTAGAGGACGTTTTCCGGTCGATAGCGACACATAAAGACCGCATTACAACTTTAGTACAGATAGATATAGCTTCGTGACAACACTTTCATATAATATTTAGGGCGCTCCCCTTTCTGAGTTTAGTGAGTTACAGTGGTTTGAAAAAGACTAACCAGGTAAATATAAATTTTTCTTTCTAAGTATTTTTAATTCAGTAAATTAACCCATTTAGGGCCGGTTTATTCATCTTCAGATAAACTTGCTACTATGGTAACTATCTGCAAAATCAATGTACAGTTCGCTGATTCTATTAGTCGGCGGATAACTGGTCGACCAATGGGATTACAAATTGCGTTTTTATCTGCCAGATTGCATACCTGACAATTTATCAGAAGTTGAATAAACCAGCCCTTCCCTTCGTGAGTATCTATCAGCATTAATTTATTTATGTCAGCAAATTTATTTAGGTATAATTCAATCCCCATTTATTCATCTTCAGATAAACTTGCTGGTAACTATCTGCAAGATAAATTTACCATTCTATAATTCTATATTGGTCGGCGGATAACTGGCCGACCAATGGGATCACAGATTGCGTTTTTATCCGTCAGATTGCATACCTGACAGTTTATGAGAAGGTGAATAAACCGGCCCTTATTAGAGAGATAACTTATAGTATTGTCACTGGTCTGTGGTCTGCAATTTCTAACATCACTTTTAGGTACTTACCTGCGCTGCGAATTTGTGATTTGTAAATAGGTTTTCTTCAATTTAGAAGACTGAATATGAGCAGTTTTTTAGCAAAATAAAAGGAATATATAAGGGTAGTGATGTCAAGATTTTCTAGTAGTTCTTCAACATATCAGTTAGGTAGGTACTCTAAGAAGTGCTTAGACGCAGGACTTACTCAAATGTACGACAAGCAGAAAAAAATGTGCAAAAAAGTGAGAGATTTGAACGCCGTATCATTTTAGATTGGGCTTCTACAAATTCACAATAAATTTCTCATGCATACCTATTTCATGTATCTACTAGTATAATCGAAATTAATAATGATCTCCTAGCCTCTTACCCTGAGCTGAGAAAGTTTCATAGGTAGGTAGGTATTTAATCAAATAGAAACCTGAATATTTCAATGAACAAATGGCTTTTTAATAGGTAGAAACTGATGAAGGCTATTGAAATAATTCCGCCTTATAGGTAGGTACCTACCGAGGTACCTACTAATAATATCACTGAAGATTATTGCATTACATTCAATTAAAGGGAAAATAACTATTCAGGTTTCCGAATATTCGAATATTTGAAAGTATAGGCAGGTTCGTTAATTTCTTGTTCACACTCTGACTGGCTCGAGGGTGAGCAATAGACATCACTATTCACTAGTCACACCTCCACGAATTTCGGTTTATTCGTAGAAATTTTAGGCTTTGCGCAGAAACATGCTGTGTTTGAACAAACCTTTAGAAAACCATTGAACTTGGAGGAAATTGTAGATTTTTTCGCCGATTATTTGGGAGAGGATATTTTCTTCCATACTCTGGCATTTCTTGGACAATTCTTGATATTTTTAGTGATACATAGGTAGGTATGTAGGTATATGCTGCTTGAAAATTTAATAATCCTGAAGTCAAGGTATGGATATTCCGTCGTAATTCATGAAGGACTGTATTCCTAGTTTATCCTATCACTTTACTGCATAGCCTAATTCAAGTAGATTTTCAGCACCGCTTTGTATTTGCATAGTTAGTGTTTCTATAAAATTAAGTGGAAATATAGTAGAAATTAGTTTTACTTCTTCTCAACCATGGATTTCAATATTAACCGCGTATCGGCTCGATCATTTTTAAGCTTTTGGGGTATGCTGAATTGATCAATCAGAGTAGATTGTTTCATCAAGCATATTAATAATAAGACTAAAGACCCCAACACACAACCTTGAGAACGCGGAGAACTGAGATTTTTTCAAGGCGTGATGGGTGTCTTTTCACCTAGGAAAGTTCTACCTACAATGTAGATTTTCAACCAGGCAAGCAGTTTCCCTCTGATGGTGGATATGTTTCCATGAAGTAATTCAAGTAGAACAGCCAAATGCATTAGCAAAATCAGCGTAAATCACATCACATCCGTAGTAAAAACCTTGTCCCGAGCCTGGATCCATATGCTTCAAGGCAGCTCAAGAGGTTGAAAATTGATGAAGAAGAAAACTTAGTGTCAATATAAGGCGCGAAATATTGGATCTTGGATCAAGGACTGCTATTGAAAGATTATTGACAAAGTTGCTTGGGGTCGCTTCTCAACAAGTTTTTCTTTATTTGGCTTTTTAGACTCTCAATATATGTATTAGTTATTCGATTTTGAATATGTTGGTATGCAGCTTGATCTATTGTTCTCATTGAAGCCTTGGATATAGGAAGTACCTAATATGTTTTTAAGCCTTCCGATGCTTAGTTACCTAGGGTTTTTTGTTTTTCTATTTTGGTGTTTTTTTTTTTATTTTTTCTAATTTTTTTTTTTTTATTGCTGTTTTCCACCCTTTGGGTATAAGCCTTCCTCTTATTTTGCCAGTTGTCGCGGTTTTGTGCCACCTGGTACCAGTTCAGTCCTGCCGCTCGTTTCAAATCGTCGCTCCATCTCCTGTGCTCCTTCTGTTGCTCCATGGTCTCCATCGAATTAGTTTACCACTCCACTTATCCTGGTCTCTTGCGACGTGTCCTGCCCAGTCCCATTTCTGAGCGGCGGCGCGTTATACGACATCGTGCACCTTTGTTTTTCTCCTGATCCATTCATTTGTTTTCCTATCCCTTACTGATATCCCAAGTATTCTCCTCTCAATAGCTCTCTGGTTTACTTTAAGTTTGTCAAGTATAGCTTTCGTAAAGGTCCAAGTTTGTGACCCGTAAGTCGTTACTGGTAGGATACACTGATTGTATAATTCGGTTTTGAGGTTTAGGTGTATGTCCATATTCAAGATGTCTTTTATTTTGGCATATGCCGCCCAGGTTTGCCGTATTCTCTCGTTTATTTCGAGTTCTTGGTTAGCCTTGCCAATAGTTAGTGTCTTAGGTATTTGTATGTAGTTACTTTTTCGATTCTGTTGTCTCCTAGGGTAATTTCTCGTTCGTCCTCTACGTTTGATATCATGTACTTCGTTTTGTCAAAGTTGATTTCTAGGCCTATGCGCTGCGTGGCCTGTAGATGTCGTCGATAAGTGTGGCCAGTTCTTCTCTACTTCCGGCTATCACTACTATGTCGTCGGCAAACATGAGGTGGTTCAGTTTTTCCCCATTGATATTAATGCCTCTGTTTTGGAGGTCGATTGTTTTTAGTGCGTCTTCCAGAACTAGTGTGAAGAGCTTGGGTGACATAGGGTCTCCTTGGCGCACTCCCCTTTTAAGTGCAACTTTGTCGGACTTTTCGTGTAGCTGGATTTGTAGAGTCGCGTTACGGTAAATGTTGTTGATTAGGTTTGCGTATCTGTGGTCTATTCTGGCGTGTTTCAGGGCTTGCTGTAGTGCCCATATTTCCACCGTGTCGAAAGCCTTTCTAAAATCAATGAATGCTAGCCATAAAGGTATATTGTATTCCACCGTCTTCTCGATTAGTGTTCTCATCGTTTGCAGGTGTTCTGTAGTACTGTAACCCTTCCTAAACCCAACCTGCTCTTTTGGCTGGTAGTAGTCTAACTTTGGTGTGAGACGGTTGGTTATTATTTTCGAGAATAATTTATATATTTGGGGTAACAGGCTGTTCGGTCTGTAATTTTCTAGGTTCTCGGTGTCTCCCTTTTTGTGAATGATTGTCACGAGGGCGTTTGTCCAGTCCTGTGATATGTCCTCCTTTTCTAGGCATTTGTTGAACAGCATTTCTAGTTGGTCCTCTAGTATATCTCCGCCTTGCTTTAACATCTCCGTTAATATGCCATCTTCGCCTACTGTTTTCCCGTTTTTCATATGGTGTTGCTAGTCTGATTTCGTCTTTTGTAATCTCAGGTGTGAGGTTTGCTAGTCCTCTATCGGGCGCCTCCACAGGTGGCGGATAGGGGAATGCCTCTCAGATATGAGTGGTACCGGGTAAATTTAATACCCGGGACGGACCAAAACTAGCACTGCAGCGTCTGCCTCAGAGTGAGCGGCTGAAAACAGCGTCTGTCCCAGAATGGGCGGCTGAATCAAAACTCACCAACCCGCCTGGCAAGCGTGGTGTTTTACTTGCCATTACCCCCCTTTACATACCATGGCGAATTTTAAAACAAATAGAACTGGTCCCCAGGTGGGTGGGAAATTTCCCGACTCCCACACCTGATCTGTCTCACGGAATCTGGGGGAGGCAAAAATTCGCTCCCAACAAAGATCAAAACCCCACGAAAACGACTAACACAACAAAAATCAAAGAAACTGATCAACCTAACAATAGGAACGTACAATATAAGATCAATGAACACTGACGAAAAGATACATGAACTAGAGCAAGAGCTGACAAGAATAAAGTGGGACATAGTAGGCTTCTCAGAAACTCGAAGAAAAACTAAAAATCGAATAAAATTGAACTCCGGTAACCTGCTATACTACAAAGATAATGAAAACAACAGTAACTTTGGAGTAGGATTT
The DNA here is from genome assembly GCA_917834065.1 of Ceutorhynchus assimilis. NCBI lineage: Eukaryota > Metazoa > Arthropoda > Insecta > Coleoptera > Curculionidae > Ceutorhynchus > Ceutorhynchus assimilis. Next base: position 47,184,003 of record OU892280.1, on the reverse strand, counting down.
ATTATAAATAAAGCGATAAGTAAACACGTCCAAACTATCAAGGGAGTCTCAGATCGGGTTGCTTATCTCGTACTTAAAATGAAAAGAACATCTCTTAAAATTATTCAAGTGTACGCCCCCACTTCAACATACGACGACGAGAGCATCGAAATATTCTATGAAGATATCTCAAAGGCTATGGAAGAACATAAAACTCGTCTTACTCTAGTCATTGGAAATTTCAATGCCAAACTTGGTAAGAAGCTGAATAAAGAAGAGACTAAAATAGGGGACTTTGGGTACGGTGAGAGGAACGATAGGGGAACTACCTTGATGAACTATCTAGAAGAAAAACATCTATATGCGATGAACTCGTTCTATAAGAAGAAACCGCAAAGAAAGTGGACATGGGTCAGCCCTAACGGAACAACGAGAAATGAAATTGACTACATACAGACCACTGAAAAATATATTATTAAAGATGTAACAGTCCTGAACAGATTCACCACAGGCAGCGATCACAGAATGGTCAGAGTAAAAATATGTATCGATGACAACTTTGAAATAAAAAGAAAAACTAATGGAAACAAGGGACAACTAGACATGACCAAACTTGCACAAAATAAAACCATATACAAAGAGAGACTGAAGGAACAACTGACCCAGAACTTGAACAGCGATAATGAAAATATATAGATAAAATATACGATACATTAGCGGAAACCATGGTTAGGGTAGGAAACGAAATCGCACAAAAAGATAAAAAGAAGAAAGAAGGTAGATTGCATATCAGAGGAGACAAAGAAACTCATGGAAAGAAGGCGGAAACTGAACGAAGAAGGGAAAAGGAAATCGATAGAATATACAGAAATCAATAAGACCACCAGGAAAATTATAAAAGAAAACAAAAGAAAGAAACAAGAAATAGAAATAGAAAGAGTCATAGAGAATAACAGGAATATGAAATGCCTGAGACCAACACTAGGAAGATACGAAATAAATAAAATAAAAGACAAGAACGGCGTAGAAACTAATATTAAGGAGGATATCATAAATATCACACAACTGTTTTATACAGAACTATATCAAACAAAAAGGGAACCACCGCAAGAAACCGTAAAACAACTACAAACTAAAATAAAGAATGTAAACTCAGAACTACAACTCGAAATAAGCAAATCGGCAATAAGGAGGGCTCTGAAAGAAATGAAAAACAGCAAAGCACCTGGAAACATTGGCGCATCCACGGGTAAAGGGGGTAATTACCCCCCCCCAGAGAGGCGTAAAAACAGCGGCGGATTTAGGATTCCTTCTAGGGGGGGGCGATCCATCAGGGCCTCAGGCTCAGATAAGAAATAATAAAAAAACGACTTAAATATACAGAGTGGCAAAAAAGTCGCGTATAATACCTGTAACTTTCTAATTACCTCGTATACGAAAAAGTGACCTTAATGAAAGTTGCTCAGTAAATTAGGGACATAAAGCTTCCGTATTTTTTGCTCGGTATCCGTATCGGTATCGTACTGCGCATGTGCAGAAGCGATACGGAGGCCGAGATACCGTACGTACAACGTAACGTTACGGCCCTCTCGCGGTATCCGTATCGGTAACGTATCTTGACATTCCTGACGCATGTCAAATTTCAAATGAATATAACCTCCCTTTTCTTCCGGGTTGATTTAATTTGTTTAGTTTATACTTTCTTGAGTTCCTTGTGTGTTTAGTGCTTCTCTATCGCAAAAAAAATAACAATTTTGAGGTTAGATATAAAAACGCCGAAGTTTTGAGACAAAAATGTCTAGGTTATGAAATGCGTTTACGTTTACCGGAACAGGGAGCGCTTTAACAGCCTTTTCGCTTGTCAACGTATCTAGTTGCGTTACGGATACCGATACCGATGAATTATTTCAAGTAGCTTTATGTCCCTAATATTTCCCACAATTCTACTTAAACGTATTGCCTGTGTCACTTCTGGTTTGTTTGCTATCTAGACCAACTTTCTTTTTTTCAAATAAAACACCCTGTATGTGATTGCATATTTGGATTCTACGAAAAATTCTGAGCAGATTTCATGTGATATACCCTATACCTAAGTTCAACTGTTTTGGAAATATTGACAGTTGAACATTGACTTTTTGCAACTTTGACAGGCTGTAAAACCTAAACGGTTAATTTCAGAGGAAAACCGATTTTACATTCCTATCTTAGATTTTCATAAACTATCATTTGACATCAACATTTAATTTAATCGGAGATTAAATTTAATTGGAATTTTCAATTATAGATTAAATTCAAAGTTGGTGCGGATTTACGTCATCCGCAGTCGATTCGCTCCCAGCTCGCTGCTGCCAAACGTATTTAAAAGTATTAAAAATTTGGAAAAATAGCAAAAACCATATGGAATTTCATGTTGGATAATGCTTGATGAATATGTTTGTGTTTTCGTTAAAAATTTCGTTGTTGCGTTGCTCAATAGGGGGGGGGCGCGCGCCCCCCGCGCCCCCCCTCTAAATCCGCCACTGCGTAAAAAAAATTTATTATTGAAAAACACACAAATTATTTTTTGAAATTCGTTTTGGGCGTGGCACCCGAGAAAAATTTCTGCCTCCGGCTTAACTACTTGGTCCTACTTTGGGTGTGAACTAAGGTTGCCAACCGTCCTTTATTTCAGAGAACAGTCCTTTATTTTAGAATAATATCCTTTGTCCTTTTGAAAGGTGCTAAAGGGCGGCAAATGTCCTCTAAAATCCGAAAATATAAAAAAACGCATATTTTTTTTTTTTTAAGTACCGCCACTATCATTCACCACATAGGTAATTTATTTTGTCCTAAAGTTGGCAACATTGGAATAATTTTGGTAAATCCCCTAGCTCCGAATTTGAGATAAAATTTAATATCCTAAAAATGTTATTTGGAAGGAAGCTAAAATTGGATGGTTCTCGAAGTGGTACAGTGACAAAGCCTGCCATACGTCCCGTATTATACAGGACAATCCCTTATTTCAAGGTCCATGTCCCGCGTCCTAAATTAGTTACCAGAAAGCGCAAAAGTCCCGTATTCTCTGATATACTTATGTATTTTTTAATTTTAAAAATAATCAGCTAGATCGACCATAAATAGTCATTGCGACTTAAAAAAAAACTCAAGATCCTGTATTTCCTTACAGACCCTGAGTTAGGGCCTGTTTAGTGTAGTCATTTTTTTTTATCTGGAATTTTGAGGGCTGAATGTGGCTAGTTAGCTGATAGGAATATAAGTGGTTTCAAAGCCTGCTCCCTGTTCGAAATATCCATTGAATGTTTTGCGGATTTGCTCGATTTCGAACTATGATTAAAGTCTGGCGATTTTTTAGCGTTATTTTCACAACAAAACCTTTTATTCTCTCGATTGCCAGACAAAAAGTAAACGCGGAAGGTTCTTACCTTTTCTCCTGGATGTATGTTGGTAGGTACATTAAACCTCTGCTTCATGAAACTGTCCTGATTTTTTATGAAAACAGAAAAAATATGGTAGCCTTCACTGGCACCCTCAATGGCGTAGCACCAAAATTTTTTTCAAAATGTGTCCTTTATTGCAATAACCGAAAGTTGGCAACCCTAGTGTGAACCCCTTCAAATAAAATTCGATGGTTACCAATCGAAAGAACAGGCCGGCTTCAGAAAGGGTTTCAGTACAAGTGACCACCTATTAACCATCCATGAAAATCCTAATAGAACGAGCCAACGAATATCACATCCCACTATATATTGCATTTATCGACTTCGAAAAGGCTTTTGATAGTGTTGAACATTGGGCAGTAAAGAGCTCATTAATTAATAGCAGAATAGACTACAGATACACAGACCTAATAACCAACATATATAGCGAAGCAACAACAACTATTAAAGTCCATGAGGGAACAAAACCAATACCCATAGGAAGAGGTGTCAGACAGGGCGACACAATATCACCCAAACTTTTCAACCAGGCTCTGGAAGATGTTTTTAAAAAACTAGACCGGGAGGAAAAAGGTATAAAAATATGCGGACAACACTTGAGCAACTTGATGATATCGCCCTTATAACTGATAAGAAAGAAGAGCTGACAGAAATGCTGGAAGAACTTGACGTAGCAGCTAAAAACATAGGTCTCAATATGAACTACGCTAAAACCAACACAGACGATGACATCATGATCAGAATAGGACAGCGAAAAATAGAACAAGTCGACGAATATATATATATCTGGGACAGATTATTAAACTCAGCAAAGAAAACCAAACAGCAGAAATCAAGAGACGAGTTAGATTAGCTTGGGCAACATTCGGTAAATTAAGCTACATCTTGAAAAATAGAAAATATCCACAATACCTCAAATCCAAAGTTTATAATCAATGTATACTTCCTGTTCTCACCTATAGATCCCAAACATGGACACTTACAAAGTCAAACATGGATAAAATAACAAAAGCACAAAGATCAATGGAAAGACAAATGTTACATGTGAAACTGATAGATAAAAAGAGGAACGAGTGGATTAGAAATAAAACGTTAGAAAGGAGGTAGCAAAATTAAAATGGAAATTCGCAGGTCACAATATCAGACAAAAAGACGACCGATGGAATAAATGTAAGTATCTTAAGCTGGAGACCTTGGGAGAATAAAAGAAATAGAGGAAGACCCCAGATGAGGCATGCTGATGACCTGAAGAAGCACGCTGGAACCAGGTGGATGAACATGGCAACAGACAGAGAAGAATGGAGAAGACTGGGGGAGGCCTATGTCCAAAGATGGACTGAAGAAGGCTGAATAGATAGATAGAATCTCAGGTATGTCTTCAGAGTTGACGTTCATGACTTTCACTTCCTGGTCTTGTTCGGATATGTCGCTAGTTACTTTCGTCTCGTATAGGTCTGTATAGAATTCTTGTACCATTCGTTCTTATAATGTCTTGTCTTGGATTCTTTGTCCTGTTTTGTCTTTGATTCTGACAATTTCTTTCTTTGTGTTCGTCGTTAGTATTTTGAACACTTTCGTCCCTTTGTGTTGTTCCAGTACTTTTTGCGCGATTTTCTCATTGTGTTTTCTGATGTCCTCCTTTGCCCTCTTTCTGGCGATTTTATTTGTTTCGGCGTATTCTGCTGATGATCTTTTGTTATTTGTTATAAGTTGTCGTCTTTTATCTAGCATATTTAGTGTTTGCGCGCTTAGTTTATTTTGCTTTATAGTTTTTGTTTCTGTGTACGCTTCTGCTGCTTGGTTTAGGGTTCTAGTGATCATTTTGTTTGCTTCGTTTATGTCATGGGATGGGTACTCGGTCTCTGCTCTTTGAATCTGTTTCCCAGGTATATTTGGGTCGTGTTGGAGTTTCTCTCTGTCAATCTGTTTGTGTATCGACTTTTTGATTTTTCTGCAACGCTCTAGTTTATGGTTTATGCTTATTCTTGCCCTCACCAAACGATGGTCACTTCCAGTATTAAATCTGTTCAATACCTCGACGTTTTGTACTAGTTGGATGTTCTTCGTTAGAATATAGTCGATTTGGTTGAAAGTTCTCTTGGTAAAGTGATCAATATATAGTTCTGCACGGTACGAGACAATAATTGCCATATTTGCCGATGAACAAGGTCAACTCTTATTGTTTCCATAAAATCTGGACTTCTATTGGAAAAACATTACCATTAACGTTACATTCAACTGAACATATTATCTAATAGTAATCCTTCTTTTAAGAGTTCAAGGGAGACTTTTGTTGCGCATTGTATCTTGCCTGCCGAGGAAAGGTGATTAATCGCTTGTACACTTGAAGTTGCGGCAGAAATGTTTTTATTCGTTTACCTAATTTTGAAATGTTGTTTGTCCAGTTCAATGATTTTGAGTATACGTAGTACGCAGTTACTCATTTATATGACGCATCTATGGCCAAAATTAGCTGGAAAAGCAGTATCAGGATTTTTTGAGCTTACAGCCAAATTTTGTAATGTTTTGAAATGAGGTTCATGCAGAACTCGATGCTTCTCTATTGATATGTAGGTCTTCATTTTTCAGTCCACCTTGTACCTACCTATACAGGGTGGGCCAATGAAAAATTTTCAGCCCGATTTTTTCGATTTGAAATAAAAATCTAGAAAAACGCTTGAACACGTCGATTTTTGATTTGAGGGGGAAATATTTTACAGTTTTTTTCATCTCCGTAGCTTCAAACCACTAGCTGGGGGGAGAACAACCTCCCAAATTTGAATAGGGGATAGGGGTCGAGTCATACCTCTTTAAAGGTCTCATCGAGTTCTTTATGACCCTAAAATTTCGTCTCATTATTTTATCTGTAATAAAATGATAGCTTGTCAAAATCTTGGAACTAGACTATTGTTTTGATAGAAGTAGAAGCGATACTTACCACCCTTGATAAAAATACTTAAAATTTACAATTCACGTGTACACCTAATCCATAATAATAAAAAACTTTAATTTAAAGTATTTTTATTAAAGAAGGTAAGTATCGCTTTTACTACTACTAAAACAATAGTCTATTTCCAAGATTGACCAAGATTTTCCCCAGCTAGGGGGTTAAAGCTATAGGGATGAAAAAAACTGTAAAATAGTTCCCCTCAAATCAAAAATCGACATGTCCGAGCATTTTTCCAGATTTCAAAGTTTCCATTGGCCCGCCCTGTACAATAAAATTACATCTTCACATAAAAATTAAACTTGTTCTACCATAACCAGACCAACAAAATAAATGAATCAGTATCAAATCATACCATAAAAGAATAAGTAGATCAACAACCTTGGTTGTGGTTACGAAAAAAAAAAATTGTATTTGTTATTAGTTAGTCATCGTTTACCATGTTCACTAATCTAAAACGATCTTAAATGTTTTATTTTGTCATTAATGAGTGTAATAGGCTGCCGCACCTTGTAATAATTATTTTGTCATAAGGGAATACAAAGGGATCGTCCAATTGGTAAGGCATGGTGATAATTTTCCTAACAATTTATTCAAAGTAGGCTCAGAAGTTTTCCCATATTATTGTTTGAAATTTTTATTGGTTTGTAGTATGCCAAGACCGCAAAGCGCCACGTCGCGACAAGAAGCTGAAATGGCTGCGAAAAGTTTAAGAGAGCTTCAAGCAGGCACTGCTGATCCAGTGCAAAGGTTACGACTATTATGTTTGTCCAGAGGAGCTACTGGTATCTTGGGGTTAGGCAGGATGTTTCGCAGGATGGACGAAGACGGTAACAAAAATTTAAATCTGGAAGAGTTTACTTTAGGTCTGAAAGAAATGGGCTTGAACATCAGTGATGATGAAATCAAAGAGATGTTTGCAAAGTTTGATACTGATGGTAGCGGCAGCATTAACATGGAGGAGTTTTTGGTTCATATTAGGGTAAGAAACATTTCGTTTGGAAATTACTGAGAAATTTAGTTTCATTATTTGGGGACTCTATTTTCTACTATAACAAGATGTGTTGACATTCAACATAAGTTAATTTTTTAGCCTCCCCTCAGCGATTCCAGAAAAAAAGTCATTGAGGAGGCGTTCAATAAAATGGATAAAACAAAAGATGGTGAAATTACTATTGAAGATTTGAAAAATGTATATAATGTTAAATCACACCCAAGATATATTTCTGGGGAAGACAGTGAAGAGGGTATATTAAAAAAATTCTTAGGGAATTTTGAACAGGACGCAACTAGGGATGGAAAGGTAAACGATGACAGGAATTTTTATTTTTGTTTGCTTACCAGAAAATTTCGCAATTATTGTCACATTGCATCCAATCAGCTATTTATGACTGCTCTCGGCCAATATTTTGGATCTGTTTGAGATAGGCGATTGTAAACATCTACTCCAACCTATTTGAAATTTCATTTGAGATTATTTACTTTCACCAATGTTATCAGCAAAAAATTAATTTCCTGAGGATTTTTTTTTATTATTTTTCAGGTAACCAAAGAAGAATTCTTCAACTACTATGCAGCAATCAGCGCCTCAATAGATAACGACTGTTATTTTGATTTGATGATGAGACAAGCTTACAAACTTTAAAAACATTACGTAATAATAATTACTATTACTCTTTTGCTGTTTTAAAACTTTTTTAGTGTTAAAATGTGTGTTAACTTTTTTAAAACAATATTTATCGTTGTTAGGAATTTTGTGAGTAAAATAATATTTATTAAGTACAACATCAAATTTATATTAAAATATATTTGTAAACTAATAAAACTGATACTATAATAAAAATTGAAAAAAATAAAAATAAAATAAAATCTATAACCCTAAGGGTTGATAATAATATTAAACTACTAATTGCACTTGTTGAGAAATTATTTGTGAATGGCTAATTTCTAATGGCAAGGATTGTTCTATAACTAGAGGTTATTAAAAAAAAAAAATTAGGTGTGTATTATTTATGTTCCTAACAAGTGTGCAAAGAGACTTTGCGTAGGTGCTGAATCAATGAAATCAAAATAAATACTAATAAAACATTAAAATTCGCCCTATTGCCGAAACCCTTCACAAATTGTTTTGAGTATTGCCAGATTAAAGAGAAGTAATCAGACGTCGAATCAAACTAATGGATTTTAACAAAAAGTTAAATTGAACTTTATTTTGTTAAACAAGCAAAATCAATGTTTCAATAATTCCTATGTTTTGCATAAAAAACTTCACAGTCCAGACTGCAAAAGTAACATTTTTCAAATGTTCGATCTACAGAAGAACTGTGAAAGTCATACCTATTATTTCTCAGAAAGATTTCTTAACATAATTCAGATGTGTACTAATGTACAAAAAATTTTAGCCCTCTTTTAAGCTTTTTTTATCACAAGGTGAGATTTTTCTGAGGATTAACATAATCCATGGGTATTCTAGTATTACAATTCCCATGCAAAACCACAATGGGATGATCACATTTAAAATAATAATCGAAAATTTCCCTATAGCCATGATCCCTCCACCATGTACACAATTGCCTATTGAATCCGCAATTTAATGTTTGTATAAGCTCAGGATACTCATAGCCTAATAAAGTATAAAAATCTTGATCTCCCAAATGCCCCCTAAACTTATATTTTTCTGTCATATTTATAACACTTTCTTTGGTGATTATTTTAGAAAATTCTGTGGAATTCCGTTGTTTTTCAAAATCTACTAAGACCACTCCACTGTTGTAACCTTGGAAACCTTTAGGATGGTTAGGACTGCTTGGACTTAATGGTCGTTGATGGTAAAATTCACCAAAAGTGGTTTTATGTTTGCGTTTGTACATGTGCAGAATGTGTTTGTAGACTGGAGTTAGTTCTGGGGCCAAGCCAAAAAAGGCAGTAGATTTGAACCTAGAAAAACAAATAATTTAGATATAACGATATTATAAAGAAATATTAAGTACTTACCATTGAAACTCCTCAAATAACAAAGCAACATCTTTTTTAAAATAAAGATCACAGTCTAATAAAATGGCTCTCTTTTGCTTTATAGGAGCTACCCTGTATAATCCTAGGGATATGTAAAAGAGTGCATCACTGTAATATGTACCTGAAAAGTTGAAAATACACTTATTGTTGTGAAAACTTGAATTACAACAATACTTACCAGGCTTTGAGCTAAAGAAAGGCATCATAGCATCATAAATATCTGTAATTTTCCTAGCACAATCCTGTACATCGTAGAATTTATAATTCATGCTTTTATTAGCTTTTACCATAATTTCAGTGAGCTTAAGTAAAGCAATACTCTTGGACTTTTCATCAACAATAATATTAAAATTTAGAAGCACCGAGGAAACATTCAACAAACTATAAAGGAGATTTTCAAACTTAACAGTCAATGGAGATTTGGTGGATACCTTTGTGAATATAAGCCATATATTGTAGTCAAGATTTTTTGTTATCGTTGAGGCATTAGTGGTGAAACTGTGGAACACGGCACTGGAAGGTGTGGGAGGTGGATTATTTTTAAGATTTATAGTAATGAAGGCAAAATAGACTAAACATATTAGGATTATGAATAGGAATGCGTGCAAAAGGAATGATTTTTTAGGTTTCTTCATGATGAGGTGTTCATCTTTGGGGAGTTTTGTCTATTTGAAAATTCACTACATTGTTGTTTATACATTTATGAAACACCACACACTAGAGGATCTGCCATCATATTATCAACACATCACATAATATAAAATGTAACAAAATTAATTAAATATTTATTTAAATAAATATAAACAATAAACATACAGAGGTCAGAGGAAAGGCCATGATTTATTTACAAAAGTGAAGTTAGTTTGAAGTGGAACTGAAGGAAGAGTACGTTCGATAACTTGGTGTTAAAATCACAGTCACAGATCACCTAAACTACAGATGCGAAAGAATTCGCGGTTCAAGGTTATAAGTTAACACAAGGCTGGAACGTGCTCATGCACCAAGGCTGTTTGAAGAGAGGTAGGTTGCCTCCAAGGTTCCTAAATTTAATAGGTTGTCTGGTAGAGGGTAACTTGGTGACGCATCTGGTAGTGATGTAAAGTTTCGATACTTTTGAATACCAGAGCCGCTTTCCAGTATGGGAGTGCGACGCCCGGAGCTACTCGGGGCGTAGAGCTCCCGAGCTGTACGTACGCGTCAACCTATCAGCTGTCACATCCGTGGGTGGCTATTTATCTATTTATTTCTTGTTATATCTCAAGATTGAACATTTTAAAATATATAGTTTTGATTCTCTTTCATTTTTGATAAATAAAAAAACAAACTGCACAAACAAACAGATAATTATTTTTAAAATTTGACATATTTGACACTAAGACAGGCGTCTCACGCCATGATACTGGAACGGAACAAATCTAGTGCGTGGCGCCCCCGAGGTGCTCTAGAGCGCGTCAATGTGCATACTGGAAAGCGGCTCTGTACCAATTCGATACTTTGACAGCAAGAAATTATTGATTCCTCAAACTTGGGTCGTTGCACCAAGTTTTTTGCTGATGTGTCTAATCATTCATTGCAATGGCTATTGCCCAATATTGGTAATAATCGTTTATCCTGTTGTACAGGAAACTAAATTAGAACAATACGACATGTCAATGAACTTTCGAATTATAATATAATTAATACATATTATAATGGGTGTTATTCTTTGGCTTGACATTTCCCCCGCGCTACAGAAAGCTGGACCCCAGCTGAAAATGTTGAAAAAAATAAATAAATAAATAAATAAAAATTTTAAACAAAAAAAAAATATATATAAAAATAAACATTTTAAACATTTCAATGTAAGAAGAGAGAAATTGAGTGGAAAAAAATTGAATCTTTACAAAAAGAAAAACAATACAAAAAAAAAAATTAGCTTATACAAAAAAATATTTATTTGATGTCCCTAAGTATACATTTCCCTATAATTGAATGAATGGTATAATAATATAAGATAATTAAAAACCTAAACTATATAATAAAATATTAACCTTGCCAACGAAAACCTTTTAACTCAAAAAAATTGAACCACTTGAAAAATGATAATATTAACAAAATAGATTACCAGCTGCGTCAAGTTAGCCCCACCACATTCGAATTTTCTAAAAAAATTGCAACCACTTACTGTGCTCGAAGTGTGCTCTACTGTAGGGCTCGGAATTGTATTCGAATAATTCGATTATTCGACTATTCAAATATCCGATTATTCGACTATTCGTATATTCGATTATTCGACTATTCGAATATTCGATTATTCGACTATTCGAATATTCGACTATTTGAATAATATTCGAATATTCGACTTTTCGACTATTTGAAGATTGGACTATCTACCTAGTAGGTACCTGCCAGCCCACTTAAAAAAAAACCTATACATTACAAATTTGAATAAAATATTGTTCAGATTTTCAATAGTTACCTAAACGACTATTCCGGTTACCGGGGTTACCGGTATTTAATTAAAAATAGACAACTACTAACCGTACGACGAAGTAGGTACAAAATAACTAATCTAAATGATTATCGGAATATTTGACTATTCGAATATTCGACTTTTTGACTACATATTCGAATATTCGACTATTCGACTATTCGAATATTCGACTATTCGACTATTCGACTATTCGACTATTCGAATATTCGACTATTCGACTATTCGAATATTCGACTATTCGAATATTCGAATATTCCACTATTCGAATATTCGACTATTCGAATAAAATACCAAACGACTATTCGAATACTTGAATTTTAAAAATTCCGAGCCCTACTCTACTGTGCCGATGATATTTTGAACTGTGCCGTTTCGATAACAAAGTTTTAGGAAAAAATAGATGAGGGGCTAACTTGACGCTCAGCCCCCCCAAAATTTTGGAAATCAGATAAAACCAAAAAGTATTCTTATCCAATTTGAAGTGTGCTGAACTGTGCTGTATCAGGTTTTTCTGAAAATTTCCATATTCGGTCATTTTCCGACAAAATCCTACTGGGGGGCTAACTTGACGCTCAGCCCCCACAAAATTTTGGAAATCAGATTGAACAAAATTGAATTCTTATCCATTCTGAAGTGTGCTGAACTGTGCTGTATCAGGTTCTTCCGAAAATTTCCATATTCGATCATTTTCCGACAAAATCCTACTGGGGGGCTAACTTGACGCTCAGCTCAGCCCCCCCAAAATTTCGAAAATCAGTTTGCACAAAATTGAATTCTCATCCAATCTGAAGTGTGCTGAACTGTGCTGTACCAGGTTTTTCTCAAAATTTCCATATTCGGTCATTTTCCGACAAAAAACTAAGAGGGGGCTAAGTTAATACCAAATTTTAGAAATCAGATCAAAGAAAAATGACTCTTATACTTATCAAATCTGGAGTGAGCTAAATTGTGCCTGATCAGGTTATTCCAAGTTTCCATGTTTGGCCATTTCCCGATATAAACCTAATGGATGGTATGTATGTAAATTCTCAGAGCTGAACGTCAAGTTAGCTAGTAGGATTTTGTCGGAAAATAACCGAATAAGTATGTAAATTTTGAGCAAACCTGATACAGCAGATGTAGATGATACAGCACACTGTAGATTGGATAAGAATTCAATTCTGTTTAATCTGATTTCCAAAATTTTGGGGGGGCTGAGCGTCAAGTTAGCCCCCCAGTAGAATTTTGTCGGAAAATGACCGAATATGGAAATTTTGAGAAAAGCCTGATACAGTACAGTTCAGCACACTTCAGATTGGAAAATAATTCAATTATGTTTATTCTGATTTTCAAAATTTTGGGGGGCTGAGCTTTAAATTGGCTCCCCGCTCCCCAGTATGATTATTTTGTCGGAAAATAACCGAATATGAAAATTTTGAGAAAAACCTGATTCAGCACAGTTCAGCACACTTCAGATTGGGTAAAAATTCAATTTTGTTTAATCTGATTTCCAAAATTTTGAGGGGGCTGAGCGTCAAGTTAGCCCCCCAGTAGGATTTTGTCGGAAAATGACCGAATATGGAAATTTTCGTAAAAACCTGATATAGCACAGTTCAGCACACTTCAGATTGGATAAGAATTCAATTTTGCTTAATCTAATTTCCAAAATTTTGGGGGGGCTGAGCGTCAAGTTAGCCCCCCATTAGGATTTTGTCGGAAAATGACCGAATATGGAAATTTTGAGAAAAATCTGATACAGCACACTGTAGATTGGATAAGAATTCAATTCTGTTTAATCTGATTTCCAAAATTTTGGGGGGGCTGAGCGTCAAGTTAGCCCCCCAGTAGAATTTTGTCGGAAAATGACCGAATATGGAAATTTTGAGAAAAGCCTGATACAGTACAGTTCAGCACACTTCAGATTGGAAAATAATTCAATTTTGTTTATTCTGATTTTCAAAATTTTGGGGGGCTGAGCTTTAAATTGGCTCCCCGCTCCCCAGTATGATTATTTTGTCGGAAAATAACCGAATATGAAAATTTTGAGAAAAACCTGATTCAGCACAGTTCAGCACACTTCAGATTGGGTAAAAATTCAATTTTGTTTAATCTGATTTCCAAAATTTTGAGGGGGCTGAGCGTCAAGTTAGCCCCCCAGTAGGATTTTGTCGGAAAATGACCGAATATGGAAATTTTCGTAAAAACCTGATATAGCACAGTTCAGCACACTTCAGATTGGATAATAATTCAATTTTGTTTAATCTAATTTCCAAAATTTTGGGGGGGCTGAGCGTCAAGTTAGTCCCCCATTAGGATTTTGTCGGAAAATGACCGAATATGGAAATTTTGAGAAAAACCTGATACAGCACACTGTAGATTGGATAAGAATTCAATTCTGTTTAATCTGATTTCCATAATTTTGGGGGGGCTGAGCGTCAAGTTAGCCCCCCAGTAGAATTTTGTCGGAAAATGGCCGAATATGGGAATTTTGAGAAAAACCTGATACGGCACAGTTCAGCACACTTCAGATTGGATAAGAATCCTTTTTGTTTTCATCTGATTTCCAAAATTTTGGGGGGGCTGAGCGTCAAGTTAGCCCCTCATCTATTTTTTCCTATAACTTTGTTATCGAAACGACACAGTACAAAATATCATTGGCACAGTAAAGCACACTTCGAGCACAGTAATTGGTTGCAATTTTTTTAGAAAATTCGAATGTGGGGGGCTAACTTGACGGAGCCATAGATTACCTATTGAAAACGAAAATAAATTAAAATTTGCTGAAATTTGAAAACCATCATTCCATGGTACGCTGCATTTTGGATTTACTGTACGGTGATATTCGATGCGACAGGCTGTTAATTTCGTCGGTGAAGTTGTGGACAGAGTGAGTGACGTCGCTGACGTCGAGGTCAAGTTGTACTTCTATTCGACTGGTTGGCGAATTCGACTAGGCTGGCGTCGCGACGCTGGATTTGTTGGGGCTATTGCATCTTCCCCTTGTTGGCGGCGGCGTGGCTGTATCCGGGAATAAGCTTCTGTAATTCAAAAGTGGTAGGGTGTTGATTGTTTTGATACGTTCAAGAACACTAAAAAATTACGTACTAGGTCACCAATACGTCAAATAATAGTACTGTGCTTGCTGTGTCTAGGAAGCTACTGTAATCCAGTAAAAGTGGTGGGGTGTCAATTGTTTTGTTTGGAGGAGAGGAAATTATGCAACAATTATAACTTTAACATTGAATGTTGTATTTTTTTGCACAAGGATAAAAACATTATAATTTATTTGGTGTTATTTTCAATATTTAAGTTAAATGGTATTCGATTTCACATTAGTTGGTTTATTTCTTTTATTAAATATTGATATTATAACAACAAAACAAATAGCTATCATTTTATCTTGTGTTTTATTTCATACTGCTTTGATAGTAGAGTCAAAGAGTGCTAGTAGAGTAGGTAACTTACTTAAACCTAATTTAAATCAATAGAGCCATAAAAGTAGACAGTTAAATAATAATTCTAATATTTAATATAGCAAATAAAAGTTAAGAAGACAAATATCACTTTTTTGGCTATTTGCACAGCTATAACTTTTGTTTATTTCTACAAGAGTCACATTCAAAGCTCCAGACTAAAATATCCCTCAAGTTATAGCAGTTTTATCTTGTGATTTATTCCATATTGCTTGTTAAGCTACGTTCAGTAGGTAACTTAATTTAAATTGATTGAGCTATACTGGATATTTCTGGATAATGGGATCAAACTTCTAGGAGAAATAGTACCCATTAAAATAAATTAAAAATTAATTAATAATTATTGTCTGGCTAGCGAAACGGCGAACTGCAAAAGAATTTGCTGCTTTGTCAAACTTGACGGAAATTGGAAACAAAATAATAAACAAGTTGGTGACATATTTTTTTTTTGCTATATGGGCATGTGTAATATTTTGAAATAGGAAAAAATCAGGCAACATTGCGAAATGATGGAAGTGGAGAGGCGTGATTATTCAGAAACAAGATTCTATTGGTTAGAGCCTGAACGACAGCACGCAGTGGCGTGGTTATTGGCGAAACTAGAGAATCTTTTTTCTAATAATTTTATTGGTTTATTTTCTTGGTGTTTTCGGTGCCACTGAACTCAAAGACATGGCTGTCATCAGACGGTGTCAGTTGAGGTGTCAGTGAATATTTTTAGGTAACGCCCCAGTTTTCTTCCCCCTTTCGTCTCTACCAAGTTACCACTTGCCAGACTATAGAAACATCAGCTGCTTTCGGGTGCCACTCTTTAAGCTCTCCCGAGTTACTCCGAAGTACCTACTCCAATGACCTACTCCAGTAGATAGTCAAAGCGGGTTCAAGCATAAAAATCCGACCATAACCTCAATCTTTCATTCTTGACACGTGGTGGATGCGCCGCCGTTGACACGAAGGTGGATGCATCGTCGGCGCCATCTTGTCAAACGTCATGGCGCCATCTAGCGTACATAGTGTGAAGTTCGTAATACAGGATGCTGTAGTTGGGACCCGTAGGGCTCCGCCCCCCAAAAGGGGGCCCACAGGGCTGCGCCCCCCGAAAAGGGGCTCCCCGGATTTTATCATAGGTACCAGAAAAAGGGGTGGGGGGAAACGTTTTCCCGCCATCTTGTCAAACGTCACCTGTCAAACGTCATTTGTCAAACGTCACCTGTCAAACGTCATCTGTCAAACGTCATCTGTCACCTGTGATGACGTCATAGCGAGAGAGTGCGGTGAATTCTTGCAATTACAGGTTCCTGTAATACGGAGTTTGCGTGGAAGGGATTGTTCCGAGTCGTTTCGAAATCGCTACGTATATTAAATTATGGTTCGGGTTCTGTGATGACGTCATAGCGACCTGGGTCACGTCCGTGGAGTCATTTAGAGTACATAGTGCAAAGTTTGATTCAGGGTTCAGGTTCTGTGATGACGTCATAGCGACCTGGGTCACGTCTGTGGCGCCATTTAGAGTACATAGTGCAAAGTTCGGGTTCTGTGATGACGTCATAGCGACCTGGGTCACGTCCGTGGCACCATCTAGCGTACATGTGTCAAGTTCGATGTGTCTTATAACAGGATGCTGTGGTGGAGACGTAACTATGAGGGTCCAGCAGCTAGCTTCATGTTGTACCTGGTAGAGGGTGTTCGAACTCAAGGATGATACACACCTACAGGATTGCTTATTGACCTCGTGTGTTACCATTTACGACGCCATAACTAAGCCATCAGCTGTTTAAACAACCTACGTCAAGGCGAGAAATAACATGCTGCTTACGTCACAACTGGTGATTTAACGTTGGGGAGAGAGTGGATTTGTTCCACACAGGCCTTATGAGGATAGGCTATCCTGTAGTAGTAGTGTGTATTATCCTTGGTTGGAACCAACGTTTGATGGGAAAGGGGCCTCGTTTTTTTATTAAAAACATACATTTTTTAAGACTACGATTTCAAAAAGCGAATATTTTCCATCAATAAACTGCTTAATGATCTAATCATTTTGGTGGTACGTCTTGGGAGAAACACTATGCGTTGTCGTCAAATTCAACGAGTATTTCAAATCCATAGCTAAAAATATGCCACAATTGTATCGATTACCTAAGTATATAAGATATTTACTTACTTGGGTAAAATAATAATTGCTGTGCAATAGTTTTATAATGACGAGAAAGAATACAACACTGTGGGCACCCCTTTTAATTCGAACTTCGCTTGACATCTGTTGATCTACCTTAATTTGTATAGTTTATTGGTTCCAGTAAAGATTTGCAATTATTTTGAGGTCTGTATCGTAGAAAATATTGGGAACTTTCACTTTATACGAGGACTTATAATTTTCTCAGCGTTTTTGATCCTTTGTTATAAAAAGACAGGCCTTGTTGATTGATTTCAAATCCATATCTAAAATATTCCATAATTGTATCGATATTAGTATATATAAGATATTCACTTACTTGGTTAAAATGATAATTGTTGTGCAATAATTTTATTGTTGTTGACGAGTCTCAAACAAGACTGAAAGAGCTTAATTATTATAAAATCCGATTCAAACTTCGAAGTAATCACATACAAAAAACGCTGCCAAAATATTGGGAATTTCACTTTCTATGAGGCTTCAGGTCTTGTAATTTTCTCAGTGTTTTTAATCCTTTGCTATAAAAAAACAGGTCTTGTTGTTGATTGATATTAGTATATAAGATATTTACTTACTTGGTTAAAATGATAATTGTTGTGCAATAATTTTATATTTTTCACTGGTGACGAGTTTGAGCAAACTGAAAGAAGCTTGTTATTATAAAATCCGATTTAAACTTTGATATCACATACAAAAGCACCGTCAAATGTAAACGCTTATTCGGCAGTTTTTTTATCTGAATTATATCAGGACCGTTCGCAGAAATCGCCCGAGAAAAACAACAACACATTTTAAAGATAATTTTTTAGTTTAAGGCGTAATTATTAAGTTAGATATTTGATATGTCCATTTTTATTTTAAAAAAGGTGACAAATTCAATCGATTTATCAAAATTTAAAAGAATAGATTTAAATTAGCATCGTTGACATTTTATGAGCCAATAACCCTATGCAATACAAAATTTAAGTGGATACATTGTTACCTGTAAAAGATGAGGATTCAATTTTTATTCTTTGTACAAAAAACGCAGCATCCAGTACCAGTACTTTGAACCTGGATTTTCAAAGTTTAGTTTCTTGTGCGATAAGTGTCGGTTTCGAAAAACTGTAAGTACTATTTTTAAATATCTAAGTGATGTAGGATAAATCATGCCCTGAGACATATTTTAAATTAACACAAACCTCGATTATTGAATTATTTTTATTTTCCTTAACACATAAACATATTGTTTGTTTTTTAAAAATACAGACAACCCTGAGTACCTATTTTTTAATTTAATTCCAATAGTTTTTTTCGGAGCAACTTGAATTTACTTTTACACTTACATTTGCACAAAACTCAAATTTCTTTTTCTAAAATTTAGGTAGGTTCTTTAACCAATTTAAACTGGTTTTATTTTTTCATTTATTTTAAAACAAACCTCCATAAACAGCGAATTTTTAGTTTTATGTACAAAATCGTTCACCAGGAAGGAGATAACCTGAAACGTCATGGGATTGCTAATCATCTTCCAAGATCTGTAACCAGTGTGGTGGGATTTTTAAAGCAGAGGGGGCTATCCAACACCATCAAAACACCCAGCTCCAAGAGAGCCTCCAAACGAAAGGCTGGAGATCCCACCGCCCCCATGATGAAGCAAGCTAGACTTTTGCTGGTAAGTTGACATTAATCGCATTTTTTAAATCTAATTTAATTATTTTCAGGACCTTCAATATCAGCCACATGCCGGTGGTGTGAGGATTGCGACTTGGAGGCACCGATAAATCAATGGGTTGGTCATCTTCGGTGTCTCTAGCACCGAGCCAACACCTGGTGAAGCAGGAGGAAGACGTTAGTCTTGTCAAAACATCTTTCAAGAACCGAATTGAAACATAGCGGCTTTCATCAAAGCAGGACCCTATCAGCGTGAAGCACGTTTTGAAATTAGCTGTGGCATACCTATCCAGTATTAGGACGGACGGAGGACACAATTACCAGGATAGCAGAAAATGCGTATGCGAAAAAAATAATTTAGAGCAAACAGTTGAATAGCGCAAGGATATGAGAAAACTAACTTCGCACATTCTTGAGCAACCGACCCACCGAATTCAGCAAACATGCGTACACGTACACGAGAAGAAGGGGTTTTAGAACTGGTTTTTCCTTTAACAAATCACGGTAACTATGGAATAACATAATAGAGGACTAAAATATGACACAACCACTTTCAAGTTGAAACTGGAAGTAGCCTATAAGGGGCCCAAATAGCCTCAGTAAAGTGCTAGAAAGATACCGGTTGCCACTACCACCCCCTGCTCAGAAATAAATTTGGTCATTTGGGTTTTCAGGCATCCTGAACAAAAAGTTCACAGAATTCCAGGAAAAAGAAAGCGGTGTGTATCATTTCAATTGCAGTGTTATATACTAAACAATGTCTCTTACAGGCTGGACGCTACAACAACTTTAAGCTCTAAATATAAGTATCAATAGGATCATAACCCTCTAAAAGCTTATTCATATCTGCCAGTACCAGGATAACCTGTAACGTCATGGGAGTTGCCGCACATCTGCAATCAATGTGGTGGAATTTTTAATTCATTTCATCCACAAATAACATGGGTTGAGGAAAAAAGTATGCGGAAATTTGGGATCTGTTTCTATTTAAATACTCAATATCTATTGAAAAAAAAAAAAATATATATATTCAAGGGTGACGATAAAGACGTATTTCATTTTTATGATTATGAATATTGATACAATTTAGATGGTAGTCGCACTCACAGTCCCATTAACCATATTGGCAATGATTGTTGAGAATAAAAATAAGCTTTAGTATAAACTATGTTTTATTCTCCTGAGAATGACAGAGATGAAGCCACCATTGATCTCTGTATACCACCAACTCACAGTCAAATAGCGCCAGCACACACTTAACATAATATCATACAACTTTTATTTATGTTCCAAAATTGTATCAAGATTATTTTCATTTCAATAATTTTTGAAAAGAAACTTCTTAAACGGCTTTCTGCTATTTGGACGACAATGGAGAGTGATTTGAAAAACGCGTCACGGGCAAATTTCGTTACTCGAGAGAGAAGAAAGATGTAACGTAAAGGAACAGAGAAAGACAGCTATTGATTGACACAAACCAAGGATTATAAGCGTCGAGAGGAGTGCCCATTATTGACAAGCGCCGATATTGACACAAACCAAGGATTATAAGCGTAAGGAGGATTGCCTATTATTGACAAGCGGTATTGGAAAAATAAAATCATTTCTGGCGAATTTTGAGGTTTTCCTGATATCTCTGGACAGCACTCGGAATTTTTGAAATATCAATGCAGCATAATAATGAGCACAAAGTTGCACTATACTTTCTTCTGATTCAACCGACGTCGGGTCTCTTTCCGTAGGATTCCAATACAGGATTCGAATAGGATTCAAAATAGCTAGTATTCGAATGCTACCCAAGTCTCCCAAAGTACCAAGTGTTATCACAGGAGTCTATTCGAAACATGCCGCATTAGTAATAATTATCAAACTTCAAACTTGTATAACAGGAGACTTTCTCATTGAAATGAAGCATTACGTTGATAGACTTGATACTGTTTACAATCCCAATCCCCATTAAGTATACATGCCCCAGATGTAAGGGTGAAACTGATATACCCAATCGACTTTGTTTGCCTTACGAATTTTCACAATTTGTTGAACAAAAAAGGATACCATCCCATTATTTTGCAAAACCCGAACGTAGAACCTAAATTATGAAGTTGTACTAGTAAATTTTCTGTTAAATAAAACTTTTGTTATTATATTTTTCTGCTTTTTATTTATAGCCTCTAGACTAGGTTAGGCTATAATAATTTAAACAAAATTCAACGAGAGCATTGTGCACAACATTAGGATAGGCCATCGAATACTATATTGTTAAGCTTTTTTAAGTCGACACTTTCCGTATGGGGAGCAAAAGAAGGAAGGATACGGTAAAAACAGGTGTGAGATCAGGTGACCATTGACGTACAATCGTAGGGAGTCACACCAACTCATATTGGAGTATCAGCTAGGGGATTCTTATCTTGTCACAAGTCGCTATGGCTCGCTAGCTGTCATTCGATACCTATTTCGATATCGGATGGAGAGTGATTCATATAGTTCATACCAAATAAACTTATAGTCGGGTTGTCAAGCTCGGCCGGCACAGCGTTGCCGTCTCTTCCATATTTTCTTTTGGTCAAAATATTTTCAGAAACAATAATAATGGATTATAAACATTGCTCCAAAGCTTGGTTTTATAGATATTTAATAACAACTCAATTGTCAATCATCACATAAAATATAATAATAACGCTCAGTACCTATTTTATTTACAGCCACTCTAAATACTATAAATATCTTATTAAATATTATGAATATTTGATCCATCAAGAAGATTTTCAATTATTCTGGATCACTGAAATAGCTGAAATCGCTAGAGTCTTCATCAATATTGATAAGTGGAAGAATGTATGCTATTGAAGTGGAAAAACGTATGCCATATGAGCATTGTCTATAACAATGACAGATGGTTCACTCAAGTTCTTCAACAGCTGATTTTCGAACCAACATAAAAAGTTTTGCTGATTAATTTCTTCATGATAGTCGTTAAGTTGAGTTTTCGATGAATATACAAGCGATGTACCTTCAATGAATCCATTTTCAGTGCCAGCATGAAGTAGGTATGATATATCTAGAAAAAGCATTTCTTTGTACATATAATACACTGGCTCTCTGTATTCATGTTTATATTTACCTATACCATCAACTTTGGTAGTTTTAACACTTCGCTTGTTGTTGTCTTCCCACGGTTAATAGTACCATTTTGAAAAATCCAAGTCTCGTTCAAGAAAACAAACTGGTACAAAGCCTCCTGTTTCAGTCCTAAATAAGACCTTAAAAATGATATGCGTTTAACAGCAATATCCAGGAAGTTCCATGAGCCCTCGTCTTGGGTCATCTTTTTTCCATTTGAAGCCTATTTCTTTTAACATTCTACTCAATGGCCAATTGCTCCCATATACAGGATAATGTTACATGTTGTTCTACAAGAAGAAAGAAGGCGATTCATAGATATCTATATGTACCTTTGTCTCAAACGATTTACTTTTTATACACATATCGTAAATAGTGTTATGTATAGCACTGCTATCGAGCTTTGAAACATCACAGACTCTCTTATTCGAAGTGCATCGTTTCTTAGAAGGCGATTCCAAATCTTCGTTATTTTTGACTGCCTTCGAAATAGCACAGACAGTGGACATACTTAAGTTCAAAGCCTCTGCTACTCGCTAAAAATGAGAGAAAGTTCAAATTAAAAATTCGTATTTGGTCACACGACATCAACGACTTATAAACTCACCTTCCTAACAGCATTTAAGGGACATTAAGGGCCATTATTATCGCGTTCTCGTTCGAAATATTGTAAAAAGGATGCGATTAGTTCTTTGCAATTGCTGTTAAGCTGCTTCGGCATCTTGTACACTTCGCACTACAAGCTGATTTTAAAAAACAAGGTCACAATTAACAGCACAAACCAAAAACTCGTAAACTGCCAAAATGCAATCAAAATGTCAAGAATTTAATTTGGCAACGTTACATTTTTTGAAGTGGTGTTACCAACTGAATGGCTAGCGGGAAATTCAAATTCCAATTAAGTCAATCCGACGCCGAATATTTTCACGGTTGGCGATATCGATTTTAAAAATGGCGTCATCGATGTCACAACAACAAGTTTATTTGGTATGAACTATATGTATTATTATCGAATTTCGTATCGACATCAAATAGACGGTGGTATGAAAAACGAGAGAAAAATCGACCTTCAAATTTGAATGATAGATGATAGATTATGTTTATCATTTTATAATTTATTTTTCGCTTCAATTCAAACTATTTTTACTTCTAAAGATTCTTTTCGCGTTGAAAATAATTTCAATTTTTAATTATTATGTTGCAACGAAATCTTAAGGCAGCACCGTCAACAGCAAAACCTTCACTTTAGACGCACGACTCGTAGGGTAGGATAAACTTGATTTACATTTTTCTTCTCGTCTCTCAACTCCACACTCCCGTATTCCTTATGTGAGAATGACCGCGTTCACCAGCACTCAACATGTTTAGTGATTAGTCAGCGGCTTTGTTGAAAAAGATGAAATATAACGAAGGATAACATACACAAACGACAAACATAAAACATAAACACAACACATGACGCCACAACTTGTCACTTCAAAATAAAAAAGGATAGCCAATCATTCGAACAAAGATCAGCAAATCGAAAAGCCGAAACGGGACCTCTTACTTACGTCAGAGAGTCGATCCGAACTAGCATAAGAATCAGCAATTCGACATCGAATTGGTCTTAAGAATTCCGCAGGATTATAAATGATGGACTGTATACGCATACAATTTAATTCATTTTACCTACTCATCAATAACTGATAGACTGTGCCTGACTCATCCATATAATATTATAGGTCCTGCAAAATATTAATGAAACCGAACAAACACACTGCATACATAAAACGTCCATTTTATGTCATATTCACGTTCATACGTCCATATGACCTATTCACTGATCTCGAAAATAAATGGATAAACAAAGAACGCTACTAATGCTGCTAATTCACGAGGTCAAAATCTAAACAAAAACAACTGACTGGGACAGCTGTGAGCATGCGCAGTAGATACATGTATTGTGCGTACACAAAATCTGGCCAATGAAAATGAAGGAATTTCGAAACTTAGAACAGTTGTTCGAAAGATAAGACACTGCGCAGGCGTAAGGCTGTTCCGTTGCACAACTGTTCGTAGAATATTGATCCCAAACTTTCGCACAAATTATGCAAATCAAGCCGTATGAATTGTTTATCCATTTATTTTTTAGATCAGTGGACCTATTCAGAACGTACATTAGACGTACATTTTAGTAAAAACATTCATATTACGTACATTTACATCCACCATTTTGGTTTTATGTTAAAGTGTAAAATACAAACAGGTCACTGTTTATTTATTTAATTCCTCGTGTCTAAGTTTAACTTTGTTTGAATCTCTATTAATCCTAGTAATTCAAATCATTGGCTTAGAAAATCGTGTGTTTATTTTAGTGGCAATCAGACGTAATAATTAAAAATTGATAAAAAAATTTCTTGCCTCGACTGGAATTTAAACCCAGGACCCCTGAATTTCCAGTGCAACGCTCTAACCAACTAAGCTACCAGGAGCTGTTTCATTTCTACCTTTTCGAATGTCGATCAAATCTGGAACGCAAAATAAATGGAAAATAGTATAGAAGGACTAACCACACAGCGTTTTTATGGCTAGGGAGTTTAGCGATACCGTGGGAAAAATCTAGATCGACGATGCATTTGATCTGAAATTTCGGGGTTTGACCCGAACCAAACCCAAATTTTTGGGGAGTTTCCCGGAATTCGACCGCAGCTCCTTATCTCATGCTATCATCCTCAAAACACAGTTATCGTCCCGCCATCGAGCGTCATCTTCGTCGTCGTCTCGTCATCGATCGATTGCAAAAATTCTAGCCGGGGAATCGAGTCCTCAGACCATCACACCAAAATCCAGCACTGTAGACAAGGCACTAGATCCTTGAGTAATTATTGATAAAAAATGTTTGTAAGTAAAGTCTATACCAAGTCACTTGGACTAGCATAAAAACTAACTAAATCCCGGCATCCATCAGCTTTTTCTTTGTCAAACATGGACGGCGTAATTTCAAAAAACAGTACTAAAATTAATAATCAATAGACAGTATGTCAATCAATCATGATCGGCAATGGCCAATCAGATCTATTGCGTCCACGTTTACTGGTATCGAACGTGTACATGGAGGATGAAGCCAATCAGATAATATACCTATCCATTCTTACTTGTCTGGCTTCCAACGGGTACGAGGATCAATCAGTATAAATTTTGCTATATTTTTCAATATGTGATGCAGTATATTGACCATACGTTTATTTTAGGCTTGGTCCAAGTAACTTCGTATAGACTATAAAACGTTCTAACTATACAGGTCCAGAGACAATTATAAGTGTGTAGACAGCTATACAGGTCCAGAGACAGGTCCGATTCAGCTTTTCGAGGCAGATCTGTCTACACAGACTGCTTTTCGAGACAGCTTTTCGAGACAGGTCTGTCTACATAGACTGCTTTTCGAGACAGGTCTGACTACACAGACAGCTTTTCGAGACAGATCTGTCTACACAGACTGCTTTTCGAGACAGCTTTTCGAGACAGGTCTGTCTACATAGACTGCTTTTCGAGACAGGTCTGTCTACACAGACAGCCTTTCGAGACAGGTCTGTCTACACAGGCAGCTTTTCGAGACTGGCCTGTCTACACAGATAGCTTTTCGAGACAGGTTAGTAGTAACGGGGGCACCTGAGCCTGAGAAATTTTTCGATACCGTGGAAAAATCTCTAAATCGGCGGCGCCTTTGATCTGAAACAGCTATACAGGTCTAGAGATAGGGTTGTATACACCTATACAGGGCTAGAGACAGGCCTGTATACAGCAATGGTAAGCAAGGGTTAGTTTGGGTTAGTTATAGGTTAGCATAGGACCCCCCCACATCGTTGGGTCAGTTACGAATCTTCCCTAACTGACCCAACGACGTGGGGGGGTCCTATGCTAACCTATAACTAACCCAAACTAACCCTTGCTTACCATTGCTGTATACAGGCCTGTCTCTAGCCCTGTATAGGTGTATACAACCCTATCTCTAGACCTGTATAGCTGTTTCAGATCAAAGGCGCCGCCGATTTAGAGATTTTTCCACGGTATCGAAAAATTTCTCAGGCTCAGGTGCCCCCGTTACTACTAACCTGTCTCGAAAAGCTATCTGTGTAGACAGGCCAGTCTCGAAAAGCTGCCTGTGTAGACAGACCTGTCTCGAAAAGCTGTCTGTGTAGACAGACCTGTCTCGAAAAGCAGTCTATGTAGACAGACCTGTCTCGAAAAGCTGTCTCGAAAAGCAGTCTGTGTAGACAGATCTGTCTCGAAAAGCTGTCTGTGTAGTCAGACCTGTCTCGAAAAGCAGTCTATGTAGACAGACCTGTTTCGAAAAGCTGTCTCGAAAAGCAGTCTGTGTAGACAGATCTGTCTCGAAAAGCTGAATCGGACCTGTCTCTGGACCTGTATAGCTGTCTACACACTTATAATTGTCTCTGGACCTGTATAGTTAGAACGTTTTATAGTCTATACGAAGTTACTTGGACCAAGCCTAAAATAAACGTATGGTCAATATACTGCATCACATATTGAAAAATATAGCAAAATTTATACTGATTGATCCTCGTACCCGTTGGAAGCCAGACAAGTAAGAATGGATAGGTATATTATCTGATTGGCTTCATCCTCCATGTACACGTCCGATACCAGTAAACGTGGACGCAATAGATCTGATTGGCCATTGCCGATCATGATTGATTGACATACTGTCTATTGATTATTAATTTTAGTACTGTTTTTTGAAATTACGCCGTCCATGTTTGACAAAGAAAAAGCTGATGGATGCCGGGATTTAGTTAGTTTTTATGCTAGTCCAAGTGACTTGGTATAGACTTTACTTACAAACATTTTTTATCAATAATTACTCAAGGATCTAGTGCCTTGTCTACAGTGCTGGATTTTGGTGTGATGGTCTGAGGACTCGATTCCCCGGCTAGAATTTTTGCAATCGATCGATGACGAGACGACGACGAAGATGACGCTCGATGGCGGGACGATAACTGTGTTTTGAGGATGATAGCATGAGATAAGGAGCTGCGGTCGAATTCCGGGAAACTCCCCAAAAATTTGGGTTTGGTTCGGGTCAAACCCCGAAATTTCAGATCAAATGCATCGTCGATCTAGATTTTTCCCACGGTATCGCTAAACTCCCTAGCCATAAAAACGCTGTGTGGTTAGTCCTTCTATACTATTTTCCATTTATTTTGCGTTCCAGATTTGATCGACATTCGAAAAGGTAGAAATGAAACAGCTCCTGGTAGCTTAGTTGGTTAGAGCGTTGCACTGGAAATTCAGGGGTCCTGGGTTTAAATTCCAGTCGAGGCAAGAAATTTTTTTATCAATTTTTAATTATTACGTCTGATTGCCACTAAAATAAACACACGATTTTCTAAGCCAATGATTTGAATTACTAGGATTAATAGAGATTCAAACAAAGTTAAACTTAGACACGAGGAATTAAATAAATAAACAGTGACCTGTTTGTATTTTACACTTTAACATAAAACCAAAATGGTGGATGTAAATGTACGTAATATGAATGTTTTTACTAAAATGTACGTCTAATGTACGTTCTGAATAGGTCCACTGATCTAAAAAATAAATGGATAAACAATTCATACGGCTTGATTTGCATAATTTGTGCGAAAGTTTGGGATCAATATTCTACGAACAGTTGTGCAACGGAACAGCCTTACGCCTGCGCAGTGTCTTATCTTTCGAACAACTGTTCTAAGTTTCGAAATTCCTTCATTTTCATTGGCCAGATTTTGTGTACGCACAATACATGTATCTACTGCGCATGCTCACAGCTGTCCCAGTCAGTTGTTTTTGTTTAGATTTTGACCTCGTGAATTAGCAGCATTAGTAGCGTTCTTTGTTTATCCATTTATTTTCGAGATCAGTGAATAGGTCATATGGACGTATGAACGTGAATATGACATAAAATGGACGTTTTATGTATGCAGTGTGTTTGTTCGGTTTCATTAATATTTTGCAGGACCTATAATATTATATGGATGAGTCAGGCACAGTCTATCAGTTATTGATGAGTAGGTAAAATGAATTAAATTGTATGCGTATACAGTCCATCATTTATAATCCTGCGGAATTCTTAAGACCAATTCGATGTCGAATTGCTGATTCTTATGCTAGTTCGGATCGACTCTCTGACGTAAGTAAGAGGTCCCGTTTCGGCTTTTCGATTTGCTGATCTTTGTTCGAATGATTGGCTATCCTTTTTTATTTTGAAGTGACAAGTTGTGGCGTCATGTGTTGTGTTTATGTTTTATGTTTGTCGTTTGTGTATGTTATCCTTCGTTATATTTCATCTTTTTCAACAAAGCCGCTGACTAATCACTCAACATGTTGAGTGCTGGTGAACGCGGTCATTCTCACATAAGGAATACGGGAGTGTGGAGTTGAGAGACGAGAAGAAAAATGTAAATCAAGTTTATCCTACCCTACGAGTCGTGCGTCTAAAGTGAAGGTTTTGCTGTTGACGGTGCTGCCTTAAGATTTCGTTGCAACATAATAATTAAAAATTGAAATTATTTTCAACGCGAAAAGAATCTTTAGAAGTAAAAATAGTTTGAATTGAAGCGAAAAATAAATTATAAAATGATAAACATAATCTATCATCTATCATTCAAATTTGAAGGTCGATTTTTCTCTCGTTTTTCATACCACCGTCTATTTGATGTCGATACGAAATTCGATAATAATACATATGAATCACTCTCCATCCGATATCGAAATAGGTATCGAATGACAGCTAGCGAGCCATAGCGACTTGTGACAAGATAAGAATCCCCTAGCTGATACTCCAATATGAGTTGGTGTGACTCCCTACGATTGTACGTCAATGGTCGCCTGATCTCACACCTGTTTTTACCGTATCCTTCCTTCTTTTGCTCCCCATACGGAAAGTGTCGACTTAAAAAAGCTTAACAATATAGTATTCGATGGCCTATCCTAATGTTGTGCACAATGCTCTCGTTGAATTTTGTTTAAATTATTATAGCCTAACCTAGTCTAGAGGCTATAAATAAAAAGCAGAAAAATATAATAACAAAAGTTTTATTTAACAGAAAATTTACTAGTACAACTTCATAATTTAGGTTCTACGTTCGGGTTTTGCAAAATAATGGGATGGTATCCTTTTTTGTTCAACAAATTGTGAAAATTCGTAAGGCAAACAAAGTCGATTGGGTATATCAGTTTCACCCTTACATCTGGGGCATGTATACTTAATGGGGATTGGGATTGTAAACAGTATCAAGTCTATCAACGTAATGCTTCATTTCAATGAGAAAGTCTCCTGTTATACAAGTTTGAAGTTTGATAATTATTACTAATGCGGCATGTTTCGAATAGACTCCTGTCTTGGTACTTTGGGAGACTTGGGTAGCATTCGAATACTAGCTATTTTGAATCCTATTCGAATCCTGTATTGGAATCCTACGGAAAGAGACCCGACGTCGGTTGAATCAGAAGAAAGTATAGTGCAACTTTGTGCTCATTATTATGCTGCATTGATATTTCAAAAATTCCGAGTGCTGTCCAGAGATATCAGGAAAACCTCGAAATTCGCCAGAAATGATTTTATTTTTCCAATACCGCTTGTCAATAATAGGCAATCCTCCTTACGCTTATAATCCTTGGTTTGTGTCAATATCGGCGCTTGTCAATAATGGGCACTCCTCTCGACGCTTATAATCCTTGGTTTGTGTCAATCAATAGCTGTCTTTCTCTGTTCCTTTACGTTACATCTTTCTTCTCTCTCGAGTAACGAAATTTGCCCGTGACGCGTTTTTCAAATCACTCTCCATTGTCGTCCAAATAGCAGAAAGCCGTTTAAGAAGTTTCTTTTCAAAAATTATTGAGATGAAAATAATCTTGATACAATTTTGGAACATAAATAAAAGTTGTATGATATTATGTTAAGTGTGTGCTGGCGCTATTTGACTGTGAGTTGGTGGTATACAGAGATCAATGGTGGCTTCATCTCTGTCATTCTCAGGAGAATAAAACATAGTTTATACTAAAGCTTATTTTTATTCTCAACAATCATTGCCAATATG
Source organism: Ceutorhynchus assimilis (assembly GCA_917834065.1). NCBI lineage: Eukaryota > Metazoa > Arthropoda > Insecta > Coleoptera > Curculionidae > Ceutorhynchus > Ceutorhynchus assimilis. Next base: position 47,153,673 of record OU892280.1, on the reverse strand, counting down.
GTTAAGGGGACTGTGAGTGCGACTACCATCTAAATTGTATCAATATTCATAATCATAAAAATGAAATACGTCTTTATCGTCACCCTTGAATATATATATTTTTTTTTTTTTCAATAGATATTGAGTATTTAAATAGAAACAGATCCCAAATTTCCGCATACTTTTTTCCTCAACCCATGTTATTTGTGGATGAAATGAATTAAAAATTCCACCACATTGATTGCAGATGTGCGGCAACTCCCATGACGTTACAGGTTATCCTGGTACTGGCAGATATGAATAAGCTTTTAGAGGGTTATGATCCTATTGATACTTATATTTAGAGCTTAAAGTTGTTGTAGCGTCCAGCCTGTAAGAGACATTGTTTAGTATATAACACTGCAATTGAAATGATACACACCGCTTTCTTTTTCCTGGAATTCTGTGAACTTTTTGTTCAGGATGCCTGAAAACCCAAATGACCAAATTTATTTCTGAGCAGGGGGTGGTAGTGGCAACCGGTATCTTTCTAGCACTTTACTGAGGCTATTTGGGCCCCTTATAGGCTACTTCCAGTTTCAACTTGAAAGTGGTTGTGTCATATTTTAGTCCTCTATTATGTTATTCCATAGTTACCGTGATTTGTTAAAGGAAAAACCAGTTCTAAAACCCCTTCTTCTCGTGTACGTGTACGCATGTTTGCTGAATTCGGTGGGTCGGTTGCTCAAGAATGTGCGAAGTTAGTTTTCTCATATCCTTGCGCTATTCAACTGTTTGCTCTAAATTATTTTTTTCGCATACGCATTTTCTGCTATCCTGGTAATTGTGTCCTCCGTCCGTCCTAATACTGGATAGGTATGCCACAGCTAATTTCAAAACGTGCTTCACGCTGATAGGGTCCTGCTTTGATGAAAGCCGCTATGTTTCAATTCGGTTCTTGAAAGATGTTTTGACAAGACTAACGTCTTCCTCCTGCTTCACCAGGTGTTGGCTCGGTGCTAGAGACACCGAAGATGACCAACCCATTGATTTATCGGTGCCTCCAAGTCGCAATCCTCACACCACCGGCATGTGGCTGATATTGAAGGTCCTGAAAATAATTAAATTAGATTTAAAAAATGCGATTAATGTCAACTTACCAGCAAAAGTCTAGCTTGCTTCATCATGGGGGCGGTGGGATCTCCAGCCTTTCGTTTGGAGGCTCTCTTGGAGCTGGGTGTTTTGATGGTGTTGGATAGCCCCCTCTGCTTTAAAAATCCCACCACACTGGTTACAGATCTTGGAAGATGATTAGCAATCCCATGACGTTTCAGGTTATCTCCTTCCTGGTGAACGATTTTGTACATAAAACTAAAAATTCGCTGTTTATGGAGGTTTGTTTTAAAATAAATGAAAAAATAAAACCAGTTTAAATTGGTTAAAGAACCTACCTAAATTTTAGAAAAAGAAATTTGAGTTTTGTGCAAATGTAAGTGTAAAAGTAAATTCAAGTTGCTCCGAAAAAAACTATTGGAATTAAATTAAAAAATAGGTACTCAGGGTTGTCTGTATTTTTAAAAAACAAACAATATGTTTATGTGTTAAGGAAAATAAAAATAATTCAATAATCGAGGTTTGTGTTAATTTAAAATATGTCTCAGGGCATGATTTATCCTACATCACTTAGATATTTAAAAATAGTACTTACAGTTTTTCGAAACCGACACTTATCGCACAAGAAACTAAACTTTGAAAATCCAGGTTCAAAGTACTGGTACTGGATGCTGCGTTTTTTGTACAAAGAATAAAAATTGAATCCTCATCTTTTACAGGTAACAATGTATCCACTTAAATTTTGTATTGCATAGGGTTATTGGCTCATAAAATGTCAACGATGCTAATTTAAATCTATTCTTTTAAATTTTGATAAATCGATTGAATTTGTCACCTTTTTTAAAATAAAAATGGACATATCAAATATCTAACTTAATAATTACGCCTTAAACTAAAAAATTATCTTTAAAATGTGTTGTTGTTTTTCTCGGGCGATTTCTGCGAACGGTCCTGATATAATTCAGATAAAAAAACTGCCGAATAAGCGTTTACATTTGACGGTGCTTTTGTATGTGATATCAAAGTTTAAATCGGATTTTATAATAACAAGCTTCTTTCAGTTTGCTCAAACTCGTCACCAGTGAAAAATATAAAATTATTGCACAACAATTATCATTTTAACCAAGTAAGTAAATATCTTATATACTAATATCAATCAACAACAAGACCTGTTTTTTTATAGCAAAGGATTAAAAACACTGAGAAAATTACAAGACCTGAAGCCTCATAGAAAGTGAAATTCCCAATATTTTGGCAGCGTTTTTTGTATGTGATTACTTCGAAGTTTGAATCGGATTTTATAATAATTAAGCTCTTTCAGTCTTGTTTGAGACTCGTCAACAACAATAAAATTATTGCACAACAATTATCATTTTAACCAAGTAAGTGAATATCTTATATATACTAATATCGATACAATTATGGAATATTTTAGATATGGATTTGAAATCAATCAACAAGGCCTGTCTTTTTATAACAAAGGATCAAAAACGCTGAGAAAATTATAAGTCCTCGTATAAAGTGAAAGTTCCCAATATTTTCTACGATACAGACCTCAAAATAATTGCAAATCTTTACTGGAACCAATAAACTATACAAATTAAGGTAGATCAACAGATGTCAAGCGAAGTTCGAATTAAAAGGGGTGCCCACAGTGTTGTATTCTTTCTCGTCATTATAAAACTATTGCACAGCAATTATTATTTTACCCAAGTAAGTAAATATCTTATATACTTAGGTAATCGATACAATTGTGGCATATTTTTAGCTATGGATTTGAAATACTCGTTGAATTTGACGACAACGCATAGTGTTTCTCCCAAGACGTACCACCAAAATGATTAGATCATTAAGCAGTTTATTGATGGAAAATATTCGCTTTTTGAAATCGTTGTCTTAAAAAATGTATGTTTTTAATAAAAAAACGAGGCCCCTTTCCCATCAAACGTTGGTTCCAACCAAGGATAATACACACTACTACTACAGGATAGCCTATCCTCATAAGGCCTGTGTGGAACAAATCCACTCTCTCCCCAACGTTAAATCACCAGTTGTGACGTAAGCAGCATGTTATTTCTCGCCTTGACGTAGGTTGTTTAAACAGCTGATGGCTTAGTTATGGCGTCGTAAATGGTAACACACGAGGTCAATAAGCAATCCTGTAGGTGTGTATCATCCTTGAGTTCGAACACCCTCTACCAGGTACAACATGAAGCTAGCTGCTGGACCCTCATAGTTACGTCTCCACCACAGCATCCTGTTATAAGACACATCGAACTTGACACATGTACGCTAGATGGTGCCACGGACGTGACCCAGGTCGCTATGACGTCATCACAGAACCCGAACTTTGCACTATGTACTCTAAATGGCGCCACGGACGTGACCCAGGTCGCTATGACGTCATCACAGAACCCGAACCATGAATCGAACTTTGCACTATGTACTCTAAATGGCGCCACAGACGTGACCCAGGTCGCTATGACGTCATCACAGAACCTGAACCCTGAATCAAACTTTGCACTATGTACTCTAAATGACTCCACGGACGTGACCCAGGTCGCTATGACGTCATCAAAGAACCCGAACCATAATTTAATATACGTAGAGATTTCGAAACGACTCGGAACAATCCCTTCCACGCAAACTCCATATTACAGGAACCTGTAATTGCAAGAATTCACCGCACTCTCTCGCTATGACGTCATCACAGGTGACAGATGACGTTTGACAGATGACGTTTGACAGGTGACGTTTGACAAATGACGTTTGACAGGTGACGTTTGACAGGTGACGTTTGACAAGATGGCGGGAAAACGTTTCCCCCCACCACTTTTTCTGGTACCTATGATAAAATCCGGGGAGCCCCTTTTCGGGGGGCGCAGCCCTGTGGGCCCCCTTTTGGGGGGCGGAGCCCTACGGGTCCCAACTACAGCATCCTGTATTACGAACTTCACACTATGTACGCCTAGATGGCGCCATGACGTTTGACAAGATGGCGCCGACGATGCATCCACCTTCGTGTCAACGGCGGCGCATCCACCACGTGTCAAGAATGAAAGATTGAGGTTATGGTCGGATTTTTATGCTTGAACCCGCTTTGACTATCTACTTACTCCGACTACAGTTTGACGCGTTCGCAAAACACATGGAGTAACGGGAGTGTTCAGAGCTTCGCTTCGCACTCTGTTATCTAAACACTCTGGGGGGCTTTATTTGAAATTGATGCAACATTGCGTACGCGCAAATATGACGTCAGTTGCGATTGAAAAAGTGCATGTCAAATAAGCTGTGCACCAATTTTCAATCACGAATGACGGCATTGGCGTGTACGCAAAGATGCATCTTTCCACAGCCTCCTATAGTTAACAAGCCATAAAATTGGAAATGACGGCAACGTCGCGTATAGTGCTATTTTGTTATTGGGTTATGTGTTTCTGTGTATTGCTTTCATTGTGTATTGTTGCAATTTAGTATTTTTATGGGCATTATTGACGAAAAAGTGGATAGAAACACACCAATATATTGCCCATATTTAGTTGATACCTGTTCCTTTGTGCTTTGATTGCAAATTTTTAGCAAATGGGTACAGGAGCAAAAATGAAGGTAAGGTAAGGTAAAACAATAAAAACAATATTAATATTTGTCTGCAAGAGCATAGGTCTCGATATATTACCTAAGATATTTAAACTTGTTCCAGATGCCATGAAACTACTGTGTTCCTGGGTGCAAATCGAACTATTAGGAGTTCCTTAAAAACTGAAGAAATGCAAACATTTTTATTTCCAAAAAAATTCTGAAGTGCAAAAAATGTGGATGAAAGCAATACACCAAGATAATTATACCCGAGATTATACAATAACGAAAAATTCTGTGGTGTGTTGTAAACATTTTGAAGAAACCGAAATAATTAGATTTGAAACAAACAAGGATAAAGGCGTAGTTCGAGAATTCAAACTAAAACGTCCAACTCTTAAAAGAAGGTACCTCTTATTTTCGAAAATCAGCTCAAGTATTTGAATGGACTTGCCTTCCGAAAAAATCCCGAAGAAAGAAAAAGTTAGATTTTCAAAAGACATACTGAAACATAGGCCTATAACACTTTAGACTCTAGAAATATATTCATTTAAATCAATTATTTACTGTTCTTATTTACACAAATAGTTAAATTATTCATTGAACTACTGTTTTTGGCCCTTTAGTACAATAAATTATGCATTTTTTGTGATTCATATTAATAAAATAAAAAATATATATTTATACAAACAAACACCACCAGCACCACTTGGCGGTAAGATTGCGGTGTTGCCTTTTTAAATTCATGGCTTGTTAAATGTAGGAGGCTGTGATCTTTCAAATAAAGCACCCCTGCACCCGAAAGCGGCTATGGGTACGCATATGCTTAGTTTTTGAGATAAAGGCTGTTAAAGTTTGAAAAAAAAAAGTTTTTCACTGAGGTTTATTAGCTCAAAAATCCCTTTTTCTACGAGCGTGCGGGAAATGGCTCTTCCCGCAAGATTTGCTGTGCGGGAAGACATTCTTCCCGCACCAGTGCGGGAAGAGTTTGAAATAATCATTGTGACATGGAATTGTTTGTATTGTTGATACACCTAATACCTTCACCTTTAATACTGTCGCGGCTTTGGGTTGCCTGCTGACAAAAAATCTTGGGTTCGTTGTTCGTTTCGTTTATTCCAAAAATCAAAGTCCGATTAACACAGCAATAATTTATTCCACTTAACAAAACACTCTGACACTAATTACTTTATTAACAAACTCAACAATTAAACTCTTTACAATCACTATTTAAATCGTATCACACTCGAACTGAAACTTACTTACAAACCAATGCCGGCCTTCTTATATATCCCTAAATCTATTCCTGTGAAATCTAGAATACACACGATAATCTAATTTTCCAGATTAAAGTAGAATAATTCGCTAGATTTTAGTATTTCCGCGATCGATTCTTGACAGCCTGGCGGACGTTTAGCTTATTGTGACACTGCCCTCCTCTAAAGGTTGATCGTCCCGATCAACTTCACGCCCATGATATTTCGCCAACCTGTCCAGATGTACAACTTTCATCTTACTCCTGGTGTTGCGCTGGACTCGATAAACCAAATCATTGATCCTCTTGATTACTCTATAGGGTCCTTCCCATGCTGAAGACAATTTCGGTGATACTCCTTTCTTCCTTACTGGGTTATACAACCACACTAAATCACCTTCTTGAAATCCGACCGAATTGGCCTTCAAGTCGTATCTGGTCTTCATTCGGTCACTGGCTAGTTGAATATGCTCCCGAGCAAAATCATGGATACCCAGAAGTCGTGCCCTTACTTCGTCGGCATAATCTCGGATTTCTCTTCGTTCTTCTTCGGGTACTCCAAACATCAGATCGCAAGGTAACCTGAGTTCCCTTCCAAAAACAATTCTAGCCGAACTTTCACCTGTTGAATCGTGAACAGCCGCTCTGTAAGCCATTAAAAAGAGAGGCAAATGCTTGTCCCAATCTCGTTGGTTCTTTGCGACCACTTTTGTCAGGTGTTCCTCTATGGTCTTATTGAATCGTTCCACCATGCCATCAGACTGAGGGTGTAAAGGTGTTGTCCTTGTCTTACGAATGCCCATGATCTCACAAACTTTCTTAAAGATGGCAGATTCGAAGTTTCGTCCCTGGTCTGAATGTAACTCTAGTGGCACACCATGACGACTAAAAACTTCGTCCACTAGCACCTGGGCAACAGTGATGGCTTCTTGATTGGGAATAGCGAAAACTTCTGGCCATTTACTGAAGTAATCCATGATAACTAAGATGTATTTGTTACCACGCTCTGACTCTGGGAACGGTCCTGCTACATCTATCGCTATTCTCTCAAATGGAAGACCAACGTTGTACTGTTTCATGGGCCCCCGAGATCTTAGTTTAGGGCCTTTACTGGTAGCACAGATGTCGCATTTTCGGCACCAGCTTTTAACGTCTTCATGGTAGTGAACCCAGTAAAAACGTTCCCGAATTTTGTCCAAAGTCTTGTTAACTTCGAAATGTGCCCCTGAGGTTCCGTCGTGTATTTCTTTTAATACATCTTCCACTCGGTCTTTTGGGATAACCAGTCGGCTCTTAGTGGATTTCCCATCGGCACTTTCCCAAACTCTTTTGAGCAAACCATTTTCTACGGCCAGAGAGTTCCACTGGGCCCACAACGACTTGTAAATCAAGCTTTTGTTTGACACTTCCCCCCATTCTGGCCTACATTCGCCATTTTCTTTAAGATGTAGAATTTGCCCGATGTCCTGGTCTGCCTCCTGATCTTCTCTCATTTGCTTGGTAGTCCATTTGTCATCGACGATCAGGCCCGTTCTTCTTACAGCTGGACTAGTGTTTTTCTCATATATATCGATTCTTTGACAATGTTTGCAATCTTCTTTACAAGGCCGTCTAGACAGAGCGTCAGCATTTTTATGCAGGTTTCCAGGTCGATGTTTAATTTGGAAATCGTATTGCTGCAATTTCTCAATCCATCTAGCAAGCTGTCCTTCAAGAGTTTTCATTTCTAAAAGCCATTTTAGAGCTGCGTGATCTGTTCGAATTAGAAACTTGCGTCCGTAGAGATACTTATGAAAATGGTCGACTGCTTTTACTATGGCAAGCACCTCTCTTCTGGTGACACAAAAATTTCGTTCTGGCTTTGATAATGTTCTGCTGTAGTACTCCACGACATGTTCTTGTGAATTTTGGATTTGTGAAAGGACAGCTCCAACACTGGTGTTACTTGCATCTGTGTCCAAAATCAACATGCCTTTGTGATCAGGATAGGACAACACTGGGCTCGTACATAATGCTCCTTTCAATCTTCCAAATGCGGAATCGCATTCTTGGGACCAATTGAATGTTGATTTTTCTTCTGTTAATCGATGAAGTTGAGCAGCTATATTGGCGAATCCTTCCACAAATCTTCGATAATAAGAACATAATCCTAGAAAACTCCTTAGTTCATGTTTGTCGCGTGGTTTTGGCCAGTCCCTGACAGCATCTATTTTTCCTTCCATAACTTGTATGCCCTCTTCAGATACCACGTGACCTAAGAATTCCACTTTCTTTTGAAATAGGAAACACTTATTTGGATTGAGTTTCAAGTTGGCATTCCGGAAGCGGTCAAAAACTTCTTTCAGGTTATTGAGATGTTCTTGGAACGAATTTCCCATAATCATGACATCATCCAAATATACCAGGCAAGTTCTCCATGTAAGGCCTCGCAAAACAAGATGCATCAGTCGCTCAAACGTAGCTGGAGCATTACACAATCCGAAAGGCATTACATTAAACTGGTATAGCCCGCTTCCGGTACTGAAGGCAGTTTTCTCTTTGTCATCGTCATGTATTGCCACTTGCCAGTATCCACTTTTGAGATCCAAGGTGGAAAACCATTTGGAGCCCGATAGAGTTGTTAGTGTATCGTCTATTCTTGGGAGAGGGAAGCTGTCCTTCTTGGTGACGTCATTAAGCTTTCGGTAGTCCACACAAAATCTAAGACTCCCATCTTTCTTCGTAACCAGTACTACTGGCGCGGACCATGGGCTATTTGACTCTTCAATGATTCCCTCTTGAAGCATTTTATCAATTTGGTTTTCCACTTCCTGTTGCTTAGCTACTGGCATACGTCGTGGTGGTTGTCTAATTGGGTGTGCCAATCCAGTATCAATTTTGTGTTGAATTAAGCTGGTTCGTCCGGTTTGATTGTCCATCACAAATACGTCTGCTTCTTTCAAAATGAAATCTGTGGCTTCTTGAAGTCTATCTGGATCGAGATGTTTCCATGATTTCACCAAAATCTGCATCAAGAAGTCTGTATCCAATTTGGATTTCACAAAATGTCGCTTATCTGGAAGTTCACAGTTCGATATTTGCCTAACTAGTTCGAGAGTTCCAATAATGTCTCCTTCTTTTATTCTTACTGTTTCGGAAGAAACATTGGCAATTCTTATCATAATGTCCTCATTTGTTCTTACTAGAGTCTTTCCAACAAGAAATCTTTCTGGTTTATCTCCAATGAAATTACGTGTTAGCCCAACGCAGCACCCAGGGTTTGTTTCTAATTTTCCGCAAATGATCTTCTCAGTACTTCCAGGAATCCTCACTGGGGTTGTGGCCAGGATCTTAACGGCATCGGATTCTTTCTTGTGTTGTTAGGACAATTTCTTCATTACTAAATTTAAGGATGTTCATGGAAGGATCAAAAGAGAAACCATGTTGGCCGATCAAATCCATTCTCAAAATAAAATCATCTTCTATATCGGCGACTAATGTTTTGTGCCTGAAGGTGGTAGATCCAAAAGTGAGCTCAACCATAGCTTCTCCTTGAACTGGTGCAGATTCGCCGGTGACTGTTCGTAGTGACAGGTTTCTAGTGAGCGGTTGGATTGCCCGAGACTTGACTAATGTTCTTCTAATTATGGAAACTTCAGCACCCGTATCAAAAGTAATTGTTTTCAATTCTCCATTAATTTGTCCTTCGAATTTTAATCCTCTATAATGACTGCCCAATGATTTTATGTACACAGCTCTGGGGGCTTCGTCATTACTAGCCAGCATCCTCCCTTCTGTACTAGTTGGTTCCTGTTTGTTATTAGGGCTGGCGTCTCTAGACCTTGAAAAGCGTTGAGAATGATCCCCAGATGGAAAGGACATCCTTAGTCTACAATCCCATTGCATGTGTCCAAGCTTTTGGCACCTGTAGCATTTTACTCGGTTTCTCGGTGTTGGTGTTTGTCTGGAATCGTTCCCCATTTTTCTATCTTCTAGTAACAGTTTCTTTATTCTCTCCATGAAATTACTCATTTTGGCTTCGAAGCTACCATCCTCTTTTGACATCTGTTTATCTTTTGGGTCCTCAATGGACACTGCTCGTATTCTGGGTCGCGAGGCACCAAAGATTGCTTCTAGTTCTAATGCTCGGACAAGAGCTTCGCTACTCTGTCTGAACTTGGACATTCTCAGGTTTTCCTGGATCTTCGAATCTCTGAGACCATCAATAAATGCAGATACTGCCATCCATTCCTGCATGTCTTCCCCAGCTGCAGGAAACGCCAAACTCACTAGCCTTTTAACTTCTGATTCGAATTCTTGTAAACTCTCGCCGGGTTTTTGAATTCTTGATTTGACTTGAGTTCTAAATACTTCTTGCCTGTAATGATCTCCGAAGCGCAATTCCAACGTCTGACTTAGATGCTGGTAATTCTGTTGGTAGACTGAAGGAATCGACTGAAGAAGGTCTAAGGCTGGTCCTCGTAGCGCCACTATCAGTGCTGTAGCTTTTTCTTGATCGGTTCCATCCGTTGGTATTTGCAGCAGCTTCAAATTGTCGAATATACATGGTCCAGGACGTAGAACCGTCAAAAGTTGGTGGTTTTATCTTCATACTGGGGAATGCTCCAACACTAGCTGGATTGATGGACTGTATTCCTAATCTACGCATCTTATCTGCGAGTGCTTGAACTTGGTCCTCAACTTCTTGTCTTAATTGCTGAACATCGGCTTTTACCTCAGCTTTTACTTCCTGGACGTCGTGTTTAACTTCTTGCACATCGTCTGTAACTTTTTCAATCTTCTGGTCTTGGTTAGCGACAGTTCCTTGTATGGTTTGGAATATCTTCTGTAGTTTTCCAAGGTCTTCTTGCCGTTCTTGTTGTCGCCTAGCTTCTTCTTCTTGTTTTTCTTTTTGTCGTCTGGCCTCTTCTTGTTGTCGTCTAGCTTCTTCGTCTTGTTTTTCTTGTTGTCGTCTGGCTTCTTCGTCTTGTTTTTCTTGGTGTCGTCTGGCTTCTTCGTCTTGTTTCTCTTGTTGTCGTCTGGCTTCTTCGTCTTGTTTTTCTTGTTGTCGTCTGGCTTCTTCGTCTTGTTTTTCTTGTTGTCGTCTGGCTTCTTCGTCTTGTTTTTCTTGTTGTCGTTTGGTCTCTTGAAGTTCCAACATTTTGCGCAGGAGTCCTTCAACTTTTTGTTCGTCCATTTTGGCTTGTTGTCTTGTGATAGGCATATACAGAATGTTCTAGAATTTCCCTCGAACTTTCTTCAAATATCCTTTCTGGTCTTTGCTCGAAGTTCCAAACACGCAAACACGGTGAAGTCACAAATTGGATAACTTGCCTTATTCTAGAATAGAATGTTCTGGAATTTTCTTGAAACTTCTTTTCTAGATGTCGATTGATACAGCAAACACGTTGGTGAAGTCACAATTTCAATATCTCCCTTGGTTTCCAAATAGAATGTTCTAGAATTTTCCCGAAACTCCTCGAAAAACTTCTTCTGAATGATGATTGATGTTCCGAATACGTCGGCGAAGTCACAAATTCGATATCTCCCTTAGTTTCCAAATAGAATTTTCTAGAACTCACTCGAAGATTCACTATCACAGTCTAAATCGGGGATAGAGTCACTTCCGGGGTAATTCACACGATCGGTTGAGTCTCTTTTTGTGATTGTCACTGTTTGCACTGCACTAACTGTCCCAGTGTTCACTTAGTGTTCAGTTTTTACACTACACTAGTGTCCCTACACTTCCGCAATTGGATTTCACTCTGCAGTCCTTTATATCCCACTTCTTGGCACCAATGTCGCGGCTTTGGGTTGCCTGCTGACAAAAATCTTGGGTTCGTTGTTCGTTTCGTTTATTCCAAAAATCAAAGTCCGATTAACACAGCAATAATTTATTCCACTTAACAAAACACTCTGACACTAATTACTTTATTAACAAACTCAACAATTAAACTCTTTACAATCACTATTTAAATCGTATCACACTCGAACTGAAACTTACTTACAAACCAATGCCGGCCTTCTTATATATCCCTAAATCTATACCTGTGAAATCTAGAATACACACGATAATCTAATTTTCCAGATTGAAGTAGAATAATTCGCTAGATTCTAGTATTTCCGCGATCGATTCTTGACAGCCTGGCGGACGTTTAGCTTATTGTGACAATACCTTTACCTTTTTTTTATAAATACCTTTCAATACATTTTTAATTCTACCTTCTGCACAATCGCATTTTATTTAAATTAAACTTCTCGTAACATCAGCTTTAGTATGCTCGTAGAAAAAATATAGTTCCTAACTCGTTAGGAAAATAGCTATTCCAGATTTTCTTTAAACTTGGAAGGTTTGTTTACCAAATTATGTTAGACTTACGTATAGCAATCCGTCCTTCTTATTTGCACAGGATAAAAAGGAAAGGAGAAAAACCGCGTGTTGTGCAACGTATTTGTCAATGAAAATGTCAAACAACTTTTGAATGACACTTTTCAAGTTGAATATCCACTTTAGATTTATTCTTGTCAGACCACGTGCAATGAACAAGGATAAAGAGATGCCCAGCGTGCAAAACGATCACCTCACACCTGTATTAGCCAGCCAATAACAAGACATTGCCTCATGTTGCGCGCGCATACCAGGTAAAAATAGGTAGGTCTATTGACTTTTTGCAACTTTCACAGACTGTAAAACCTGAACGGTTAATTTTAGAGTAAAATCGATTTTACATTCCTATCTTAGATTTTCATAAACTATCATTTGACACCAACTTTGAATTTAATCCATGATTGAAAATTCCAATTAAATTTAATCTCCGGTTAAATTCAAAGTTGGTGTCAAATGATAGTTTATGAAAATCTAAGACAGGAATGTAAAATCGATTTTGCTCTAAAATTAACCGTTCAGGTTTTACAGTCTGTCAAAGTTGCAAAAACTCAATTTTCAACTATCAATATTTCCAAAACAGTTGAACTTAGGTATAGCGTATATCACATGAAATCTGCTCAGAATTTTATGTAGAATCCAAATATGCAATCACATACAGGGTGTTCTATCTAAAATAGCGATGTTGCCACTGGTTTAGATTGGAAGCGGCAACACCGCATAAACAAAAATATTTTTAAAGTGTAGATTATGGTCGTTTATCCCGGTTGCCAAATTTTCAAAATTATTCGCTTTTTAGTTTTCTATAAACGTCTAATACGCCATCCACCGTGGGACACCCTGTATAACGCTTACATAAACAGGCTTTATTGACTCATTATTTATTAGCCTCGCTCGCAAGCTCGCTCGGCCATAAAATTATTCGTACAATAAAGCCTTACTTTATGTACTTGTTATATAAATAGCTATTTATTATTACTGTAAATTATTATAGTAATACAATGCTTTTATTAAGGTTTAAAGTCAGGCCTATAGTTTATTGCAGCAACGCGAGATGTCAGTACTGTCGCCCCTATAGTGTGCCCCAACTTGATAGTCAAAAAAAAATAGAAATCTGCATTTGGTTAAATTGTGTGATGGAAAGTTTTTTCTTTTTTTTGCGGAAATTCGAAGTATTATACTGTTTTACATAAACAGGGTTGTAGTTTGGACCAACACAAATAATTTTGAACGTTCATCCGTCGGATTTATTTTTAAACAGTGTAGCTACAGGCGTATTTCCAACTATTCTTGCAGTAGCGAGAAAACTATGTAGCGTTTGAAAGCTACTTCGTATTTAGTTGTGAATTTTATTTAAAAATGTCTTGGAACAGCAGGTTGTACAGTACCGTTGATGACGTAGCGTAACTGTTGAAATGTATTTTTACCAGACAACCTCTCTCAGTTGTAACCTTGATTTTGCTACTCGCCAAAATTAATATTGTTTTCAGCTGATAATCTTAACCTGTTTATTATCATTATTATTATTATTGTTATTTGTAAGATTATTGAGCAATATTTACAATGTTACTGTTAAGGCTATATTTGAGGTTTAATAATAAGATGTAAATAATTTTAAGTTAAGTTAATGTTGTATACAGGCCCTTAGGTTTGTTGCTAAATTCATGCTCCGAATGTCATGTCATTCCTTCCTGTCGTTCTCTCAACTTTTCTGAAGGTGCTCGGACGGTACAGTCGTACTACTGGTCCCTTAAATAATAATTTTATCCCTCATCCCTTCAGAAAGTCAAAATTTTGTCAGTTTCCTCGACTTTTACTTTAAATGAGTAAGGGTTAATTGCTCATAGTGGCCTAGTGCTTGTGGAAATGTTTTTCCCTTGTGTTATCGAGAAAGTTCCGTAACCTCATTTGAGATCATCGCTGCTTAAAGTGCATTTGGATGGCCTGGGAGATGCCCTTCATCAATATTTTCGTGGTCGAGCCAGGGCCGTGCTAAGCACGCGCGGGCCCCAGTATAGCTATTCCAACGGGCCCCCAAACTTTTTTGAGTGTCACGAATGCCCAAATTTTTACCCGAAAGTCGTTAAAAAAACATGCTTCCGGTATAATTTTTTTAGGTATTTTTGAAGTGAAACCTCTTTGCTTCACAAAAATTCCGATCACGTGAGGGCCGTAAGGGGAGTATGAACCGCGCATCAACAGCGACCGGAGTACGCTTGTCGCTTGATTGAGAGAAATACATTACGTGCCGGTACTTTTGTTCTCAGTTTTCGAATTTGACAGACGTTAAAAATAATCAGGGGTTTGAATGTGCTCTTACCACATCATACAGATTACAGACCATGTCCCATGCAACCTTATTAAATTCAATGACATGTCAAAATCGTTATCAAGATCAAAAGTATCAACCTGACATGATTCAAAATTCTAATTAAATTTAATTTCCGGTAAAATTTGAAGTTGGTGTTAAATGATGGTTTATGAATGTAAAGGTTTACGGTTTTGCTCATGTCTAGGTTTTACAGCCTGTCAAAGTTCCAAAGTTGCAAAAATAGTATATTATTCAACGAGCGGGTAATGATGGCTATTACTCACGAAGAATGAAATTAGCACTACGAGCCGCAGGCGAGTAGTGTAATCATCCGAGTGAGTAATAGCCATTACCTACGAGTTGAATACTATACTTTTTCTATGATTAATAGAAAATAGGCACGAGCTATGCGATTTCTTATTTAATTTTCGTAACAAAATTGATTGACAATTCTAACAGCTGGAGAACAAAGTGAGGTTAGGTTAGCACAAGTCTTGTCCAAATCAGCTCTCAAAATGACCGATTGGAAGGTTCAAGTATGTTGTCAACTTGTCGAATTTTCTGATTGGCTCTTAAATAGTGGAGTACTGAGACCAGGATATTTTCATTGGTTGAAAACAATTAAGTAATGGAAAAAAAAAACTCACTGTATGAGTTATCATTCACATTGATCATTAGAAAATGGATGTATATTACGCATATTATTCAATACTTTTAGAAAAAAGTTAATTTTGAACTGATGTCAATAGGGCAATCCAAACAAAATGGTGGTCAATGCATGGCCAATGCCAAAAAATTGGCGCCATAAATTTAATTCAAGCAATCGTGACATTCTTCATCAAAAAACTGTTTTTTGTGTATTTTGTGGTGCTTTTAGATGATTTTCTAGTGTTTGAGAGGATAATTTTCGTATTCTAAGATGGAAAGTTTTTAGTTTAAGAAATTATTAGTAGAAAAAAGGCATTGGCCTCCATTTTGAATTCCATTTTGACAAGTCGTTGGATTGCCCTATATTTCCAAAACACTCAAAACAGATGATAGGGTATATCACATGAAATCTGCTCAGAATTTTACATAGAATCCGAATATTCAATAATATATAGGGTATTCCATTGGAATAAAGGGAGTTGGACCCCATGACCAGCTTTTCTGAAACACTTTGGATATATGCGAAAGTGAGTTGAAAAAAAAATAGTTCCAACCATAAAATTTTTCTTTCAAGATGGCGGGCCGGGCCCTTACGGAACCCGGGCCCTGGTAATTTGTACCGTCCGCACCCCCCTATGCACGGCCCTGGGTCGAGCCACTCATTTTCTGTCCAGATCCTTGATTTTCAAGGATCTACCGAGGGGCTGCAACTGTAGTGGTGCCATTCACCAAAAACCACTACAATTTTATCTACGAGAGTGTGCAGCTCGCAGCCTCCACCACCTTTTGGCATGTCTTCATGGTGCCTCTTATGAGGGTTCTTTAATTGAACTCACTCTAGCAGGTCATGGATTGAACAGGTTTTTTTATAATTATAAGGTTAACTTTATGTCTTAAATTCTTGGATTTAATTAATAAATTTTGGTCCTGATCAGGCCAAGCAGTCAAGGGTTATATTGTACTGTTACATTGCACAGGGTTCAATGAACTGTTAGGGAACATTTAAGCTTTTTTTAGATATAAGGATTAGGGAAAATTTCAGCTTTTTAGGTTTAAGAATTTAACGAGGGCAATTCCACTCATGTATAAATAATCCCATTTAAACTGCCAAAAATTGTAGTTTGCTAGCGGATAAATACGAAGGAAGAGAAAATATAACTGGATAAAAAAATCGGATAAATTTTCTGTTGATGCAATCGTTACCATAGTAAAAATTGCATATTAAATTGGTTTTTGAATCATATGTCAAATAATTGTCACAAAAATTCACAAATTCGATCAATTTTAGCCCCAATTTTAGCTTATTAAAAGTGTTTTGTTATCTGAGATAAATAAATATTTTGTTTTGATTTTACATTCGTGGAATTGCCGTACTAAATACCATTCGAGCTCGGATTTTGAGCAGGATATTTTTTTGCTTGCTCTCTCATACTTACTTTCATGCAATTTATCTCGATCTGTTCAATAAAATCACTCGAGCTGCGCTCTCGTGATTTTGTCGGAACAGCTCTCGTTAAATTTCCTGAAAGTAAGTATTCGAGACCAAGCCAAAAAATATCCGGCTAAATCTGAGCTCTTATGGTATTACCTACGACAATTCCACTCATGTATAAATAATCCCATTTGAAATGTCAAAAATCGTAGTTTGCTAGCGGATAAATAGGAAGGAAGAGAAAATATAACTGGATAAAAAAATCGGATAAATTTTCTGTTGATGCATTCGTTACCGTAGTAACAATTGCATATAAAATTGGTTTTTGAATCATCTGTCAAATAATTGTCACAAAAATTCACAAGTTCTATCATTTTAGCTTATTAAAAGTGTATTTTTAAATAAAATTAAAAATATTTTCAACATGCAGCGATTTGGGACAATTAAAGATGAATTTATAGCGAAATAGAAAATTCAATTCCTGAGAATACAGAGTCTTCTTCTCTTTCTGTAGAGTCAAATTTTAAGGGGCAAAATATTTATTCTAATTGTACCTTCAATAACTGTTCATTTTAAAAAGTATTTCCATATTTTATTTTGGTTATGCATTCGTGGAATTGCCGTACTAAATACCATTCGAGCTCAGATTTTGAGCAGGATATTTTTTTGCTTGCTCTCTCATACTTACTTTCATGCAATTTATCTCGATCTGTTCCATAAAATCACTCGAGCTGCGCTCTCGTGATTTTGTCGGAACAGCTCTCGTTAAATTTCCTAAAAGTAAGTATTCGAGACCAAGCCAAAAAATATCCGGCTAAATCTGAGCTCTTATGGTATTACCTACGACAATTCCACTCATGTATAAATAATCCCATTTGAAATGTCAAAAATCGTAGTTTGCTAGCGGATAAATAGGAAGGAAGAGAAAATATAACTGGATAAAAAAATCGGATAAATTTTCTGTTGGTGCTATCTTTACCATAGTAACAAGGGCATATTAAATTGATTTTTGAATCATCTGTCAAATTATTGTGTCACAAAAATTCACAAATACGATCATTTTAGCTTATTAAAAGTGTTTTGTTATCTGAGATAAATACATTTTTTATTTTGATGTTACATTCGTGGAATTGCCGTACTAAATACCATTCGAGCTCAGATTTTGAGCAGGATATTTTTTTGCTTGCTCTCTCATACTTGCTTTCATGCAATTTATCTCGATCTGTTCCACAAAATCACACTCGAGCTGCGCTCTCGTGATTTTGTCAGAACAGCTCTCGTTAAATTTCCTGAAAGTAAGTATTCGAGACCAAGCCAAAAAATATCCGGCTAAATCTGAGCTCTTATGGTATTACCTACGAATATACATTTTTGCACTCAGGCTTTAACAAACATCAAAGTTTCAATAAATATACAAAACTAAGTGCAGACAGTTGTTACAATAATTATTTTTGGATTACCTATTTTTCAGATTTCTTTTATTATGCAATTTTTAATAAAATTCATTTGAGGATTTGGAACTTAAAATTTAAATCTTCTGGCGCCCACTAAAGACACTCCTTATCCACCCTAATTATGCTCTCTGGCGAACAGCTGCCACTGCAGTACCCTTTTTGTTAAAAAAAAGGCTACAACTACAAGTTCAAAAAATATTAATTTTGGCGAGTAGCAAAATCAAGGTTACAACTGAGAGAGGTTGTCTGGTAAAAATACATTTCAACAGTTAAGCTACGTCATCAACGGTACTGTACAACCTGCTGTTCCAAGACATTTTTAAATAAAATTCACAACTAAATACGAAGTAGCTTTCAAACGCTACATAGTTTTCTCGCTACTGCGAGAATAGTTGGAAATACGCCTGTAGCTACACTGTTTAAAAATAAATCCGACGGATGAACGTTCAAAATTATTTGTGTTGGTCCAAACTACAACCCTGTTTATGTAAAACAGTATAATACTTCGAATTTCCGCAAAAAAAAGAAAAAACTTTCCATCACACAATTTAACCAAATGCAGATTTCTATTTTTTTTTGACTATCAAGTTAGGGCACACTATAGGGGCGACAGTACTGACATCTCGCGTTGCTGCAATAAACTATAGGCCTGACTTTGAACCTTAATAAAAGCATTGTATTACTATAATAATTTACAGTAATAATAAATAGCTATTTATATAACAAGTACATAAAGTAAGGCTTTATTGTACGAATAATTTTATGGCCGAGCGAGCTTGCGAGCGAGGCTATTAAATAATGAGTCAGTAAAGCCTGCTTATGTAAGCGTTATACAGGGTGTCCCACGGTGGATGGCGTATTAGACGTTTATGGAAAACTAAAAAGCAAATAATTTTGAAAATTTGGCAACCGGGATAAACGACCATAATCTACACTTTAAAAATATTTTTGTTTATGCGGTGTTGCCGCTTCCAATCTAAACCAGTGGCAACATCGCTATTTTAGATAGAACACCCTGTATGTGATTGCATATTTGGATTCTACATAAAATTCTGAGCAGATTTCATGTGATATACGCTATACCTAAGTTCAACTGTTTTGGAAATATTGATAGTTGAAAATTGAGTTTTTGCAACTTTGACAGACTGTAAAACCTGAACGGTTAATTTTAGAGGAAAATCGATTTTACATTCCTATCTTAGATTTTCATAAACTATCGTTTGACGCCAACTTTGAATTTAACCGGAGATTAAATTTAATTGGAATTTTCAATCATGGATTAAATACAAAGTTGGTGTCAAATGATAGTTTATGAAAATCTAAGATAGGAATGTAAAATCGATTTTACTCTAAAATTAACCGTTCAGGTTTTACAGTCTGTTAAAGTTGCAAAAAGTCAATAGACCTATCTATTTTTACCTGGTATGCTCGCGCAACACGAGGCAATGTCTTTTTATTGGCTGGCTAATACAGGTGTGAGGTGATCGTTTTGCACGCTGGGCATCTCTTTATCCTTGTTCATTGCACGTGGTCTGACAAGAATAAATCTAAAGTGGATATTCAACTTGACAAGTGTCATTCAAAAGTTGTTTGACATTTTCATTGACAAATACGTTGCACAACACGCGGTTTTTCTCCTTTCCTTTTTATCCTGTGCAAATAAGAAGGACGGATTGCTATACGTAAGTCTAACATAATTTGGTACGTTTTGCCTCGTCTTGCGCAATGAGCGTTCTGTGTCTTTTTTTATTTAATGAAGTTTTCGTATTATCACCTCTTTGTCTGGTAAAATAGATAGGTCTATTTTCAAGTGTCAATATTTCCAAAACGGTTGAACTTAGGTATAGGGTATATCACATGAAATCCGCTCAGAATTTTACGTAGAATCCAAATATGCAATCACATACAGGGTGTTCCATCTAAAATAGCGATGTTGCCACTGGTTTAGAGTACAAGCGGCAAAACCGCATGATCAAAAATATTTTTAAAGTGTAGATCATGATCGGTCATCCCGGTTGCCAAATTTTCAAAATGATCCGCTTTTTGGTTCTCCATAAACGTCTAATAGGCCGTCCACCGTGGGACACCCTGTATACATGATTTTATGTACGATTACGACTGGTTTTTGTTAGAAATTAAAAAAATTTAATGAAAAAGTAAAATTTGCTTAGGTATACCTGTTTCACCTTGGCAGGTTGTCAGGACCTGTTTCACCTTGGCAGGTTGTTAGGACCTGTTTCAACTTGTCAGGTAGTCCAGGTAGGCAATAAAGTAGCACTTTATTTTACTAGTAAAATAAAGTAGCCCTTTATTTTACTAGTACAATAAAGTGCTACTTTATTGACGCAAAACTGTTCTATAAATAGCACTTTATTGGTCAATCGGACATAATAGCTATTTATTTAACAAGTACATAAACTAAAGGTGGGTTTATACAGCTACATAACATAACATAAGAAATAACATAACATAAGATAAAAAGTTGACCTTATGGAAACCCCTTATGGCGTTTATACAGAAAATAACATAACATAACATAACATAAGAAATAAGAAAGTTGGTTAACTTTTAACTTTTATGTCTTATTTTATGTGAAAACGGATCTGCACATGCTCCTCCCTTGATGTCGGCAATGGCGGAGTAGTAAACAAAACATTCCAACCAAAAAAAAAATAATATTTTGATTTTGTTTTCAGCTAATGATAATTTTTCGGAATTCGATATTGATTTTCTGTTACTGCTAAATTATTAATTAATAATTTTTTTGATCAAATATAGTGTTTTCGGTAGAGTTTACATAAGTACACGTACCAGCTGATTGGTCAGAAATTATTTCTTATGTTATTTTCTGTATAAACGCCACAAAATTCTTATTTCTTATATTATGTTATGTCTTATTTTATCTTATTTCTTATGTTATGTTATGTGCTGTATAAACCCACCTTACGGCTTTATTGTACGAATAATTTTATGGACGAGCGAGCTTGCGAGCGAGGCTATTAAATAATGAGTCAATAAAGCCTGTTTATGTAAGCGTTATATACATGATTTTATGTACGATTGCAACTGGTTTTTGTTAAAAATTGGAAAAATTCAATGAAAAAATTGAAATTCGCGTAGGTATACCTGTTTAACCTTGGCAGGTTCTCAGGACCTGTTTTACCTTGGGAGGTTGTCAGGTAGTCCAGGTAGGCAATAAAGTAGCACTTTATTTTACTAGTAAAATAAAGTAGCATTTTATTTTACTAGTAAAATAAAGTGCTACTTTATTGGTCAATCGGACATAAAAACTATTAAATTATTTATGGAGAACGCTTGAAAAAGAAAAACGTAAAACATAAAATAATCATATTGTTAGGTTAGGTCAGCTGTGTCGCCGGTCAAATGTCAATAATTAGAATTCGTTCCAAAATCAACCAGTAATACAGCGGCTGGTTGAAAAAGAAACGACAAAGGGCACTTTCCAAAATTCACCGGTAAATTGACCGGTTAAATAAACCGGTAGCTGTCAAAAAATTCCGGTAAAAGTTACATGCAAGTCCGGTTACAAGATTTTTCTGCTGTATTTTGGAACGCTTTGGCGTGAAAGTTTGGTGGTGTTGCTTATTGTTGTTTGGAATGGGTTTTTTGTGGGACGCAGTGAGGTTGGTATGCATTTTTATTATTTTTAACAGTCAACAAACGGTAGTTTTTAGTACGATTTTTGTAGATTATGTGAGCTGAGTGTTTGGTTTGTCAAGTTCATAATGAATGAAGAAAAAATAGTTTGAGCCCACGCACAAACAGTTTTTTATTCTGCAATCTACAAGCAGCAATTTAACGATAGACTGCCAATAGTGCCCATTCAAAGCAATTTAATTAATGTACGTCAAAAAAAAAGTGTCAAAAAATCTTCAACCGAAAAAACCGACAAAAATTCCCGGTGGATTCGGTGCCTCACCGGTTTCAAACCGCTGATCATTCCGGTCAATTTTGGAACGAACGATTAGGTTCAACCGGTGAAAAGTCGGTACATTTTGGAACGGTTTGGTGAGTAAACTATTAAACCGGTATCGCACCGGTTCAGAAACCGGTGAATTTTGGAAAGTGCCCAAATACAGTAAAAACCGCACAGCGGAAATTCAATACTGCCAGTTAAAAAAAGAACACAGCCATGTCTACATTTGTTCTGCAACAATACAATCTGGCTACTGCATCCACGAGTTACGCGGGCATGGCATCTTTTTTACTTTCTAACTTGGATTAATTACAAAATACAATGACTTATTACAATTAAACTCTCTTTTTCTTTTTATCCGAGACAGGTCAATCGCGGCCATTTTGATATATCACCATCGCTGAAGTCACTAACTAGTCGTGAACTGTTTGCGCCAGCGGTACTAGTTTAGAATTGAACTATACAAGATGCTGTCAAACTTGAATTAAAATGGCCGCCAAGAGGCACACAAACCCTTTTTTTATGTGTCATTCAATGTGTCATGAAATTTTTTTCAAGAAAATAGTGCTCATTGTTCATTTGCGCTTTGATACTCGTTGTTTTTACTCGTATTTTTATTAATGTTAGAAATAGAACAGATCCCTAGGGCACTCCTGCAGTGATATCCAACCCCTCTGAAGTACTGAACCCCTAGAAGCAGTACTTCATGACAGACACAATCGAAAGCTTATTTCAGGTCACAAAAAACTACCGCGGCCACTTCTTCGTCATTTATCTTCTAATACAGCTCATCCAGGAGATGAAATATGGTATCATCAGTGTTTTTTGACTGCTGAAACAGAGACAGAGAAAGCAATTTATGTCTATCAAGGAAGCTCACCATCCACCTTAATTAGCCACTCAACAATTTTAGTCAAAGTTGGCAGTATAAGGATATTGGCCGGTAATAAGATGGGATGGTAAATTCTTATCGCCCCCCTATTAAACAAAAGTACTACCCAAGATTGCTTCAAAAATGAGGGAAAACTTCCGGTAAGAAAATAATTAATAATGGAATCCGCCAACACATCAACAGCAGAGTCAGGAAGATTCAAGATATCGTCCCATCCAGAAGATTTTCTATTTTTGATACTCAGTTTTTGAGCAATCGTACAGTAGTATGAATTAATATTATCTGCTTTCAAATTGGAAGCACATATGTAGGTCGTTACTCTTTTTGTTTATTGGATGCGGATGGCCAACCTCTCATTGTAATAAATCTTCCTTGCCTGTTTCATCGTCTTTCTGTAGATGCTCCTGTATCCATTATTTAAAGTAGGTTATAAAAAATATATAATCAATATCAAGAGCAAACTTTCTTAAGGAATGAAGACACCTAAATTTTCTAGAAGCAATTCTTAATGTGTGATACAAGGCTTTTTCTTTTTCGATTTTAACTTGACTAACGGAAATGCATGGTTAAAAATTTCAATATTTTCACAATGAAATGAATGCAGAGCATTTACCTTCAGCAAAATCGTTCTTCAATCAAATCTAGAGCAAACTTGTGGAAAAACAATACAAATCAAAGCACAACACTGGACGGCGGAGTTACAACAAATAAATATTTTCACATTTTAAGGGTAGGTCCTGGGTGTCCAAGTGAAATGTAGGTAGAGCAATCTTGCCCAAACAATAGGGATTCCGTAATTGGGTAGAAACGCCCAAAAATTGAGACGCACACAATAGAAAATGAGTATTTGATTATGATCATTAATGACATAACCTAATGACGTTATGGTTTGTGTTTGTGTCAAATGTTTGTGTGCCTCTTGTCGGCGGCCATATTCGTGTCACGTGTTTTGGATAGTCTAATGGTGGATTGCACAAAAAAAATTAGGGAGTGAATTCTGACTTGCGTCTATATCTCAACGT
Source organism: Ceutorhynchus assimilis (assembly GCA_917834065.1). Taxonomy (NCBI): domain Eukaryota; kingdom Metazoa; phylum Arthropoda; class Insecta; order Coleoptera; family Curculionidae; genus Ceutorhynchus; species Ceutorhynchus assimilis. Next base: position 47,129,711 of record OU892280.1, on the reverse strand, counting down.
GACTCCTTCAGTATGCGCGTGCGCCTACTTACCATAGAAGATTTTTAGGTTAGGTTTTTTTGTTTTGTTTTGATTTTGATCTTGTACGTTGTTACCTAAATTCCCTAATTTTGTTTCTACTGACTCTGGAATTTCTATCCACCCCGTTTAGGATAATTTTTTACTTAGCAAAAAATTAGCGCAAGAAACTCAATCTAGCCCTTAACTATTTATATCTGTAATAAATAAAACACAAAGGTACCTATGTATTTGGGTGAAAAATTTATTTTGACACAGAAAAAATCAAAATGCACATAAAATCTAAAAGAAAGTATCTATAGTCCCCGCCACAGATAATCGAGGTTCCTTCAAAAAATGATTTCTCTGTCGGCGATGCCCGGATAAGCAAAAACTGTTGCAAAAACTCTACACATAAAGAATTGAGAATAAATTTAGTCCAAGAGCATCAATTTTTTGATTTTGTTTATCCGGGCATCGCCGACAAAGAAATCATTTTTTCTAGGAAATATTGTTTTTTTCCTTCCAGCCACCAACGAATCATGCATATTTTTGGTATGTCTGCTTAAATTGCCCTGATTTGAAAATGTTTTGGAACACCAAGTACAGACATATACATATATCTACGAAATTTGGATACATCTTCACTTCTGGACTTACTTCTCATTAGACTTACTCAATCACTTTTACTTATCTATAAACCCTTTTTAATGTTTTCACTGTTTCCCTCCATCACGATACGAATCAACAGATATGTAACTACAAAAATTACCCTAAACGGAGTGAATAGAAACTTTAGGGTCAGTAGAAACAATGTTACGTTACGAAACAAGTACAAGTTCAAAATCAAAACAAAACAGGAAAACCTAACCTTAAAATCTTCTGTGGAAAGTACGCGCACGCGCATACTGAAGGAGTCACGTTGAGAAATAGACGCAAGTGTGAATTCTGCGCCTACCGGTAGGTCCTGTTTGTTTCATTCATTGTGTGCCTACCGTATGTATAACGCTAAAACATTATGGAAGGTCCCCAATTACCACATGATATAACGCCTATTGGTAGGTACCGTTTGTAAAAAAAATCCTGAACCTACCGGTAGGTTCATATTCATTTAAGAATCCTGGGCCTACCTACTTTTTATTAATCTTCCTATCCTTTTAATCTATAATAACATAAACTACAAAAAGAAGTACCTGCTGCATCTCTGTGATTTTTCTTTAAGTTTGTTTTTTTCATAGTTTGTGTAGGTAAGTGATAAATTATAAACTTGAGCTAGTTCTATCATCGAGATAACTACAGAGCCGGATTTATGTTGGAGCAGCCGGGGCCCCGGAGCCTCCACAAATCCAGGGCCTAGAATAACTTCAAAATCTAGTCCCCCAGCAGGCCTTAGGAAATATTTTTATTGATTAAAAGGGTATCCACTTTCTTCCTTGCCTTAGGCCTCGACGCCTTTAAATCCGGTTCTGTATAACTACAGAGTCTTCCAACTACCTAATGCAGAAATAATTATATAATAATTTTTAGGCGATTGCAACACAATGTCCACAGTTATAAGTACTGGAATAGAGTTAGGACAAGAGTATAGTTCCTTTGAGGATCTTAAATCCGATATAGATAGATATACAATGGAACATTTAGTTCAACTCTACATGTGAGATAGCTTAACTTTGAAAGCGGCACAAAAATCAAAGCCCCACAGAGTGGACAGGGCCAATATGGAACTAATAATAAAAATTGTAACAATGAAATTTCTACAAGTCAAATTTATTAACGTTACACAACGTTAACAACTTCATTGTTTCCATGAGTTTTTGATATTTTTATAAAAATGCAAATCTTGTACCTAATTAGCTAAGATAAAGTATGTCAAACAGGGCTCCAGCTCAACCAAAATGTCATCAATATACCTACAATATATGTATATTTTTGAAATCAGGAAAATAATTTTTTTTTATTTTAGAGCATAAGATACACGGTCAAGTTCTATATTTGAAAAAAGACTTTGCATGTTTTTGGTGCATTTACGCATCCAAGGATCTTCTTTTTGAGATTTGGCGAGCGCAGAGCGAGCAATCGGAGACTCAAAAATGATTTACAAGAAGGTTGAGAAAAAGATTTCCACGTTTTTGGGTTATTCATGCTTCCAAGAATCTTTTCTTTCAAGTTTGTCGAGCGGAGCGAGCAATCAGAGACTCAAAAATAATTTAAATTTCAAGCCGTTATATTTAATAAAGGTTTTTCACGTTTCTGGTGGAAGGTTTTTCTCGTTTTTGGTGGATTTACATTTCTGAGGACATTTATTCTCTTTGAGGTTTGGCGAGCGTAGCGAGCAATCGAAGGTATAAAGATAACTTCAGGGTGCGTGCCAGAAGGATTTTGAATAGGTTGCCGTCTGGAATGAAGCAGAGCAGATTCCAAACATCAACAAGTTTAAAGCCCAAGATAGAAAGATGTTAGGTACTAGGTACTGATAGAGGCCTATTACTCAGTGGACGAATTTCTTGATGTCAATTCTACAAAAAAACAAAATTTCAATAAAGTATTTAGCAACAGCTGACTGGTAGGATATACGAATTCTAAAGTAATAACAAACTTTCCAGTAGGCGCTCGATCAATTGACAAAAAAGGACCTACCAGTAGGCGCACAATCGGTGGATGAAAAAGAGCCTACTGGTAGGCGTATGATTGTTGGATAACAAAGGACCTACCGGTAGGCGTAGGATTCACTCCCAAAAAATTACTCCCCATTCTTAGCACGTAAGCTAAGCATGATCTTAAAATTTAATTTTGCATTGATCGCTTTGACTTGCACCAACCCTACGTGAAGAAAACTTAGTTAAGATTAGTTTGAATTCCGAACTAGCTGGCAACACCGCAGGATGTACGCATTTCGATTTAAATACAGAATATAAGTCATAGTTGTTATTCGTGTGAGAGATAAAGATGAAAAATGTTTATGATTTCTTGAGAGAAACCATAAAAACCAAACAATACGAATCAACAACGAATCCACAAGTACAAAACTACAAACATAACCATGCTTCGTCCACCCAAATTAACCTTGAACCACGAATTCGCCGCTTTTTCGCATTTGTATGTAGGTGATCTGTGGTATTATGTCCAGGCAAACTTAATTTTTTTTTATTTGCATTTTTTGGTAATAAAATAATAATTTAATACAAGCTGCCTTTATTTTATACAAAACACAATAGGTACCTAATTTAAAAAGTTTGAAAAATACATAGGGTATAATAGTTGGGGAGCTGGCGTCAAAAACATGCAAGAGTTTTCGCAAGGCGGATATTTTCAAAATAGGTCGTACTTTAGTGCTAGAATGCTAGTGCAGTCAGCACTCACAGTTCCGGGATAGCTGGCTCTGGGACGCGGGCAAAGTTGTAATTTTAAGAAGCATCTAAACTGTTTTCTCAAAGCTCAAAATTTATAGAAATTTTGCACATTATCTGTTTGAAGGTCACAGATAACGTATGTAAATCGTCAGACGTCTAGTTCGTTGCAAAAAGGGGGTCAGACGTCCTCCAAGTTTTTATTTTATTGCATTCTGTGTATTGCATTTTCTTCGGTGTCCTGTCAAAATATATTTTTGCAGGTATTTGACAAATATATTTGAAGAAAATGCCATAAAATAGAAACTTTGAGGACGTCTGACCCCCTTTTTGCAACGAACTAGACGTCTGACGATTTACATACGTTATCTGTGACCTTCAAACAGATAATGTGCAAAATTTCTATAAATTTTGAGCTTTGAGAAAACAGTTTGAATGCTTCTTAAAATTACAACTTTGCCCGCGTCCCAGAGCCAGCTGTCCCGGAACTGTGAGTGCTGACTGTACACTAGCATTCTAGCACTAAAGTACGACCTATTTTGAAAATATCCGCCTTGCGAAAACTCTTGCATGTTTTTGGCGCCACCTCCTGGACTATAAGTAGGTACTTAGGGAACATAATTCAAATTTTGAAAATATTGTACCATTTCATTTCTGAAGGCTCTTCCTCCTACATCATCAATATCCATGTTTGGTGGATTGGGTATCCTTTGCATTTCTATTAAATAATTTAAATTATCTCCATCCAGCTTTACAGGGGGTACCTCCTCCTTATTTATATAATTGCAACATTATGGAGAACAGCTGTGGCTACTATGGTTGATAACGATGTTTGTAGCTTTAATCTTAACCCATAAGCTATTGCAGGAAATCATCATCAAATAAGTCCATATTTAAACACAGATATAAAACTCGGATTTTAAGAAACGAAATAATATGGGTATAAATATCTCGATAAATATAATTTTTTATGAAATCACTACGACAAATAATTGACATTTGCATTTGACAAAAAAAATAACAATTATTTCTACCTAAGAACGTGTTAAGGTCCCAACAGTGGTGCCTTAAAGTTAGGAATTCCTAAACCCATCTTAGGTGAGTTTTCTGACTGGTGCAACCGAATTTTCCTTGCTTAACTTTCAGAATAACTTAAGAATGACTTAAGACGTTCTAAAACGAACTGTGCAATCCACCATAATAGACCCATCTCGCATGATTATAGTCCAAGAGCCCAGAGCCGCCAGACACAACTTATTTTCTAAAGGACAGAATATGTGGAATTGAGTAGCACTTATATGTACTATGAACATATGTATACCCGCTAAGTTGGGTAGACGACTAATTATTTACCGACACCAGGTCCGAAGGCTGAGAAAAACTTTAACTTTTTTTCTAACGCTTGATTTTTATATATGTTATTGGGGAGACTATTTCATAACTACGTGTGCTCAGCCAGACCAATCACACGGGCCAAACATCCCCCCAGACGCAATAATAATTTTTCTATGAGTGAGCGAGATATCTATGTTCAACTGATTTTCCCCTCTTAAACTTACAGTCTACTCCAGGCTAGAGTAGAAATGGGATTCGGTTTCCCCATTATAGGTTAAACCGTTATTTACAAATAACAGTCAATTGGCCGTCTACCCAACTTAGCGAGTATACATACGTTCATAGTACCTATAAGCAGGGATGTGCGTCTACACGTAGACTTTCATTGTCTACTTTACGTGTAGACAATGTAGACAACGTGTCAACAATGTAAAATAATATAAATGACGTTTAATTCTAACCTCACACTTTCCTTTTTTTAATTTTTTTTTATTTTATTATTGGTTTACCTGATATTTTATAATCAGTGAATGCTGATATCGAAGTGATAGTGATAGTATAGTAACTTTTGATATTTTTTTTCGATTTTTTTAAAATAAGTTATTGTTTACGCCGCATGTAGACAATGTGTAGACAAATGCTCACGTAAACAATTCGAATTGTCTACGCGTAGACAATCAATTGTTTACGTTGACATTGTCTACAGCAGTGGTTCCCAAAGTTTTTTCTTTTGCGCCCCCTTTCTGAAATCAAGAAGTGGTTGCGCCCCCCTTCCTTCCCCCATTATAGAAAAACATTTTTTTTTACTTACTGTAACTCCTCTGAACTGGACTTTGGCAGAGGAAGAATGGACATGACAGTGGGCAGCGAGCGTGCGCTGTAGCAATTACTGTATTCCTTTTATACATCGAGTTACACCGAACGTGTCGCTCTAGAGCTCCTCGGAGTCACTCCAAAACACACAATTCAGAAAAATTCAGATATTAGAGAGTTCTCGTGCTGTCCAAATTTCAAATACCGTAACGTTATTTGACAAGTATGACAGTTCTTACTGTATTAGCGTTAGCGGAGCCGCTCGCTACCTAACGGGAGTTAGCGGATGCCTTACCGTAACGCTATGATATGTCAAAATTAGTTTACGCACCATTTACGTCTGTAAGAACAGCAACTTCTAATATTTCCTCGATAAAAAACACCAAGGAAAAATTATTGAAACTCAGGAATCTTCAGGATAAATAAAAGTTGGCAAACAAGCAAAAAAAAGTTGGGTTAGATCACTCAATTCAGCTGTCAAAATGTAAACAGAATAAGGAATTAGAGGATTTTTGTGACTTCGTGTCCGAGACACTCAGCAGCTCCGAGTAACTCAACGGGTAAAAGGAATACAGTAACAGATCGCATGGCAAAGCTGCTTTGGCTTATGTATGCGCTGTTGTAGGATTGTAGACATCTTTTTTAAAATTTCACCTGATTTTTTATTTTGAAGCTTAAAATTTGTATTAATTGTTTAGAAGACTTACGCCCCCCTCAATGTTGCTTCAAGCCCCCCTAGGGGGGCGCGCCCCCCAGTTTGGGAACCGCTGGTCTACAGGCACATCACTGCCTATAAGTGCTGCTCAATCCCACATATTCTGTCCTTTAGAAAATAAGTTGTGTCCGGCGGCTCTGGGCTCTTGAACTATTAGAAAAAGAGAGCTTAATTAGGCAATTCAATCCATCTGTCAAAACGGAAAATTCAATGTGGCATGGCGGCCAAGCAAGTTTGTTTTGGATATGTTTTTATGCGTATTTTAAATTATTTTGCATACAGTTTTGCTTACAATTTTGATTTTCATTATTTAATAAAATATTTGTTGACTTAGGTACCTGAACTATTAATTCCGGCAGAAACTAGATATTTTTTTGTGTTTTTTGGCCCATGTGTGGCCGCCACGCCATCTTGAATGTCACGTGGTTTGAATTGCCTAATGCAATGAACTATAACCAAAAACTGGAATGCTAACACATGAGGACGAACTTGAAGCCTAGTGCGGCTGCTGCGGAGGGGATACCTGTTTTTGTCGCACTCATTATGTTAAATGGCGAAAATTGCTTCCAACACGTATTCCAATTGATGAAACCTGTGAAGGGAAATATGGCAAAACTTTCGAAAACGTCATATGTCAGCGAGCAACAGAAAAAAACAACATTCCCCCTTGTGGCATCTGTCTTTCATGGCTTCATTTTTTTGGCAGATATGGCAATGTGTGCGCATTCCAGTTTTTAGCTATAGTTCATTGGCCTAATGGCATGTAATATTGACAGTTGAGTTGAAGAGGGCGCTTCCTCAAAAGTTAAGTTTTATGTGTGGTTTTAATGCCCACTTGCACCAACCGCAACTTAAATAGGTCTTAGCTAAGTCGGGTCTTAATTTTAAGTTAGCCTTTAATTTAATTCACTTGCACCATAGACAAATTATGCCGACTTGGCAAAGTCGGACTTATTAATTTGGGGCGATGACAACGCTGCGAAATGACAGAAGTTGACAAATAGTCTTTAGTAATTTGTGGTTTTTCCGTGTTTGGGTGTTTCTGATTGAGAGTTTCAGCAATGGAAGAAGGAAGAATCAAATTCTAAAAAGCAGAGGGGCACGAATTTCACATTAGCATAAAAGGAGGCTTTAATTAATATATTGGCAAGATTTAAAAATATTATTGAAAATAAAACAACTGATGCTCTATCCATTCATGAAAAAAACGATTTCTGGGAGTATGTATGCAGGAATTTCAATGCTGCTTCACCGGGCATGAGAGAGAAGTTTGGATTCTTCAACAACTATTATAAGAATCAAAAAGAGGATCTACAGAAACAAAATAAGATATATATGTGTTACACTTATGTTGTTTGTGGTCAGCGGTGCTACCACTTTATCTACACTTGGCTGCGTCGGCTAAGGGTTTATCCTGAAAGTTATGGGGGGAAAGGAAAGATTTCACCACTAGTAGTTAATACATCTATTGTTACACCCTAATTTATGTAGGAGATGATTAAATAGGGTCTACCAAAAATAGATCGCAGTTCTATTGTTACACCTTAATTTATGTAGGAGATGATTAAATAGGGTCTAGCAAAAATAGATCGCAGTAAATGTTCTTCCCTGGTGGGCCATCATTGACCATTCCCTTGGAATGCCTATTTTTGGAGAAAACCCTACGCTGTCAATAGTACCCAAACAGCCCTATGAAAATGTACCCTCGAGAAGCTTAGTTTCCATAGGTCTAGGTTTGAGGCGTAGAGCGGGGCTTCTACAGCACGACATTCACCTTTAGGATCTCAGTCGTACTGTAGCAAGTCACACCCAACTTGGAGAGAAAGTCTTTAGGCCTGTAGCCTAGCCTCGAGGAGCTTTAAGGCTGTGGAGACTAACCTCTGCCTGACTGCATTGCGGTGCGCGTAATTTATACAAGAATTATTGCTACCGTCAGCAGAGTCAGTTAATTTTCTGTAGTACAAGCCCAAATTCATTTCATTTTTATAGTCTGTGGGCTTGTAGACATTTATGAGTTGACAATATGAAAAATTTATATGTTATTACTGGTTATATTATGTTAAGTCGAATTTAAGGCCTAGATTTTGGTGACTTAAGAAAATTCAATTTAAGGCTACTTTAAGTCTAGCTCGACTGCTGGTGCAACTAAAATTTAGAGTTAAGTCCCGGCTCAAAGATAAGTCTGACTTAAGTTAGTCTTAAAATATTGAAGCAAGTGGCCATTGACACTTTCAAAAATATTCTCTAAGGGCCACTGAACGCTTTGGAAGATATTTTAACCTCTTCATTGTCCATTGTTCATATGTATTCATCTTTCCTTCTTCTCATTTTAAACAATTTGTAACTATTGACATTTCCCGCCAAAATTTAAAACACTCCAAGTTCACTCGCGCCCTCTACAAAATTTTAGGGAACTTAACTGGATATTTGCTGCCATTGTAATAAATACAAGTTAGAAAACAATAAAAGATGACATGCGCGCGCAACTCGTAGGCTGCAGGGTAGATTGTATTGTTGCAGAACAAATGTAGACAATACAAATCGAACATTATAACATTAAAGAAGTATGTAATATAGTGTCAAGTGTTTTACAACGCCTTAAATCAGACAAAAGAAGAGCTTCAAAGTAGATGAACATCCTTTGCACTTTTATTATGATAAATGTTTCATCCGGCAACATCGCTCAATTAAATTGCAAAAGGAATATGTCAAGTATAATCTAACATAACCAACGAACTCCATGAAAGACAGACGCCACAAGGGGGAATGTTGTTTTTTTCTGTTGCTCGCTGACATATGACGTTTTCGAAAGCTTTGTCATATTTCCCTTCACAGGTTTCATCAATTGGAATACGTGTTGGAAGCAATTTTCGCCATTTAACATAATGAGTGCGACAAAAACAGGTATCCCTTCCGCAGCAGCCGCACTAGACTTCACGTTCGTCCTTATGTGTTCGCATTCCAGTTTTTGGTTATAGTTCATTGAGCATTACCTATAAACGAAACTGCGGTGAGTTCAAGTAATGGCTGGTTTATACAACATTTGCATAGTCGTAATCAGAATCATAGTCTTAGTCTTAGTCTTAATCATAATCACAATTTTAGAAGGCGTTTATACAATGTCATAAGCATAAAATAAATTCAACTCTAACCCGACTTTTTGTAGGGAGAATTTGTTTACTTTTTGCGAATCGAACTCGTCTATTCACTTTTAATACTTTTTCAAAGTTTCAAAAAGTGTGGAAATTAAAATTCTGCGAAAGAAAACCATACAAGTGATAGGTCTGTCCTATTTATTTTTGAGTTTTGATAATAAACACTTCAACAAACGCAAACCATAAACAAAGAAGGTGGAAAGTGAGTCCCATCAATAAAAAAAGGCAGAAGGAAGGGCATTTTGCCACATTATTCAAAGACATGTAGAAGCTCGATGGAGACCCTTTTTTTTAAATACTCTAGAATGACTCAAGATCAATTTAAATACAAACTACAAACAGAACTAAAATAGCAGATTTGAATTGTTTTTCTCCGTATCAGCTGTTAATGGCGCTTGCGCAGTTTGGATCTCGTCTTAGTCATAATCATAAAAGTTAAAAGTTGCCAACTTTGAGTTATGCTTATGCTTATGCTTATGATTATGATTTGTGTATAAACGGTTCCATAAGAAAATATTATTTTAACTCTTATGACTAAGACTATGATTATGATTACGACTATGCAAATGTTGTATAAACCAGCCATAATATGTGAAGTATTGTTTGCTCTTTGTCAAATTACACGTTACAAAGAAAGAAGGAACGATTCATTCTGAACTGGCCCGTGAATAAGAATATGACGCAAGCCTGTCACAAACTTGCTTCTCATTGGACGCTCACCTGCAGCCTACAAGTAACGCGCGCAGTCCGTAATAGGAGATCGGTCTAAAAAAAAATTAAATCCATCTGTCAAATAGGAAAATTCAATATGGCGTGGCGACCAAGCAAGTTTGTTTTGAATATGTTTTTAAGCGTATTTTAAATTATTTTGCTTAGAGTTTTGCTTGCAGCTTTGATTTTGATTATTTAATAAAATATTTATTGACTATGTACCCAAACTATTAAATCGGGCAGAAATTAGATATTTTTGTGTGTTTTTTGGCCCATGTGTGGCCGCTACGCCATCTTGAATGTCACGTGGTTTGGATTGCCTAAATAGGCAAAGAGGGCGATGCAAACGAGATCTAGAAAGGAGTTGTTTTAAGTTCATCCAGGGACGAACCATAGTTCGTCTGGTGACGTCATGAGTTTGAACGCTGGATGGAAGCTGCGTCCGGCGAACTAAGTTCAATATGACGTCATGAGTTTCTCGCGAAAGCTTTTGTGTTCATGAAACCATGTAATGAAAGTAGTTCATCGCGAAAATCCGGTTCAAGAATGCATAAAGCAAAAACCCGCGGAATCATGTGGTGCAAACAGCCTACGTCAAGGCGATAAACGACATGCTGTCTACGTCACAACTGGTGATTTGGCGTGATGGAGGGCTTCAGATTTGTTCCACACAGGCCTTATGAGGATAGTCTATCCTGTAGTAGTAGTGTGTATTATCCTTGAGTGAACTGACTCAAACAAAAGTGAAAGTATTTTGAGGTTATGTTCCCAATGTTTACTTTCAGATTGGAATAAATGAAATACAAAATTCCCTTGAAAAAGTGCGTTCGTAGCAATGCAAACGGTTGTAATGCAAAGTTCTGACTGAAAAATGGAAAAACTGATACCTGATGATGAGAAAAAAGTGGAATCAAACGGTGTCCAAAAGGAAAAAAATCAAAAACGGGAGGTTTTGGGTCTGGTGGAAACAAGAAGCAGAAAAGGGCTCTTGAATTTTAGAGCTCTAACATTCCTTTTTCTATGGTATTTTTTTAGTGGCTGCACCTTATTCTTAAACAAATACATTTTAAATAATTTAGATGGAAATCCAACAGTCCTAGGTAAGTGATTTAATTATATTTTGTACAATAATATACATTTTAATTTCTAATTTAGGGGCTTCTCAAATGCTAATGACTGCCACCTGTGGTTTTATCCAACTATATTTCCCATGCGGCATGTACAAACCGGCACAGAGGCTCAATAAACCACCTGGCTTTTATAGGCACATGGTTTTAGTTGGTAGCTTTAGGTTTACTACAGTCGTACTGGGTCTGGTAGCTTTGAATTATGTTGCTGTGAGTTTTACTGAAACAATAAAAAGTTCTGCACCATTATTTACAGTCGTGATTTCTAGACTTTTATTAGGTAATAATGCTTAATTGAACTTCTAAATTTGAAAATTAAACGTTGCTCTATTTTTTAGGCGAGCAAACTAGTTTTTATGTGAATCTTAGTTTATTGCCAGTCATGTCTGGACTGGCTCTATGCTCTGTGAACGAATTAAGTTTTGATATGGTTGGATTTCTGGCAGCTATGGCTACTAACTTTACTGAGTGTGTACAAAATGTGTATTCAAAAATGTTAATATCTGGAGATAAATTTAAATACAGGTAAGGTTTTTTTTGGAGCTTTATCAAATCTATGAAGAGCATTTGAAGTTTAAACAGAATTTTATCATTGAATAAACAATAATTATCTTATTGTTTTTGCTTGGGTATAGACTCGGGTATAGATAATGTAGAAAAAATTGGAAAGTTTTTCAATAAGTTAAGTAAGATGTCCATATCGTCATTCAATGAGCTCTATATATTTTTCCAAATTATTTGTGTTAATACAGCAAAATACATAACTAACGAATAGTTGAATTGAGCGGCTAAGTAGATAGCTCAATGTAAAAGAACAAATTGTATAATATACCGGTCTGGCAAGTGAACATCTTATATGCCAACTTTAATGCAATAGAATGAAATTTCTAGAAAAAGTCTAGGGTTGAATGGAGAACGAAAACGATTTCCCTTATTCCACCTCCAGCCGAGCCTCCAGCATTCCCAGCGCTGCATGCTGGAAGTGGAACAGGAGAAATCGTTTTCGTTCTCTATTTAAACTTAGACTTTTTCTAAACATTTCATTCTATTGCATTAAAATTGGCCCATAAGATGCAGACTTGCCAGACCTGTATAGTTAGCGCTGCTAAAAATCAACAGTTTAAAAGCATGGCTACCAATTCAACTCAAAACCCAATTCAAGTTGCCTAAAATCATCTCATGATGAATAGAAATTGCATAATAGTTATTTTCCTAACTAGTGCGCAAAGTGATACTTTTCCGCACGAAAAAGCAGTTAGACGAACGACGTGAAGCGGAGTTTGGATAAGCTTTGAGTGCGGGAAAGACACTTTGCGCAAATGTTAGGAACAATATTTTTTCTACGAGTATCTTAAAAAAGTAGACTTTGAATTGTTAAAATAGAAAAATCAATCAAATCAAAATCTTCATAAATCGTTTAAAATCTATTGCAATTCCTCAGAATGTCTTCTAGTATCAGCAAGAATATTTTCATGAGAGTCTCTTAAAAATCAAAAATTTTACAAATTCCTAGCAGCAGTACAGGCTGGTCCAATTTGAACACCTTTGATAGGAAACATCCTGTCAACTATGCTTTAATTTCAACTAAAACCTTTCATTTTGAATATAAGTTTATTCAGAAACCATCAAAACATTGAAAAATCAAGTATAATTATGGTAATTATGCGTAAACAGAAATGAATGCGCAAAGAGTTTCCGTGCGCAACGTTCAACTTTGCACACGCAAATGAGTGTGCAAAGTGATTACTTTGCGCACGCAAGTAGAAAAAAATTATTTCTTACTCACGCTTCACGCTACTCTCAAAATTTCAAAAATATAGGTTTATATGCAAGATGACCTTCAGTTAAAGGCTGATTTCAGGTAGGCGGTAGGCATACTGCTTGCCTATAAGTGGAAGTCTATTAATAATACAATAATATAAATTGGCTCAAGACATCTAAAAAATTCACAAAATAAAATTTAAATTATTGCATAATGATATTTAACTAATGTGGATTTAGGGGCTGATTCTGTAACTTATAACGACGTCGTTAATGAGCGACAATCGTTACTGAACAACATTAGTATTCTGTATCGAACGATAATCGTTACTGAACGACTTTACTTATTCTATATCGAACGACAGTCGTTAAGAAGTGACAGTTTTCATCGTTTGTTAGCGGCACCTCTCAGGCAGTCGTTCAAAGTTTTTGTTTAATTGTGAGTGATCATTAAAAACAATAAAGTGTGAAATAATATAAAATATCGACGATAGAGCGTTAGTTGCATGGCATGTTGGATGAATTACAAAAAGGGTCGTCAAAACCATAAATAATTTACCTAACCCTTACTGGAACTTTTTTATCCGTTTTTTCAGAGAGCAAGGAAGAAATGCGTTCCGCCGGTTGAGAGATAATAGTAATGCTTTTAAATTGCCCGAGAACGTTTCTAAGATGATGTACCGGCTAAATGTTGAGGCGGCTAAAGACTTTTTTCAGGAAATATTACCGCACATTGATACTGGAGTGAGAAACACCAGAACACCACCTGTAGTTAGATTCTTCTTAGCGCTTCACTTCTTAGCTCATGGCAGCTACCAAAAATCTGTGGGTGAAAACACGTTTAAGGGATCATCGCAGGCTAACGTTAACCGGTGCTTGCATGAAGTGGTTAATGCTATGGTTAACCATATGGCTAACACATAGGTACATCCAATTTCCCAAAAATTTTCAACAGATAGCAGAAGTTACAAACGGATACTATCGCAAGTTTCATGTTCCTGGCATCATCGGATGTATTGGTTGTTCCCACATAAAAATAGTTCCATCACGTGGTGAAGACCTTGGATATCTACTGAACGTATTCATGAATCCGAAGAACTTTTACAGCATAAACTGTCAAATAATTTGCGATTCTAATTGTGAAATATTAGCCATAAATGCCCAGTTTCCAGGGAGCGTTCACGACGCAGCTATTTGGAGGATGAGTAATCCAAGAAGATTTATGCATCAGAGATTTCTTCATGGCAGCCATGGAACATATTTACTCGGAGACTCGGGATACCCCGTTTTGCCCTATTTGTTAACTCCCATCGTTCGTGCTGCACCTAATACACCTGAAGGTAGATATACTCAGCGACACCGACAAATCTGCAATTGTATAGAACGAACTAATGGGTTATTGAAGGGGGTCTGGAGGTGCCTATATCCTGATAGAGTTCTTCATTACCATTCAGCTTTCATTGCACGAATAGTTTATGCCTGTGCAATTCTACACAACATTATAGGGGACAGAAATATATTGGTTCTTGAAAATATCAATATACAGGAGAACAGTGATGATGAGCATCTTGATCAAAATGAAATTGACGATGCACAGCTAGTGAATGGGGAACATGATTTCGCAAATGATATTTTCGTGCCTTCGCTTTGGTTTGACTTTTCCAATCGCTGAAAATCTTGAATCCACCATTATTTTCATTAAAAAAAGGTAATACGACTTGGACAGGATAAGGCAGATAACTTACCCTTTTCTATCCCGCTACAGTCCTGATAGGACCCTCCAAAGCATTTAATTTTTCAGTTTAGCCCGAGTATTTCGAATCAGATCAGGTTCGGAACCATCGAATTGATTCTCGCGGAAACATTTGTTTGTGCCTAGCTCGTCAAGATACATTTGATATTGATCCCGAGTTGTTCTAGCCGATATACCTTTAGCTTTCTCACCTTCGATACTCATTATAATAATTTCTAATTTTATTTATAATAATTTTGCGCAGTTAGGCAGTAAATATCTAAAAACTAATCTGAAAAGAGCGGCAAATCCTGACCGAAAACTGACAGTTACAACTAATTGAAGTTAGCTTATGCTAAATCAGCACTACCAACCTTCGTAAAATCACACGATATTTGTCGTTACGATTTGTCACTTAAGTTGAACGTACCGATTCGGTTACGGAATACGATTTCCGAAAATATCGTTCACATCAAAGTCGTTACCACAACGATGTCGTCAAGTAACGACAAGTTACAGAATCTGCCCCTTAGTATCCTGATAAATGACTTTCTGGATTTAACGTGGGTTGTAGGACTTAGCTTGAGTTTTCTTTGTGCCAAGTCCTACAACCCACGTTAAATCCAGAAAATGATATTTAATCCTATATGAATATATGTATATTTTTTTTTCAGTCCTGCAGAACTCCAGTTTTACACAAGCGTTGCCAGTATAGTAGTTCAAATACCCACAACTCTTCTACTGGTCGAATTGAAAGTAGCCAATTTTAGCATAGATTTACTGGGTTATTTTATTTTAAATGGAATTTTGTTCCATTTTCAAAGCATCACTGCCTACGTGTTAATGGACTATATTAGTCCTGTTACGCATAGGTAAGTCACTGGTTAATTATTTTTTTGATAAAAAAGAAGTGTGTGTAATTCAAAAATATTGAGAAAAAATCTAAGAATTCTAGCGGAGACAAAACTTTCCTTAAGCATAAAGGACTGTGCACTGATCTACCTTCTGTGGAGTGTATCTGTTCTTAATTAGGTAGGTAATTGCTTTTTGACATGTTTTTTTCTATGTGGTTGGAAAGCAATTATTAGTAACATATTTCATATGTGAATTTGCACATACTTATTTTTTTTGCTGCATTGTGGCTGGTTATAAAACTGTAAAACTTCTTCGAGTCTCCATTTGCAAGCAAACTGGAGAAATCAAAGCGTTGAGATACCCTGGCATAACCAATTTGATCTTGAAAACTTTAATCCCAATTTAAATAATCTCAGTGGCCGATTAGGGGCTATGTTGAAGCAGAGAGGTAGTTCAAATTTTGATAGATTTTCTCAAAACTTCGCTTAAAATATGGCTCAAAAGTTAGTTATTTGTTGGCTAGAGAAATAGAGTAACAGCGCCTGATTTAACATGCAAAACTGTCACAGGTTGAACCTATTTATACTAATTTACCTCACTTTCTACACCATTTCCAGTTGTTAGGTATTTGGATAATGAAAAATTAATTTTGAATTGTGTAAAATGAATTTTGGAATTGTAAGTTTAATTTTGGAAGATGTAAATTGAAATTTGGAATAGTTATTTTAATTTTGAAAAAAAAAAAAAAATGAAATTTGGAATTGTAATTTTAATTTTGGAAAATAAAACTTGTAAATGGTAAGAATGAAATATATTTTGGAAACCGGTATTTTAGATAAGGTAAAATATAATTTGGAAAATAAAAATTAATTTTTAAAACCCCCCAAAATATGGATAAGTCAGTTAAGTAGGTCATTTTTCCATTTATTCAAATGACATTTTATCTTCTCTCAAATTAGTGTGGTTTTTCAAAATACAATTTTTGTTTTTCAAAATTAACTTAAGGTTTTCTAAAAATCAAATAACCATTTCAAATTTCTTATATTATAATTTTCATAATATGTTTTCCAAAATTCAAATTTTATTTCCAATTGTTAATTTACAGTTTCCAAGTTTCAATTCCAAAATTAAAGTTATACTCTTCAAAAATAAAATAAATATTCCAAATTACAAATTATAATGTTTAAATTACAAGTGGAAATGTTGTAGTTGACTGCAAAGTGCAAATAGCAGGACCATCATAATAGTAATCTTTGATAAAAGTAACCCTTCTCTAAATAAGATCTTTTCAAAGGCATTGATTGATGTACTAACAGTTCACGTTTTATTTATGTCACTTATGGTTTTTCAATTTTATCATTAGAAAAATTTTTGGTCATACTTACAATCTTTTCAAAAAATAATCAAATTATGTATATAAAGGTATTTAATAATCTCGTTAGTAATGTTAATGCTGAAGTAAATTATCTGGCATATTGTAATAAGATTTGAATAAGGAACTCAAGTTAAATACTATGGTATGAAGTATAAAAATAGTGATAGTATTTATTATCCACCTTATTAGGCAATTAAATAAATCTATATTACCTAAATGATAAGATGCCTAGAACTTATCAGAGCTTGAGTACATATATTAGGTATACAAATACTTACAGATCTCGCCAAGATAAATAAAATTTCGTGGATGTGGATATAAGCTTAGGGAATAATTCTCCTGGAAATATTTTAATCGAGATTTTAATTTATGTCCGATTGACCAATAAAGTGCTATTTATAGAACAGTTTTGCATCAATAGAATAGCACTTTGGCGGTTCTCCACCAAGGTAGTTATGTGGATCTACACAAACATCATCAGGCCTATGCTTACCTATGGGGCTATTGTCTGGAGAGATAAGGTCGAACTACTATAAGCCGAAAACTAGACTGCGTTCAAAGAATGACATGCCTCAACATAACTGGTGCAATGAAAACCACACCAACTAGGGCTTTGGAAGTAATTCTATGTTTGACGCCCCTGGATACTTATGTCAAGAAGGTCGTTTCAACCACAATGATGCGCTTCCGCACTATTGGAATAGAACCTAGTGCAGAATTCGGTTTGCAGAGAGCCCGCATATGGCGTGAGGCAACGAACTCGCTTCTATTGTTGGAGAGTGGACTCTGCAACACCATGTTTCGTCTTCAAACAGCATTACGCAATCAACATGAAAGGCATTGGAAACAACAGAGTGGCAGAGGTAAGTAACATCTACACTGGTTCCAAAACTGAAACAGGCTCGAGATGCGGAGTATACTTCAAAGGCCTGAAACTGAACCTAGCTATAGCTCTTGGCTCCATGCCAAATGTCCGCCAAACGGAAATTACTGACATAATCATCGCGGCCGAACAAATAGTCAACAACAATATCACTGACAAGATCGTGCACATCTACACGGACTGCAGACAAGCAGTACTAGCCCTATCTAGACCGCGACTCACGTCAGAACTAGTACAATATTGCCACCGTACACTCACAGAGGCGTCGATCAGCAATACGGTGATAGTCAGCTGGATCAAAGGATATGATCACAGCAAAGGCAATCGAGCTGCCGACGCTCTAGCTAGGAGGGCCGCTAGGCTACAGCCTTCTGGACCGGAGCCCTTCGTGGGGCTGACCATTTCGGCAGCCAAAGATATGATAAAAAAACGCTCCCATATCCTTTTCAAAAAACGCTGGGACGATACGATTGGCTGCAACTTATTCAAGGAACTGCTAAGCTATCCAGATAAAGCTGCAGAGAGCCAAAAGCTGTCGTTGACCAGAAAAAGGCTATGCCTGTCGCTTAATAATGGGCATTTTGTCTGGCCACTGTCAGTTCAACAAACATTTGTTTAGGTTGCATCTTAGTGCCACACCCTTGTAGTCAAGAAGACGAGACTATAGAGCACATTCTCTGTGACTGCACTGCTCTTTCGCCAATACGCAGAGACATCATGTATACAAATTTATAAATTTTTTCATTTGTCATTTATCATACTAATTTATCAATTAAACAATTAAATAAAACACAGTGTCACAACAGTAGATCAAAGTCAGCAGCAACATCCCTATCCAGAAATTCCCTATAATGATAAAAAATCTGGCCTAACAAATATTTCTTAACTACAGACTTAAATCGCTGAGCTGTCAACTCTCTTACAGAGACAGGCAGCTTATTATAAAAGACAGGAGCAAAATAAAGTGTTGCATTCCTTGATGTTCCTAGTCTGAGAAAATTAATCCTAATATTGTCGCGATGTCTGGTATCATGATGGTGTGTTTCACCCAGAGCCGCGAGATTATGCAAATTACGGTGCATGTACTGTAGGCAGTCATAAATGTATTGTGATGGTACGGTTAGAATCTGAAAATCACGATAAAACTGTTTGGGGTCATCTCGATATCTGACATGAGCCAGAACTCTCACTGCCCTCCGCTGCAAACCAAACACTCTAGAGGCATGAGCTGAATGTCCCCAAGCCAACAGAGCATAGCAAATGACGGAATGGACTAGAGCATGGTAGGCCATTAGAGCGACACTCAAATTGGTGGTCCTACACAGATTTCTAAGTACATATAAGTATTCCAGATGTAATTTTCTTGGAGATATGGTTTACATGGCACTCGAAAGTAAGTTTGGGGTCAAGCATGACTCCCAGAAATTACAGAAGCACTGTCCACTTCAAAATAAAACGGGTAAGCGTAGACAAATAACACTGGTCCAGGGCTTGAGCGCTGAGGCACCCCTGAGGTACCTCTGTAGTAACCATAACTTCATCTGATTCGAATCGCATGTTGTTTTCTGCCAGTGGAGTGTCCTTTGTAAAACCCATACACTCATTGGAAATGATCTGCCTACTCTTCGAGAAAAGGTATAGACTTCTTAGCTTGTGCATGATTGACAGCAGAAAGATTGATATCTGGAATAGAGCACAAAGTGCATCAACAATTAAAGCACTGCAATGGTATAAGCAAATTGTTGAAATTCTATTGGGGCCTGCAGTGTTACCAGTATCCAGAAATCCTAATCGGGCGTATCGATGGTGGAGTATGGAGCTCTTGATGGAGCTTTGTCCAAGTGATCATCAGAGTTGGTGTAAAACTATTATCTCTGGTGTGCACCTCTATATTTAATTATTCTTGGTATGCCTCTGTTATGTCTCAGGGCAAAGTTTACCCAAAAGCCATTATCAACAAATTAAAAGCACCACCTATAAATAACGCATACAATCATTTCGCATATGATGCAGTTTGAAATTTGTTCTTAGAATTTTTTGTACTAAATTCTTTATTTTTGGGTTACACTTCCTTTGACTTTGTTTATTGTAAATATATTTATAAGTGTAGCTGAAAAATCCAAAATTAATCAAAATTTCCATTTCAGTGTGGCAAACACTGCCAAACGTGCATGCCTTATCTGGATGTCAATTTTCATGTTTGGCAACCCAGTGACTCAGTTGAGTGGATTGGGAACCATCACAGTGATAATCGGCGTGTTGTTGTATATAACTGCTCAACAATACGACAACAGTAGAATAGTAAAAACACCCCGAAAGGTAAGAGGGAGTATACATTAAAGTAAAAAATGTAAGAAATATAAAACATATTTTTTTATGAAAATACTTAAGAGTTTATCATAAATATTAAAATTTGTCACATTTTGTTTCTTATGAGTAATTTAATTTTGATTATGTGATATTTGCTTAATTTTCTAATTTGTTTAAAAGGTCTATTTCAATATTTGCGGCTAGATTTATTAGTATTTATTTATTAATAGAACTTTATGTTTTTCATTGTTACCAGATATGATCTATAATAGCGTTTGTTAAAATAATGTACATTCCAGTATATGGTTATTTTTTTTATGTGAAATATGTTTCTAAAACCATTAAGAAAGTGTTTCATTACAAAATCCGGCCCTATCTCTATCTCCCCTGATTTTCCCCAATGAAGAAAGTATCCATTAAGTCTTATGCAGTGCATGGATTTATTTTGCTATGTTATTAGTTCACAAATGGGATTATGTTTAAATAAAATTCTGAATTATCGACCTAATTTTATATCTCGTTTATTAATATTTATTTACAAATTCAGAGTAAAAAAATAACAAATAAAACCAAATAATAATAAATAATTACAAAAAAATCATATTCTAGCACTTAACATATTATAATATTGGTCACCACAAACCTATGAGCGACCAATTTTAAATTTCAAATAACCTTAAAAAATATTTTAATTTAAAAATACAAAATGTAAATTTCAATTCACAAATTTACATTCTGTACCCTATTATTATTGGCACTCTACGTCAGGCCTGCATAGTTTTTATTTAAAACTAAGTATCTACTTATCACTAAAAATTTTAATTGGAATATTATTGTGCTTAGACTGGACATTTACAATACAGCTTTCTGCTTAAATTTCCAAAGTTGCTATAGATTTGTATCAGTAGCATTTCACAGCGCGCTGAAGTTATTTTATTTTATTGAGTCAATATTCAGCCTTTTTATTTGTGGTTGATAGTGCCTGGTGTTCTGGTGGCTAGGCGCCTTCTACCGGCCAACAATTTATTGATTCCTCTAGGTTCTTCTGTTGTGGTACTGCTGCTGGAACTTGCAGATGGCTCAGTTTCGACAGTCTCTTCTTCAGCTAAATTATTACCTTTTAATATTGGACCGTAGAATGTATTTCGATTAATAATTGTTACCTTCAGGCACAGTAGCTTCACTACTAGGCGCCTCACTGCTAGATGGAGCCTCGGTAGTTTGGCCTGGTCGTCTTCTAGCCAATAAAGGATTGACTCTTCTTACTTGAACTGGAGCACTAGCACTAGCTGCGCTTGCAGATTTGGCTTTGGGTTGGATGTTAATGCGACTTTTGTTACGTAGCCTTCCTAAGGGGCTATTATCCACTGGAGCTGGAGCTTCTTCCTGAAAACAAATATATTCACAAAAATGTAACGAAAACTTGCGATCTGCTCGTCACACAATAACAAGTATTTACCTTTTCACTAGCAGCTTCAGCATTAGATCCATCCTCATCCCCAGTAACGTGATCTTCTGTTTCTGGAGCCGCAGCTTCAGTACTTGTTGTGGTACTCTGGCCGCGTCTGCCAACTAGATTGAGCCTTGGTCCTGGCCTCAATGCTTTAATATTAGCGTTTGATCCAGCAATACGCCTACCAGGCCTGGCAGTTGTGCTGCTAGGTTCCGAGGAGCTAGCTTCAGAATCTGCAGATGTTTCTCCTTCAGAAGATGGTGCAGCTGTAGTGGTTCTTCCTCTAGTTCTTAAGGAATTGAATGCTGGTCTCGCCCTGGGCAGTGAAGGTCTGCTACTTGAAGCCCCAGCTGGAGCAGCAGTGCTGGAGTCTTCTTTTGATTCTGAAGGAGCTGAGGTGGTACGCACTCTTGATCTTGGTCCGCCGAATCTCGACCTAGTGGGCTTGGCTTGGCTGACCGATTTGCTTTCCTCTTTGTTAACTTCTTCTTCAACTGCTGCTGGAGCTGCTGTAGTCTTGGTTCTTGCTCTATTTCCAAAACTGGGTCTTCCAAATTTCTTTGGTTTTGCTTCTGTGGAAGGTGGTGCTTCTGTTGTGGTGGTTGTGGAGGATTTTCTTGCTGATAATGGAGAACGTCTACCACCAAATCTACTAGCTTTTGTTGGTGCTTCAGTGGTTGTTGTGGTAGTAGTGGTTTTTCTAGTGGTGGGAGCTGGAGTGGTTGTTGTTGTGGTCGTTGTGGTAGTAGTTGTAGTAGTGGATTCGATTTCCTCGGTAGATGAAGAATCTACGGTTGTAACATCAGTGTTGCCTTCTTCAGTGCTCAATTCTGAACCTTCTTCACCAAAGAGTTTTTGGGTTCCTTGGGAAATGGCGTAGAGGTCCAAAGCAATCTGGAATAATATCTTCGAAAAAAAATCTTTTGAGTGAAAATCTATAATTTACCTTGTTCATTCCAGTAGCTGATGTTGTGGACTCTGAATCTTCAGGTTTGGAGGTTTCGTCAGTTCCTTCTGCAACTGCGGCTGAAATTTTTGGTGTTGCTGGTTTGTCTGCTGGTTCTTCCTATATTTTTTAAAATTTGTTAATAAGGTTGGTGGTTCAAACTAAGCTAAATGGTGATTGGTGATTAAGAAAGAGCCGTCGATTTATTTGTATTGTGATAATTTGAGAGAATTTATGGAGAATTTTAACGTTTTCCCGTAAGGAATAGTAAAGGATCCCCCACACCAGCGCGATATGGCGGTGTGGGGCACCCTTAAAGCTGTGGTGACTTGGTGAGGTGACAGATTCCACCCTATGAAAATGACATAGATAAATTAATGTTTTTCTAGTAAGTATTTATTGGTGAAAGCCCACTAAGTTAGTGCCATTATCATTTGGTGCATTTTCATTTTTCAGTCAATGGTGACAATAGTTAGTTGTGCAATTATTCAGTGCCAACTATACAGAGAGGGGGTATTCTCTCAAAAATTAACAAAATTTACTGGGAGATCGTAGAATTCGTTCGGAGTGGCGCCCAAAAAACGTACCGGTCCAGCGGGCAATTGGGCGGGAAAATTGGGCGACGAATGGGCGGCCGAAGGTGCTGGGGCGGCCGAGTGCGTGTTAAAGGATTCACTATCAACCAGTTCAAGCGATGGCCGACGGACGTTTGCTCTTGTACGACCTCTTGAACCCTGCAAGGAACATTCTTATCTTTTTTGATCAAATCACGAAGATAAGGAAAGACAGAATTGAGAAGAAGAAGGAACCTGCAAACATGCTGTTATTGGAACAGAGAGAAGAAGAAAATGTAGATCCAGGATTTAGAAAAGTATGTATAGTGCAATGGTTAGTGATAAAGCGAATATTGAAAAAAAATATTGCACTCACTTGAGTTTCATCAGAAACATTATCTTCTTCAGACGCAGCAGTTGAGCCTTCACCAGCTGGTCTTCCCCTTCCTCTTCCTCTAGCTACAGTGGATTTGGCCTCTTCTTCGGGCAAAGGAGTCGTTTGCAAGTTTCTACTTCTTGGAGGAAATCTGGAAGTGTTACGAAGTCTGTTCTTTTGTTAACAATATGATGAAATGACATTGATTGGTTAGTAATGACACAAAATGTTAATGGTTAGCATTGTTAGAAATAACAAACCTGGTGTTAGCAGGTAATCTTTCTTCTTGAACAGACTCTTCTTCGCCGAGTTGTCTACTTCTGGACTTGCTTCTCGATGGTACCACTTCGTTGACCTCTGGAGTATGTTTTTCTCTTTGTTTATCGTTCCTGGAAATGCTGTTTTTGGCTGGACCATCATGGGCATTGCTGTTTTTTTTGTCCTTGGCATCTTCATCGTCATCATAGTAATAGTAAACATATTCGTATTCATAGTCTTGTCCATTTGGGCCTTTTTTAATCTGAATTCTGGAACGCTGTTTTTCACTAGCAGACCCGACTACGTCAGTATCAATACTTTTTGGAGATATTTTTGCTGTTGTCAATACAGAGCTTGGTGTTGTTGCATCTCTTCTAGATCTGTTCCTGTTTTTGATTCTTCTTCTACTTGGTCTAGTGGTGGTTGTTGTGGTTGTAGTTGAAGGAGCTTCAGTGGTTTTCATGACACTTTTGTATTTTTCTAGAAGTTGAGCCACATTCAGCTTAATGGCACCTGGTGGTGCTGGAGCTGGCGACTCGGCTGCCTGTCTTTTGTGTACTTTCTTTCCAGCAGTTTTAACTGGTTTGACTGGTACTTCTTCATCTTCCGCATCGTTTAACGCAAAGGTCAGACGTGGAGGTATTTTATGGGCAGTTTCAAAGTGTTGCTGCTACAATAAATAAATATTATTCGATGTCATCGGAAAACGTGCAGTACTTACCTTTTCATCAGTCTTGTCTTTTCTGGATATGGGTCTGGCTCCTGAGCTCGAAGATTGTACGAAAACATATTCTTGCCCAGGTTTGCTTTCTGTCACTAGTTGTGTTTCTTGAGCTGGAAAGGTGAGAGCTACTGTTGCAGTGCAAAATAATCTGAAATAATAGAAAACATTGTTGTAGCTTAACTAATTATAAGGGGTAATTACCGTCATCCTGAGAACCATAATTGTTATCACAAAAATAAATAAAATAAAAATACACATAACGTGTTATATAATATTGTTTGTTACCTTGTATGAAAAAGTAGCGCCGTTATTTAAAATTTGACCCCGATTTATGTAGGCTTTTGGAATATTAAGTAATCAACGGTTTATTATTGTTAGTTACGACTATTTACTATTTATTACTATTTAATACATCTGCGTCTGATTACCGGTTAACCAGGATTTTACACCCTTCAAGCTACAATAGGTTACATACAAAGTTTAATTTAATATCTTCTCTAAAGGTAGGTAAATCAAGATTAAAGAAAGAAATCATTTACATAAATGCTCTTACACAACCGGATACAGTAAGAAGAAGTAATCAATATAGCCAAAAGCGAGCAAAACTCGTATTATTATTACGAAAAATCACTTTCTTTATTTGGGAAGGTCAATGCATTGGTTGACCTTGATCCTCGGATTCCGAAGTCGCCGCAGGTCATTTTAATTTCACTAATTCTTTCACTTTTTTTCTTGAGATGATCAAATTGATTTAATCTTCTCTTGATAGTTAATGATTTAAGCCTTGTGGAATACTTTACTGATTTCGTCTGCTTAATTGGTGATCAATGTCCTTGAAGTTTAGTATGGAAAACTTCACGCCAAGGACTCACTGCCAAGGTTTTTTGAAGTTTCAAAAATCACCCACACTGGTAAAGGTCAGCATCCATTTACCAGAAAAAATTATTGGTTTAATAAATTTACTTCGTAGAGTACGGGGTACACCTATCACTTTAATAATTCTTTGAACACCTCGTGCGACACCTTGACTTTTTAAAAGTGAATTTTTTTCTGTGTAACCTTTTAAAAAGATGTCCTTCAAAGTAATAATTGGGACGTATGTACCTGTTGCTGCTATAGTAAAACTAGTAAAAGAAAGCGGTGCTGTGTCAGGGTAATTCGTTATGTTAACTAAATTTGGAAGTATTGTATTGGGTTTGTAGATCGATTAATCATGAATTTATTCTATGAAATTGAAAATTAAACCGCATAATTTTATTACAGGAATTCAGGAATCAATTGGAATACTATATGGATTCAAACGCTAGAGGTTAATTTTGAAAAAGATCACATCAATTCATAATAGAAGAAAACTCATCATCAATAATTTTTGACTTGGCTTGCCTATTATTAAAACTTGGGTTTCCTTATAAGAATTGAAAATCTTTTGAACAATCAGAAAAAATATAAATCTAAATGTAGTCAAAAACCCTTCTTTCACATTAAGAATCAACTAAGTAACAAAAGTAAAATGCAAATTATTTTTCCTTGTAATGACTTGGGACAATAAAATAGTGGAATTTACCATAAAGTTTATTGATTTGATCTAAAAACTACAAGGAAATATAGAGAAATCACAGGTCTTAAATAACTTGATAATCGAGAGGAGATTTCATCAAAATGTCGAAGAGGTAAAGTTGGTAAAGAATTAATTGAACGTTTGCCAATAATGTGCTAAATATTTTTTTGAAATGGTATTTAACATGTTCTTTCTAAAGGCATAATCTAAATAATACTTAATTTATATTGCATACGACAAGGGAAAAATTACAGTTGACTTTGCTGATACATATTTAGTAATAATTTGAGAATTATTGCTGTACAGAACGCGTAGTATAACTACCTACCCCAAATTACTAATCTTATTATTTTCAAATTAAATTGAAAATTTACATTTAGGTATAAGATTATTGCAGATGCAGATGATTTGGACAGTTCCAAATAAATAATTATCTGGCAGAGATCCTCAAAGAATCTGAGGAATCATTGACAAAAAAGTAAAAAATCTATTACATGCTTAAAAATAAACATAGGAACCTTTACTATTGGGTAAGAAAGAGAACCTATAAGCAAACGCAAATAAAATTATTATAAAATACGTAAGCTTTATGTGACAATTTTTTTCTCATTTAAATGAGAGAAACTTGTGTGTGCATAAAGCATAAAATTTGTTTCGGTCAAATAAGAATAAGCTAACTATTAGTTATGTAAATGGTAAAGGTTGTTGCAATTTAGCTACGAATTTTAGTAGACAATGAAAATGGAATCTACCCCGCAACTATGTGATTTGAACACGATCTCGATTTTATTAAAAATCAAATGTCAGGCGAAGGCCTTTGAGAATCTTTATAAGTACCATCTATTAAATTATTGATTGCCATTTGAT
Source organism: Ceutorhynchus assimilis (assembly GCA_917834065.1). Lineage (NCBI taxonomy): Eukaryota > Metazoa > Arthropoda > Insecta > Coleoptera > Curculionidae > Ceutorhynchus > Ceutorhynchus assimilis. Next base: position 47,102,859 of record OU892280.1, on the reverse strand, counting down.
AATGTGTACATAAATAAAAGAAGATGCTTACTACTAGGCAATTTTTTTTTCTTCTATTTGACATTTAACTTTTATTGCATTGACCTTTTTTAAAATTAACATTTCAAATTTGGTTTCACTTAGAGTATCGTTTAGTTAGTAATATTGTAAGGTGCAATTAAATTATTACATTCCCACCTGTAAACAGTTATAATTTTAATCATCGTGGATTTTTTGTATATTTGTTAAATGACACATTAGGGTGTGTTGCTTTGGCTTATATACTTTTATAAATACTCTTATTTCCTGTATTCAACTCACGTTTCTTTGTTTCATGATCTTGTATTCTGAATAGGTGCTGCGATTGCAATATTTTACTTTCGCATCCTTGCATCTAAATGGTTAGATATTTTAATTTTTTTCATACATTTTTGTATAAAAATGAGCCTATTATTAAAATTTATTTTAATTACCACTGAATTATGCAAAATCTGATAAATTTCCTATAAGCTTCTTGATTAATTAAATTTAAATTGAACAATTATAGATGATATTTTATAAAATTATTTTAAGGTCAAACCAAAGGCCAAAGTGTGGATTCTCTTTAGGAAGTTGTCCTAGTCCTGTGAGTGGAGTGAACAGTACACCTACTTACAAAAAAGTTTGTCAAATAATGTGAAGAACACTATATCGACTACAAGTTCGACAAATGCAGCAAATTATAACCTACTAAAAATATTCATATGTGCTGTAGGCTGTAGTCTCTCTCTCAACTCTGTGTGGTTTTTTCTTAAAAGGTTTGTAGGTATAAGCAAATTCCTATAGAAGGATAAATACTTATAAAATTATTTGACTGCCAATAAATATTCGGGACTACTTAAGTCTCATAAAAAGTCAATCTATAATTTAGGTACATCCTTTAGAAAATATTGAAGCACATTTTCTGTGTCCAAAATCGAACTAAAGACAAAATCTCATTTCAATAACCTCTTCGAAATACATAGGATTCGTTTTTGAACTCCTACTTTCGGTTGGTAAAATAATGTATTTTTCATAAAATGGCTCTACGTTTGGCTTTCAAGTCTATTCTTTGGAAACCAAACCAAAGGCGCATGAAATCAACGGAGCCGTTGTTTTGGAACAAGAAGATCTTCTCGGTGTCAATATCCCTGACCAACTGGACCTGGCCATCATCAAAAATGTTATTCACGAATGGAAACTGGTGGCTTTGTATGAGCGAACATCCAACACCAACCGCCAATCTCTGAAAAAGTAATTCTCCTGCACCTTCAAAGTAGGCCAACCAACATCAACATTTTGGATGTTTATACGATTCTAACATCCGAAAAACTGACGAGAAAATCGAAGGATTTCAAAAGCAGCTTAAACAGGCCCTTCTCTCTCTCAAAAATCAAATGATAAAATACATTTTTCATTAGAAGAAGCCCTAAGGATGACTCAAACTATGTTCGAAACATACGGTGTTTCAGTCATCCCTACTCCAGAAAGCAATAAAGTGGACTTGAATCCTGGGCTTGGAACATTGAAGATATGCCTAAATATGGACAGGGTATCGATGTTGAATCCTGGCATAATTCAATCTGCGCTAGTATTAAACTGCGATCAGCAAAAGCTAGAGAGATGGAAGGGCTGATCCTAAACTACTGTCGGACAATGAAATAAGATCAGAATAGGAACGTCTTAACAGGCAGCTTTACAACATCACTGCTAGTGCTGCAGGCCAGACCAGACGGCATTGAAGAACACTGTTCTAAGATTAATAGCATCTTTAAACACATCTACTGAAAAAAAGGAAAGCATACAGAAATGAATGGGGGGGACCGGGGATATACTAGAATTGATTTGTGGTGGTGGTGGTTGGTGGGGATGCAGAGTGAACAGGCCGGGCTATGTGGCCCCAATACTAGAGCCGTCGGCTTATTGTATTCTCCTGTTCGTCTTTCTAGTTAGTGAGAAGTTTCGTGACCTTGATTAGTTTAGGAGCCCCTTCACAGTATGGCTTTTGGTGAGTTTAGAGATAGGATCTTGTGGCCCTATCTGTCTGTATCTTACCAGCTTAAAGCCTCACATTCGAAGACTGTGGATGGCGGTTCCATCCTTCTCGTCACAAAGTCTCCATATTGGTTCTTCTTGGGAGATGCTCATCGTCTGAAGGTGTTTTCTCAGGCAACAGTTTCCAGTTAATAGCCTGATTTGATTCCTGTTTAGTTGTAGGATCTCTTCAGTAAAACTTGTGAAAGTTGTTGTACCATTAGCTTACTGTGTTTGGGCTTCGGAAGATTTTGTCAGTGAGTTTGGTGTTGTCTATACAGCCATTGGCCTGTTTTTATTTTTACCGAAGATTTTGTGGTGCCAATTGCTTCTTCAGCCGTGCCAGAGCTTCTGCTTTTTCATTTCCTTCATTTTGGAGCCGTCAGTAAACCAGACAATTTCTTGTTTAGGTGTTTCCTACTGGAACAATCTCGATGGCGAAGAGATTTTTTCGGCATCATATAGTCTCTTCCCATTATTAAAATCGGGTTTGTGATTATTTTGGTGATTGCCGCATATCCATTTGGTTTTGGGCTCCAGTTTTCATTCAGCTTGAGACGATATGCTCCGATTCTAGCCTCCGCTTTGACGAAAAGGTCAATTGGTTTAGGATCGTTTCCCTACTTGCCGTTGGTGTGCTTTTCTGTGTACCGGTGATACAAAGACATACCTACACGTTTCTGGATTCTGGGCTAGCTCCAAATTTGTTTGTCTGGTTTACTTTAGGCCACCATACAAGTGCATCATATGTTATCATCTCACAACCGTAGTATATATCAAGTGTACAACTGTAGATTTTAGTCCTCATGTTTTACCAATCGCTGTTTTTAGTAACATGAACTCATCTTGCTTTTGGTGGTTATCTTTTGAATGTGCTGGATCCGTGTCGGCTTCATATCTAGGATAACGCCCAGAAATTTAGCTACCCTACCAAACTCCAAGGTTTTTTGGAATAGACTAGAGGTATCAAGTCCTCCAGATTTCTTTTTATCGTGAAAGGAAGGAGGTTTGTTTTAAAGAGGTTGGCGCGAAGTTTCTCCCTCGTGCACCATTCTTCATGATTCTTAAGGCGTCCTGCATGAGGTTTGATACGGTCCTGGTAAATCCTCCTCTAATGACTACGACTTTGTCATCCACTTAGCCTAGGGTGAAGTAGCCTTGATAGTTGAGATTCCTCAGAAGTTCATCCACAACTAGATTCCACAGGAGTGGTGAAAGTAATCCGCCCTGTGGGTATCCTTCTGTCGCGGTTACTTTAATAGAGGTTTCAGCAATAGTCGAGTTTATAGTGCTGTGTTTTGGCATGGATTTGATCCATCTTCATCATTAATCGCATGTTGTCCTGCAGCTCTGACTATGGAGTTGAAGGAGGTGTGGTCAAAGGCTCCTTCTATGTCAAGGAATGCCCCTAGTGCGATTTCCTTGTTTTGTACAAGCGAATTCTTTACTCTTGTCACCAGTTGGTGTAGCGCTGATTCGGTACTACTAGAATTGATGGAGAGGCGTAGACAGAACCAACGAAATTCTTTACGTCACCAAGCTATCAAAAAATAATAAAACATTTCTAAATCAATGAGCCACTTTTTCAAGCTTCTCCTACGAATCTTGTAGTTTTAGCCAGTTTGGTTTTAATCCAGGGAATCCAGTGAAACTACACCCACTTTGTGTACATTGGTGCAAAATTGCCTCGATCAACGAAAAGACGCTTTTATATTTTTTGGCTACTATGAAAAGGCGTTTGATAATGCAGTGCACGACTTTCTAACAATATGTCTTCAGGATTTATGATGAGATGTGAAGGGGGTTTCACATGCTGCAAGAGTACCTGCAAGTCGGTGCAAGTTGCAAGAAATCTTGCAAAAGGCATGCGCAGTTGAAACCCAGCTGATTGCAAGTTGCAAAACTTCTTGCACTTGCAACTTATCGGTTCTGTTCGATATTTATGCAAGTGCAAGACTCTGCAAGAGTATTTTTGGGAGGAAATTTGGTAATTTTTGGCATGCCAACTTTCAATGAAAGTTACTACCCACTTTTAAAAATATTTTCATAGATTATAAATTTATAGATTATTGAGAAGGTACCTATGTCAGAGCCATGTTTGGATCAATTTAAAATACCGATAAATCCGGGTAGAGATCATTTATTTATTTTATTTTCTACTCAACTATTATAGATCCATAATACCTAGGAAACGAAATACGTTAACATACCTATAACAACCTGAGGGCATTATAAGCCCAGCTAGCGGTATGATCTATAACGCCCGCTTATAATACCCCGAGGTATTTTTGTTGTTTTTATTAATTTGCAGTTTACCCTAGGCAGCCACTAAATGTCCGACCGAAAATAATTTTCGGTCTGGCCAGGATTCGAACCCGGTCTACCATCAACGTTTCCCATGTAGTCGAGCGCGTTAACCCACACGACCACCGTTGCCTTGCCTTATGAGATGTTTATAGATGTATTAATTTGTTTCGTTTCTAGGTACAGGTACATGTCAAAATACAAAACAATATTCTGTCACATAAGTTTAACTGATTTTGTTTGATACTAAATTGATGAAAGAACATTGCTTTGAGTAGAAACCACGGGGATTTTTAGATTATAATGCCCTTGGTACATAAATAGCTATAATCTACGTCGGCGTCATTATGACACATTTAGCATTGTCATTAGGTCCTTCATAATAGCACTTGTGCGTTTAAGAATTCATAAAAACACCCAAATTATGAAATGAAAGATATACAAAAAGAAAGTTAGTTACCAGAAGATCCTTTCAATTATTGCTGTCTCGATATTCGAAGGGACACTTTCGAACTCAGAATCACCAATAATAATATTATTCTCCATTACAAAACTGAATTTATTGCACAAAAATGGAGTGCTATTTCAAGGCAAATCAAATCTATTTGAACCATCGTAGAATAAATGTTGAATGATACACGTTCGATATGAACTTTATTAATGAAACTTGTGTAACTAAACTAATTTTACATGCGTTTCATTATGGTGTTAATATCGAACAAGTAGGTACCATGAATAACTATAATTAAGTATACTGAAAAGTTTTTGAAAGTTCTAACAGCCAGTTTAGTTATTTACATTCCAAGCTGCGAAAGCGTACTTTTAGGTGCAAGGTGTATTCAAATAGCCGAGGCGAAGCGAAGTGCAGCTGAGGTTATTCGAATACCTCCGAGCACCTAAAAGGGCTTTTGCAGCGTGTAATGTATTAAACTTTTCATTCTTCTCCTTCAAAAATCGTGAGTAGGCATGCGAAAGTCAAACATGCTAGTAGCGAAAGTGAAAATAACTACTAGCATGTTTCACTTTCGCTTTCGCTCGCCTATGCAATATAAAAAAATCTACTTTCGTAGGGGGGAGAATGAAAAAACTTTTTCAATTATTGTCATGTGACACAAATCACCCAATCATGTCAGAATTATGCTGAAAACAGGCCTAGGGTTGTTTTCACTCTTATAGCGTTTTCTGTTGGTAAAACTCGTGCTGCAATCATGCAAAAATTATGTTCGGTTGGCAGTTTCCGAGCGGGTTTTTATGTTCTATTGGAAAACCAGGGCAATCAATTATTGCCCTCGTGCAACTTTTCCAGCACGAGGTCAGAGAGCTCGTGCCAATATCAGGGCACAACAAAAATGGCGTAAAGTGCCGAAACGTCTGTGTATAAACAAAACCAAAAAATTATGGATATCGATATTGATAAAATTCTATATTTTTTATCTTCGTCGAGCGACAGCGATGAAGAGGAAGAATTATTAGGTCTGTTTCTGCAGAAATCACAAACCAGTCAGAGTGAATTTCATTGGTTGAAACTAGTTTTCTGACTGTTTTCAACCAATGAAATTTACTCTGACTGGTTTGAGATTTCTGCAGAAACAGACCTATTATTATTGTATACAATCGCCGGCCTATGATGTATCATTTTCTGTTATTTTAACAGCAACGTCAAAATAGAGACAGAAATAGATGTTGAGCCTTAATACAGACGTTGAAGTAACAGGACAGGATACATCATAGGCCTGAATGTTTGCCAGGGATAATGAGATACCAAAAATTCAAAATTTTATTATTGAAATTGACATAAAAATTAATTTCAACGGAGGTATCATTGGAATTATTTCTGCACATCTCGGGAGACAGCATAATTATGTACTTTACATACAGGAAAAACTTCCGTTTTCAACTTTTTCATACACACAAACGTTTTTAATTTTTTATTTGTCACTCATTTGTAAAACGTCACTTATCAAGTCAAAACATAAACAACGAAAATTGATTTTTACAAGCTACTGGCTCTACTGACTTGTAAAATTGACAGCTAAACTGTAAAAACTTTTTACAAGTCAGTAGAATTATTTATTTTTAAAAAATCAGTTTTATCACAAGAATAATTGCTTGTAGGTACCTTCTGGTAGACTTTTCTGGTGGTAAACTATTAGCTACGACTGTAGCTTCATTATTAATATCATCTAGCACATTCATTTCTGGAAAAAAATTGCAAAAAATGGAAATCTGTCAGTAAAGCTATTTTTAACTAGAAACAACGACATAACAACATCTCATTCTCATAGGTATACCAACTACCAACTTGTATCAGAAAAAATTAAGGAAAAACGTATAAATTTCAAAATTTTGTTATGTATTAATTTTTTATTTGTCCCTATATCTTTTACAAATGAGTAACAAATAAATTATTGTACATTATACGCCAGGTAGCAGTTTTTACTGGATCTTGAAGGTGACAAGCTCGCCTGACGGCTCGCTAGTCATTTCCTTCAATCGCCAGTAAAAACTGTTTTACCTGGCTAATAATGTAAAATACTATATTCCATTGAAAATATCTTTAGGTTAGGTTAGGGATCAGGGATCGGTAAATAATAAATTTGAAAAGAATGACCAAACGCGCCAAATTCATGTTCTTTTGGGATTGCACTAAACGTGAACTGATTCAGTGTTGAGTGCAGAACTCGGACAGCACGAGTTTTACCAACAGAAAACGCTATATGACAATCGTCTAGGACATTGCTGTCAAAAAATTTTCTATCAGAATAATCTTCGAAAATTGATAAATGCTCAAAAATTTCATAACAATTTCCTCAAGCTTGTTGCTTATTGGTAGGTATGTACCTAGGTAGGCACCTATGACATCAATTTAAATTTTTAATATGCAGGTAGAGATAATTTATTTAATTATACTGAGAATCAGCAACACGAAGCTATCGACATGGGGTGTTTATTTGAAGTGCTTTTCTTGCTTCAAGCAGATCTCAGCAGCAGATCGGCGTTCACTTAAATTGCAGCTCCTAGCAAATCTTTCTGATTTTTCGAGCAGGTAGAGCAAGTACAAATGGACACCCTAATTAGCAGGTAAACAAATAGGTACCAACTTCCAACACCTACAGGAATAGGTATTAAAAAGTAACTAGTAAGGTTCTGTTTTCCTGCAATTGAAAGATTTTAAAACACATGTAAAACGTGTGTGAAACCCCCTATTGGAACCAAACAGCTGAAATACGCTTGCAACTCATAACAACAAAGGAATTTCAAATAAGAAGAGGGGCGTATTTTATTCCCTATGTAGTTTAACCGGTATGTGGAGAAAGTTTCTGCTGAGGCAGTTTCTGATAGTCCCATAGGCATCAAATATGACATTCCTATAAATGATATACTTCATGAAAACGACACTGCATCAGCCGACAATGTTGATGATATGTAAACACTTGTTTGCTGTTTCTGAGGTAAGCCAACATATGCTCGGTCGTCTCTATAAAAATTTCCTCGCGTCTATCTCTAACTTGCTTGAGAGCGAATCCAAACCGTCGAAAAGTTCAAATATCGAGACTGTGACAAGTGGAACCCAGAAATTGGAAACAGAAGTAAAATAGAGCAACCTTTTCAAAACTCAAAAAATCCCTAACGAAACCTTAACTTTAAGCTTATATACAGAATGGTCAAGTGTTATGTCTGGTCGCTTCTCCTGTATCTTGTGGATGCATGCACGCTCAAAGTAGAAATGATTAATAAACTTGAAGCTTTGAAATGGGTGCTGAGAAAAAGATTTCGTGAGTCAACCATATAAGAAATGAAGTTAATTCAAGAAGAAGCTCGAGAACTTTTCGAACATTTCATAAGCAAAGAAAAACGAAAAGAACGGTATGGTCGGTATGGATTCATAGTCACATCTGTAAGCTGTAATTAATAGCACCATGTGATAAGAAAACATAGAACTCCTACGCAGGAATCTGCACGTTACTCTTGTAATGAAAGTATTTATATTATTTCTTGTACTGTGGCATCACTAGGCGGAAGAGAGCTGTTCTGGGTTGAATCAGATTTGCTAGTTTACCAGAATATCTCTTCCTTGGTAATAGGAAAATAAAGATACATTTTCAACCAGTTATTATTGTCTGTACTCCAATGACAATCGGGATATCGGGTTCAAGTTCAAGTTGGAATGAAGAGGAGTAAATAGGGACAAAGTTATGGAAAATAAACAGAACAAAAAGGAAAGATTTGCGAAAATAACCCACAACACGTTTAATTTTTATTATTTCTAATTTAATATATCTCAATCTCTATTATTTACCATAAAAATAATATTCTAAAAATAGATGCTATTGCTGGACTATTTATCCTGTAAAACCGGCAACAACCCTTTGAATCGGTAAAATTACAGGTTTCTTCATTACCTTATAAGGCAGTGGACCTTTCTCGCTGCTGTGATTGGTCAGCCGCCACATTGTTTTCTAGATTTTTGCGACCTGCTCCCCTGGCAGTCTAGTCAGCGCACATTTTTCATTACTATTAGAACAAGCGAAGAGTTCGCACCCTCGCGCCTTCTGAATGCTCTTCAGGAGCAAAACCCCCCCAAAACCCCTGTTAGTACGCGCGATTTATAGTGAAATACTACTCTCTGTGTCTCAAGGCCTGACATGGTCTATATTATTGATTACAATTCATGTAATTAACCCCTAATTGTTGCAAGTCACCTCGGACGAGCAAAATTCTCTCCTACGCTTGTTTTTGGCTCTATCTCTCTCACTCTCGACGGGATCCAACGCACCTCTATATCATTGTGTTTTCTTTTCATCTCAGTGGAAAATTCCCTAGCTGCCAGTGTGAATAGTGGTGATAAATGGATAAATAGTCGCCTTGTGGATTTATCTGCATGAACTGGATTAAGCAAGTAAGACCGTTACAATTTCTATAACAGTCGAACAATAAATATTGATTAGTGAATTGCTTGAAATGCACTATAAATTGAAGTGTTTTCTAACGTTTAATGCAGAACTGGTTTTCACACTCGTGAAATTAACATTTGTACATTTACATATAGAAACTGAGCATATAAAAAGAGTTTTCTTGCACATATTGTTTACAGACTTCCGCAGAAAAGTGCTCAATAAATAAAAGAACTTTTTTTCCCTACTTTTTATTAATCAAGATACTTTACTTTAAAAAACTTACTTTAGATTAGTATAAAATTTGTAGTTCGACTGGACGTCCAATTAGGAATTTTTAGATTTGATTGCTGACTATACCAAATTACCATCATTTATTAATTAAACTGATAACTATTCTATTTCGGCGTTTTAGTTGTATAAATGAGAATCAAGGCACCCCTAACCCAATACAAGGCTTAAATGATTCAACACCTAATGGTTAATTTTTACAGTCAGTCAAAGTAAAAACTTTTGGCATCCCTGGTGCGGTTTGACTAAAGCCCAAAAAGGGGCAATAGATAGTTCCGTCACAGAAAGGGTAGAATTAAAAACAAAAACTCGTCCTGAATCGACGTGGACTGGGATTGACAACCAGGGAAGTGTAACAAAATGGTAAAACACCCACGAAAACATTTTTTTTTTCCAGCAAGTTATGGCGTTTGTACAGTAAGTTGATAATGATAAGCTATGAAGCTTGATTCAAAAGACAAGGCCTCTAAAATACACTGAATGCCTCAAACATCGTAGTTTTTGTACTAGAGGAAGAGTAGTTGGTTGAAAAAGTGCTATTGGTCCTGGGTTTTATTGTGATTAGCCCTTATGCCCTTACATCAATAATAACGTAAGAGCCTAACGTTACATATACCAGCTCCTGAATATCACCCTGTATTTATAGGTATATTTCTCAAATTAAAAATACTTCTTAATTTAAATATTTTCTTTCAACGTGAAGATAAGAATTCAGGATAATGGAAGTTAATCGTAAATTTCATTACCATCCTAAAGGGATAAGAGGTGAATAGTACCTTGAAACCAAAAAAAATGTTTCGCAAAATATAAAGTCCGACAACAAAACACAAACAAACTAATTATTATAAACCATTTGAAACCGAATACATTAAAGACTAACTAGAGTATGATATTAAGAACAAAAATCTAGTAGGTATGCGCTTGCGATATGTCGTAATTCTTGGTACAGGTTACATTATCTAGACCGTAGACTTAGCTTGGAGAGCACAGAAAGTGAAATGTTAAATTATTAGGTTCCTGTGTGTCTTTAAAATTATAATAAATACCATGATATTAATACGACAATCAATGAACAATACATGGGAAGGAATTGTTTATTGTTAATTGTTACTGCAATGCGTTAAAGGCTTGTCTAAGGAAGTAATGATTTGAATAAAAAAACATTATTAATTTTAGAAAAACATTAAATTATGTGTGGAAATCATTGAAAGATAGGTAGCTGTTATGGCCAGTAAAACGAATACATGCAAATGAACCCCATTGTTGCTATAATATTCAATACTGCCGCTAATAGTAAAAGTAAAAACCTTGGTCCGCAAAGTAAAGTTCAACGTGAACGTTATTTCTCAACGCTGAATTTATTTCTTTGGGGGAGAGCATTTTATTTTGTAAATAACTGATGTGTCCACATTTCGCTTATTAAAACCCTATTAGCGTCAACGAAATTCCATAGTTAGCATCGGTTCTATTACGTAATTTTATTATTAGCATATTCGTTTTAATTGAATTTTAAGGATTTATTAATTGATTTAGTGAAACGCCTTGCTGCAGCTTGCTTTCAACTTCAAGAATTCCAAATGTCTACTTATGAGATTTGCCATGTCACATTTTCTCTCTTGATAAGGCGTAAATTAAAGAGATTTGGTTAATTTGTAAAAGCGATAACGTTCTATTGTGGTTAGTTGATCTAATTTGGCTAATTTGAGGTTTTGATGGTTCTGAGCTGAGCGAACTCAGATCAGCTCTGCTGGCTGACCGAATTTAACAGTGTTAAAGCCAATATTGATTATTTTTTTGAGCCCTTCAGAAAAGGTGAGGCCAAACTATAAACTGTTACTAACAACTTTCTCAGAAGAAGCAAATATCTTTCTATATACTGGCTTAATTTTTTTTCAAAAATTACTAATTTGCGCTCCGAAAAATCTGAAAAGTAGGTAACAGATCCGCTTTTGGTTTTCTAAGGTTGTTACCTTATCATTTATTGGTTTAAAAGCCTTCCAGCTCAACCAGAACCAATGTTTCTTGACCAGAGAAATTTTGTTAGTCAATTATACCAGTTGTAAAGCAGAATCAAATTGATAATTGACTTCTGGATAAGCAAAAAAAAATTTTTTTCTTTAAAAATGTGTATGTGAAAATATATGATATAACCAACAACAATTTTTCATTTAAGAAGTTGATACACCAATCGCATTTACAAAAAGACTTCTCTTCTACATAGTGACACCGTCACACATCACATCAATAATCTTGAGGTTTAAATTATGGCTCAAAAACACCAGATCAAAATTGTCAATGAACAACCGTACCCAAAATTCCTCCTTTCAATTTTTTTCAGCTAGTCTGAGTAGGTATAAAAAGTTGAACCCCAATTTAACATTAACTTCAGGAAAAGCCAAAAGATTGTTTGAATACAGGATTTCTAAAATCACTTCAAAACATGAACAATCTATTTTATGTTAATTTCTGGAGAGGAATTTCAATTCAGATCTGAAACATTCATGGTACTTACACAAGTAGGCTTCTCCACTCCATATTCACGCAATTCCTACAGGAAAAATAAACCGGAAAAAATAATTTGAGGGAAAAATCACACCCTCTCTCCCCGGTCAAACGGCGGTACTAGCACGCGCTCAAAACCCGCCTAAACGACAGACAAGACCCGAATAAGAAGTACTGTTTCGTTGGCAAGGAAAGAAAGAACCGCGCGGCTCTTTGGCAGCCCAGCAAGAGTGCGACAGCAGGAATAAGACATTGGGTAGTACCAAATAAACCAGACAAAGAAAGAGTTCGACAGAAAGAGAGGGTACTTTCGCTTTTTCAACTTGACAGCTCGAAGATTACAGTAAAATATCTGCGAAGAAGATGCTGAAAGTGAAGAAATAATATACGAGCGAGAGAGGATTGTAATTGTCTTCATATCAATAGGTTATTTTCGTAAAATGTTTTTGTTTTTTGGCAATAGGTATTAACTTATATTTGAGATTGATTTTTTTTTTCAAATTGCGTAAAAACTAATATATTTGGAATAAATAAACAATTAAATAATAAAATTTTGCATCAACGTGGAGGACAGCAACATACAAAATGAACATGACCTTTAATTTGCCAATAATTCAAATGCAAATAATGAAAGTACCTCTTTTGTTCTATTTACCTTGATTAAAATTTAAGCTTAGCGCAACCCAATTTTAATTTTTGCGCTAAGTGTTCAACTGGCCTGATCTACCTACCAAAAAACGACGTCCTTAAACTACATAAATTAATTATTACTGGGATAGGTACTTCCTTCACATAAGAACATTTATTTTGATTTTATTAACAAATACATGGATATTTGCAATTCAAAATTACAATACATCAACCATCGAATAACTTAGGCGTGTCAACGGCATTCTTGTTACCTTGCTTACCGGTACTACGTGTATAGTAGCGACTGCGTAAATTTCTCAACAGACACTCTTGTGTGGCGCTTGAAGGCTTTGCGAATATTGATAATTTAAAAAAAAATATATATTCACCAACCTCAGATCTTTGAAGGTCATCTTGTTATCCTCATATTTTCTTCTTGGAGGATTTATCTCGATTTTCTTTTATCAAAGAGGTAAGAGTTGAGAAGAATCGCGGATGAGTACCTTGGAATCAGTTAAATCTTGAATCATACCAAAATATGCATACCAATAATTAACCTTCATCTTCTCTAGTACCTATTTTATTTTGAGCTGGATATTCAAGGTCAACCAATCTATAAATGATTTTTTGGGCACGGCCAATTCAAGTTTTTTATCTTCTTTTCTTTACATTCCTCCAACCCTACCTCCTACCTTTATGCTCAGCCCTTACTCTTCTGCATTGCATGTTTCTTTTCTCCGGAATATGTCTACATCTGTATTAGTCCCCAGTACATTGACCTTAAAATTTTGTAACTCATGTACACGCCCAACTTCCTTAGCGGCTTCATAGCACCAAGTTGGACAATATTTTTCATGTCTCCACCCTAGGCGATGGGACATTGCTGCGCTAGCTCTTCGTGAAGTTGTCGTTCTGACGTCCCTAAGGAAGTTGATACATGTACGTGTAGTTTCAATGCCAATCGACTGTTTTTTACATTACATTAACGATATCACATTTGTCGGATAAAAACCATGTGGCTTTGGGGAAGGTCCGACACCCCCAACATGTCGCTGTGGCGTCCCTAAGGAATTTGATACATGTACGTGTAGTTTTAATGCCAATCGACTGTTTTTTGTATTACATTAACGATATCATATATGTCGGACAAAAATCACGTGGCTTCGGGGGGGTCCGACGCTCTCCACATGTCGGTGTGGCGTCCCTAAGGAAGTATCGACTGTTTTTCACATTACATTAACGATATCACATTTGTCGCACAAGAAATTTGAGACAATCAATGAAGAAATTAAAAATTAGTTTGCCTTAACGCAACGAGCATATTAGCCAGTTTATTATTTACCTACTTTGTCAAATACCTGTGGGGCCCTGTGTCATATTCCCTAATCTGTTTTTTTGATAGTTCTCCGAGTATTTACGGAAATTATTTAGTGAACGGTCATTCAAAACCACGCGTGTGAGAAAGATTGGATATTCAGTCGTGTTTTTTGTGCAATCTCAGGAGTGAAGATCCTGAATTTCGACAGAAATTGATCGAAAGGACTTTTGTTGTCCGACTGACTTTAATACTCATTTTATTTGTCCGACATTTACTAAACATGTTTTGAAATTACATTGTTATTCATAATTATTTTTGTCGGACATACATGTATCAACTTCCTCAGGGACACCACAGCAACATGTTGAGGTCGTCGGACCTTCCCCAAAGCCACATGGTTTTTGTCCGACAAATGTGATATCGTTAATGTAATATAAAAAACAGTCGATTGGCATTGAAACTACACGTACATGTATCAACTTCCTTAGGGACGTCAGAACGACAACTTCACGAAGAGCTAGCGCGGCAATGTCCCATCGCCCAGGGTGGAGATATGAAAAATATTGTCCGACTTGGTGTTATGAAGCCGCTCAGGAAGTTTGGCGTGTATAGTCGGGAATCTGGGGTGCTGAATTCGACCACTCTATACAAGTCGCGAACATCCACCTAAAAAACATGAAATCCTATGTAAAATGACCTGCCGGATTCGAATTTCTTGTTCGCCCTTTGATCCGGAATTGCGAAATGTGTCAAAACATGACATTTTTGAAAAGACTGAAAATTTCCATTGAAATAATTTTTATTGGAAACTAGTGCATAACTTTGTTAATTGATGTCCGATTGTTATGAATTTTGGATATGATATTTTTCAGTACTTCCCTGACATAATTTCATAACAATAAAAAACATAGAACGTCACATAAAAGCTATGTAATTTTTTTTTCGCCAGATGACACAAAATATCGTCATTTTGCAGCGTTAAATAGTGAGTCGAGAAAACTTTTTTATCTTTAGAGATAGGTACCAAGTGTAAGCCAGAAAAATGTTGGCAATGGAGTAAAGAAACTTTTTTTCCATACGACGTTTAGTTTGGGCTGTATTATTTTTTAAAAACCGAAGAAAATTGAATTGCCGCGTCTCAACTCTCGGCATTGCCGATGAGCGCGATCTCAGGACGCGGTGCAGCGAATCAGTGTGTCAGAGAGAGTTAACACCACAGCTTTCTTCATACGTGCAACAAAGACACGCATTACGATATTGTTATAATATTGTAGGGAGTATAGGGGAATGGGGGATTTATGGGTTTGGTTGGGTTGGGAAACAATATGAATAGGAAAAATATTGATAATAATTTTTTTTATAAGTATAAAAAACAATATTATCATTACCCAATCAAAATATTTATTTCACAATGCATTTTCTCTCAGACAAACACTGACAAAAAAGGAAAAAAAAAAAACGTCACATAAAAGGTATAAAAATTCCATTTATTTATTTATTAATTATTACCAAATATGGAATCTGTTTTTAGGGAATCAAATTAATGTCAGTAAAAAAATAATAACAACAAGATTTCTTTTTTAAAACAAAGCATCAGGCTCAATTCAAAATTTTGTAGTAAACGGCTAATTCCACATGTTTTGGTGTTTTCCTTCCAATTAATACAAATAAAAAGTCTTGACAAATATCCAAAACCTTTTCTTCAAGCGTCTCTTCCAACAGAACTTTTCAATCTTTGTCAAAATTTACTTCTTTTTCACTAGTTTCTCAGTAAGTATTCACGAAAAAGGTTGTATAATGACTTTGGTATGATATTAGGATGCACATTCTTCAGTAATTGTCAAAGTGTCTTGCTGCACACAATTTGCAATAATCCGCCCTTAAATATTAAACATTTGATTATAGTTTATAAGGAGAATGGCCTTCATTGAAAAATGTGGCGTCAGCGTCAGAATTTGAAGAACTTGAATTCCTTACAGCGTTTTATTTATGATAATTACTTTAGTAGAGCAAAGACAACTTGAAAGTTTTCCATCTCGGAGAACAACCATAATTATTCTCTTAAAAAGACTTTGCAGGTTATTGATATTCTCTTCTGACGATGGATATTGTGCAGTTCACTCAACGTTCCATAACTTTGCTTCCTTGCTTCCCTATGTAGGATGATTTATATTGTGAAGACCCTATTTTCTATAAATAGGGCATTTTCTATATAAGATTGAATTTTAATAAAAATAGTTCCAAACGAAAGTACTTCAGATTCTTGTAGGAAATTTACTTCTGATTTTGATTTTTGAAATAGTTTCAAGAAACACAGACTATGATACGATTGATATGCACATTCGTGAGCAATCATGTCAATACAATTATTACCAAATCCTTGAATTCAATGCAAAAGTTGATGGTTGTTTTTGCAATGTTCCATATTTCATTTTGCTTATCAAATGTCAGTATTTGCTTGAGTCTTCTCAAACCCCTACTATCGCGAATTTTATTGCATATTATACAAATCTTTGAATAAGAGGATTTAATTCGCTTACTAGTACATTTTGAAGCACCTTCTTCTGGTTCAGATCTTTTCTTGTAGGCTTTCCTGGTATAAGCTCGTCTACATTTAGAATTTAGGGTGATAAACACGATTTAATGATAAAAACAGTTCTATTTTGTCAGCATAGTATCTAACGGCCAATTTCATAATAGAGAATTAAAAGTTAGTACTTTAGCTAAATAGACTTTTAGGTTAGGATTTTTCAACTTCAAATGGAAAGTTTGCTTTAAGTTGATTATGAAATTGGCCGTAAGAGCTATGGAATAACGATCGCCTTTCTCAATGACAATGACAATACATGCTTGAAACAGGAAATGTAGGTACGGCTTCTTTTGTGACACTCTGTACCGTT
Source organism: Ceutorhynchus assimilis (assembly GCA_917834065.1). Taxonomy (NCBI): domain Eukaryota; kingdom Metazoa; phylum Arthropoda; class Insecta; order Coleoptera; family Curculionidae; genus Ceutorhynchus; species Ceutorhynchus assimilis. The sequence continues at coordinate 47,085,988 of OU892280.1, read as the reverse complement.
TCCTAATTATTTGATTGACATAAAATACACTCGTTGAAATTGATATTTTGACTTATGATAGGTAGGTACTTCATGTCTTTTACAATAACAAACATAAGCGGGTGAAAAACAAAATGAAATTCTAAAGGAACGCTTCTGCCGTCGGCGTCGTCGCATTATCTTTGTTGCACATATGAAGAAGGCTGTGGTGTTAACTCTCTTTGACACACTGATCGCTTTATCCGCTGCACCGCGTCCTGTGACCGCGCTAACCGGCAATGCCGAGAGTTGAGACGCGGCGATTCAATTTTCTTCGGTTTTTAAAAAAGAATACACCTCAAACTAAACGTCGTATGGAAAAAAAGTTTTAGTAAAAAAGTTTCTTTACTCTATTGGCAACATTTTTCTCGCTTATACTAGGTATCCATCTCTAAAGATAAAAAAGTTTTCTCGACTCACCCTTTAACGCTGCAAAATGACGATATTTTGTGTCATCTGGCGAAAAAAAAATTACGTAGCTTTTATGTTACGTTCTATATTTTTTATTGTTATGAAACTATGTCAGGGAAGTACTGAAAAATATCATATCCAAAATTTATAACAATCGGACATCAATTAACAAAGTTATGCACTAGTTTTCAAAAAAAAATATTTCAATGGAAATTTTCAGTTTTTTCAAAAATGTCATGTTTTGACACATTTCGCAACAAGAAATTCGAATCCGGCAGGTCATTTTACATAGGATTTCATGCTTTTTAGGTGGATGTTCGCGACTTGTATAGAGCATCTTTAAAAGGCTTCCTAGGAGGCGTCTGATTCCCAACTAGTACATGAGTTACAAAATTTTAGGGTCGATGTACTGGGGACTATATTATTAGATTATTTTTTTGTAATAGACATACCTAAGTTTTTCTACAATTTCTTAAAACCTTCTCTCAGGGTATCCTTGGTATGGTCGATGAGTTATGGTCTGTTCAGTCGTGGTTATTGTTTAACGTTCGAACTGTGTTATACATCCTGAGTTTTTTAAATTTTTGGGCAAAACAGTATTCGTACTCATGCCAGCGTACAGTGTCATTAATATTTATTTCCTTAACTTTAGAGTTAGAGCCAATGTAAACGTTTTCTTTTTTATTTTTGAGGTCTTACTTGACACTACATTTAGTATTTTCATTTTTCTCAGGCTATCGATTTATTCTGTTATGTTTAAATTCTGTATCAATTACATAGTGTGTTAGTGTTTTAATATAGATTTATTCGATATACATAAAATTCGATAAATCCAACAAAATTCTGATACTGTCACGGAGTCCGGGTTCACTGAAACTCACTCCAGAAACAGTAACAAGTTTTATTAAACTAATCAACTTTATATAAAATTCACTTATCACTACTTATCAAAACGTACACTACAATAATTATATCGAATTATAACTGACCTGAACTTGATACTATTCCGCGCTATTTATAGCAGACAGGTATTATGTACTCACGATTTATCTAGAAAAACCTGGCGCCCTACTTGAATAGAATTCTCCATTAATTGCATTTCGCGGAAACTCGCCGGGCTCTCGTGGCAATTTCGTAACACTGCCTCCCTCTTAAATCAAATCGTCTACCAAGATGGACTACCTCCTCTTCTCTGTCTATATCTCCACTCAGATGCATAATGGTTTAATCTCTTTTTTTGCCTAACATCTCTATGCCTGTCTAAGTGGACTACGACCTGAACGCAGCGCCTTACACCGCTCGGTCTTCCTGACTTCCCAGATCTTTCCTCATGCTTGCATGGCTCTTCTTCCCTTCGATAGACGTCATGGATACTAGACGAATGGCTACCCGGTTCCTTGTTGATTGCGATGCTGCCAACTGCCTTCCCTGCGCTTTCGTGGATGGTATCGCAACACTTGTAGCACTCCTCTTCATAGAAATTCGCAGAGCGGCCATTTGAAGGATAACCTTGACCTTCTGGATCAGCATGAGTCGTAATCGACCAATCTTCTTGTTACTGGTTTTTCTTTTATTTTTCTACCTCTCGTTGATCTATCTCCAATGATCTCCGGCTTTCCTAATTTCGAAAAATGATTCAAGGTCTAGGTCACTCTCTTCCATTTGATCACTTCCTAGCAGTTCGTGACTACGTTCTTCATCCGCATCTCATCGAAATATTCTTAAAGGAAATCTTCCTAGGTGAGGCAGTTCTTGTCTTGATCTGGGCACGCTCGGCGTTGCAAATTCTCAATCGAAGGTTGACAGACATCAGCAGGTGAGATATCAGTTATACTCCACAGTTTCGTTTGAAATGTCCCCTTCTTCTGCAGCGGTAACATTCAGAGCTCTGGTTCAAGTTATCCATTGAAGACTGAGAGTTTTTAAAAAGGAAAGCGAGAAGCGAGATCTTAAACGTGACTTTACAATCACGGTTAAAATATCCCCGTCTTCGGCAGAGGTAACATTTAATGCTCCCTTTTAAGTTCCCCAGTATGATTCTGATAACAGCCTTCCGTAATTCTTCCAGAAATTCCTTCAACATGGTGCCGTTAATTTCTCTTATTGGCTCTTTTTATTCACGAATCGACATAGCTCTAATCTTTGCTTCGGCAATCTTATCGGCCGCCTCGGTTTCTAGGGCCTTGATGAGCTTCGCTGCTATTTAATGGTTTGGTTATAAGCAGCACTCTTTGTACATCCCTGTCTCTAATTCCATACATAAACTTTTTGCGAGTCCAGTTTGTTCCGCAACGATTACGGTTTGCAAAAATTCACGCTAAAATTTAAATTTTTTCTTAAGTTGATCCTGCTCTTCTTTTTTTCTTTCTGTCTTCGGTCTTCATCTTTTTGTTTCTCTTTCTGTCTTCGATCTTCTTGTTGTTGTAAAAGTGCTGCAAGCCAGTCCTGTTCTTCTTGTTTCTTCTCCTGTCTTCGGTCTTCTTCTTCTTGTTTTTTTTTTCTCTCTTTGGTCTTCTTTTTTTTTTCATCTTTCTGTCGTTGGTGTTCTTTTTCTTTTTCTTATTATAAAAGTGCTGCGTTCCGGTCCTGTTCTTTTTGCCTTCGGTCTGCTTCTCCGCCAACATCTGATTCACTTGCTCCATTTCGGCTGACTAGCAAGCACGCTGGAACACTAGAAAAATACTTTTGGACAGTTTTTTTTTTTTTTCATAAAATCTACTTTTGAGCTTGTTTTTCGATGTTAAAGCCAGTAATAGGCGGGGCAGCCGAGGCGATTTCGTAACGATACATTTTTCTTTCGACCATAAGTTCAATGTAGGATTAGGGCACATGGGAGACTTTCTAGTTTTTCTGGAGAGTGCCAGTGGGCTTCAGCAACACTGTTCGTTTTAAACTCAATTCTTTTCCTTTCTCTGTGACTATACCAGGTGTCCCACTAAGGTCGGCCAGGTACGGTATTATGGAAACCATAGACCTTACGGCTTCGGGATTTTTTTTTTCTTCACTAAATCGGCCAAGAGAAATTGATGGAAATTATTTCCAAGTTTCTAGAATGACCGCTAGGGGGCGCAATTACGATGATATAGCTAAAAATTCAACTTTTCTCAAGAAATCGCTATATCAAGATACTGTTTTAACAACAGAAATCAAAAGTTCATTAATTTTTGCGCCAGTTTGGTTATTAGGCTTTTTTTCGTATCTTCAGTAATAAGAGTGGGGGAAGCTGGTGAATTTTTTTTTTTTAGAAATTGCTGTATCTTCCATACCCCTCATTCAAACTCATTCAATTTGGGTTTATTTGGAAGAGAATTTCATTGTTATTAGGAACACCACTTCGTTCGAGGTCGATAGCTCCCACCGCGTCTTCTAGAGGGCGCTGTTTATTCAAGATGCAGTTTTTTCTAATTTTCATGAAAAATCCAAATGGCATAATATTATTTTTCTACTGACGTTTCATAATAGCAACTTTTCGATTGTCATTTCAGTTTTGAAACGACATTCTTTTAGGCACTGAGTGCGTGAAAGTTACTTTTAGGCACTCAGTGCGTAAAAGTGACTTTTGAATGCGTAAAAGTGACTTATGAGTGCGTAAAAGTAATTTTTAAGCACTAGTGCCTAAAAGTGTCATTCATTATTCAGAAATAAAAAACACACTAAACACATATTTGAATTTTGTTTTGTATTTATTATGAATATTGAAAATGGAATTACTGAATTGAACGTTTGGGTTACTCAAAACAGAAGTTTGTGTTATTACCTACTTTCTAGGATTTTAATTATTGATGTCGAATTTTGAAAAGAAAATCGCATGAAAATTGTCAGGTGTCAAGTAAAAGCAGGTAACAAAAATTTTGGGTGTAATCGACTTATTCACATGAAATAAAATTGTGTTTTTTTATTATAAAATGCCAGTAGAAAAAATCTTGTATACAATACGTTACGAAACGATGTCTTTTAGTCACTCGACGTGTTGTCCAACTCGGCTTTGCCTCGTTGGACAATTTTCACGTCGCGTGCCTAAAAGACGCTCATTTCGTAACTTATTGTATAAATAGCTATTTTGTATTGCTGTGCTTAAAGTGCAAAAAAATATCTACATTTTGGCGCAAACCGCAATTCAATATCTGCATTCGTTTTCAAGTTACGTAAGGTCTATGGTCTCCATAATATCGTACCTGGCCGACCTTAGTGGGACACACTGTATATGAACTTTTCCAGTTAATGGTTGTTCCGTTCTAGTATTGTATGCTATTTCTTAATTCTTGGCTCCCGTTTGCTACTATAAAAAGTTTACTCTCATGTTTCAGTTTGGTCTACAGTAACGATGATATTTCCTTCTCCTAAGATTTCTACTTTTCCATCCAAGTCCATAAACCACAGCAACAGTTTGATTGTTGATTATATTTCCTCTGCATTTCTCTGTCGAATTCGAATTTAGATAGGATTGAAAATGTTTCTACCTTATTCCTTCTACCCATAAATTCGTGGATCTCCGGTAACGCTGATTCCAACTTGATAGTTCGTAAATCTCCTTTTGCTAGGTTGTGGCCTATTTTTTAACAGTATCACAGAGAAATTAGAAACCTTGTCACTGATCATAATGCGCGGTCGCCATTGGCGCAGTATTTACGAAACATCGCCTTTTATCAAAAATATCTGCCTGTATGTTAGGGCGTTCCTCTATCCTTACTTCCCTCATTTAAAAAAGCCATTCTTCGTAGACCGAGTCTCGTTCGCCTATTTTTCATCTAACTGTCTCTTTTACTGCTCCGATATATTGTCGAATATTCTGGAGCAATCTGTAAATCATATCAATATCTCTTTATCTTGGATCTTCTTTAGGTAGGTTGAGCCTATAATTCTGAATAATCCAAAGAAGGACGAAAAAACTGGCTAGAATGTTGGGAAAACGTAGAAACTCCAAGTCATCCCGCTCAGAATTAAACAAATAGCTCTTAAGCGAAGGACGTTGAGACCTTACTCCTGTACTGGAGGCATACGTCATATATGATAACATCGAAGTCTGGCACATCATTCGCACGAGCTCAAGCTTCAAATATGAAAATTATCTATCTCCATATGGAGTAATTTACTGTATTCAAGGGGGTAGCCACTGTGAAATTCTTCTGTCCTAAAGGATGGAGATTGAGGAAAACCACCTATTTGAAATATTATTTCTTCGAATCTTAAATTTTTAAAACGTTAAGATACTATAGAAAAACAAATGGTAAATGTTGCAACCATGTATGCGCTGTCGAGTAGGGGCGAGCGTAGACGCGCCACACAAAAGGTACCGAAGAGAAGATAGAGAATAGGGGACTAGACCAGAGAGAAGAAGGTTGTCTGCCATTGTTCATTATTCAATTTTTATTTTCTATTAAACTTCAATTCATTTTGTGATTAGTTTGTGTGTCATAAGAAGTATTCACAGGTCAGTTGAATAAATGTTATTTTGTTTTTCAGAGTTCAATTTATACAAGTAATATGTTTTCATTTTTATGTTTTTTGTTTATTTATAACATTTTCTTAGAAAATGTGCATTGTTCATGTATTTTACAAAAATCGTTTCATGCTGTAAACAACGCAGATAAACAATAAATTGATAAAACATAAAAAATTATGTGCTGTCTTTTGTGCTGGGATTTTAATTTGGGTATTCAGAGCGTACATTAAGGACTTGTTGAATCTACTAACATTTTCCTACCCTGATGAGCGAATATCCTGGCAAACGAATTGAAAAATCAATCTAGAGATATTGGCTCAAAAACAACGATAGCTGAGTAGCATCTCGTACGGGACCTCAGTACCTGCTGGTGGAACTGGCTCACTAACCAAAAACTCTTCCTTCAGTATTGAATATAGGTAGTGTTGATTGAATGTAGTGTATGGAATTAAAATTTTAGCACCAGGACGGAGACGGTACCTAATTTAAACTTTTATTGATTATTGACTCAAAATTAATTATTAAAATGACACAGTATATTTTGATTTTCGAGGAATGTTAGATCGATACTTTTTCTGCCGTGCTCTTTCCCCTCATTAGTTCCAGGTCGAGAGAGTCACAACTAGCATGGGATCGTACCAATGGCTCCCACAATACCACCTGCTCACAATTCGTGTACCAGTAGTAACCAAACTAACCATAACTTGAATGACAGTATGCCAAGTAATGATAGTACAGGGAGCTTCAAATTTGAGCCACATCATTGGGATCTCGGGAACGGTGAGAGATACAGGGTTGGTTAAAAAGGGGCAAAGTTGCATAATTTGATGCTTAACAAAATGCCACTTTAATATTCAGGATATTCCGAATACTTCCAGAGATGTCCAGAAAAAACCGAAATTTCGCAAAATTGTTTTATTTTCTTCCTGACTTTATTTGAAGTGATATTTCAAAAAAAAAAAAACACTTCATCATAGCAACTTTTTCCCCCTATATGTTAACATCAAATTAAAAATCTGACGTTTCGTCTTTGGGCCACCATCATCAACTTCATTTTTTCAAATACGGATCCTAATTTTTTATTTTAGTTTTATAAGATTCTGATGTCTTAAAACCAATGAGTATTGCACTTATTCGAAAAAATTATATTATTGGCACTTTTTATAAGAACTAAATGTGTTAGAGAGAGAGAGATATAAAGTGTGAAAAGTGTGTGCTTGTAGAAAAAAACTCGATCCTAACTCTTGCGGAAAGTAACTTTCCGCATTTGTTAGGATAATAACTATTCTCGAATAAATGCGACACGTCATAGGTTTTGGGACATCAGAAGCTCCAAAATCTGAAATAAAAAATCCAGGTTCGTATTTAAAACAATAAAGTTGATGATGGTGGCCCAAAGACGAAACGTCAGATTTTAAATTTGATGTTAGCATCTTGAAGAGGAGAAGAGTGGCTATGATGAAGTGATGTTTTTTTTTTTTAATATAAAGTCAGGAAAAAATAAAAACAATTTTGCAAAATTTCGGTTTCTTCCGGATATCTCCAGAAGTATTCAGAATATCTTAGGCCGCTCGTACACCAACACTACGCGACCGCAACCATACCGCAATTCGACGTCGTTTAGTGGTCGCGGTACGTTATTTCAAATAAATAGAAGCGCCCTCACAAAAGATATGGCAAGGCGATCGCGACGCTACCTATAAGATACTGATCTCGCGCGACTTGACCTGCTAGACTTCTAGGACCCACGACGGGATTACAAACGCTTTTACATTTGATTTTTAAATTGCCAAAATGAGTCAAGAAGCGAATTATCAAATTTGTTCAACTTGGTAAAAAGTAACCGTGCCTATATGATTATAAAATGCCAGAATATTCTAGATTCTAGAAGAGATGTCACTTAAAATTCTTATGTAAGGGTGAATCCATTAGCAACGCTTCCGCTTTCTGTTTCTCTAATAATAATAATAACTGCTTGCCATGTTGAACAACACTTCAACATTGCAGAGTTTTTCTGAAAATTTTCACAGCGATTATAGAACCAGATAGCGATGGCGTATCCTTGGTGTACATGTCCGTAGGAAATTGGTCGTCAACTAATCCCTTGTTTTAAATATCGTTGCGGTATCGTAGCGGTCGCGTAGTGCTGGTGTACGAGCGTATCAAAGCGACATTTTGTTAAGTATCAAATCACACAACTTTACCCCAATCACCGGCGTATCCAGCCCATGCGTCTGGGGGGAGGAGGGAGGGGGCATCAGCCCGCCGGAGGCGAAGATTTTTCTACTTGGTGCCACGCCCAAAATAGCACTGATTTTACCAATGGAATTCGCTATGGGATTTCCCTAAAACTTTTCAATTATAGCGAATTCTATTGGTAGAATTAATACAAAAAATGTATTTATCTCTTTCTTATGCAAGCTAGTAGAGAAAGACACGAATATACTCAGTGTGCACTATCCCTTTGAAAAGAATTCGCTATAAATGGCATGCGGGCAATGCGGACACTGTGCGAACTAGAAAATAAGTTAGGGCAAAGAATATTATAGTTAACACTTATAGAAAACCTATTCCATGTATATTTTTTGACCCCTGAATAGAGCCAGACTTTTCGAGCCGGGCTCCATCGGAGAGGTAGGCTCGCCGTAATCAACGGGGCTCCAGTTGATGGCTAGTCGGCGTTGCCATATGTCCATATAAATATGTATAATAACTTTAAAACGGTGACCGCGCTGATGTGAAAAAGCACGATATGCGGGAAAAAAATGGAAGATTTTGTTTTGAAAATATCGCTGAAAAATTGCTAGACGATAATCGCAGTTCGAACTCGAGTTTCTTACAGAAATATCATAGTTTTTCAATTTTTTTCTGGAAAACTGGCCAAGTAAAAATTGTGCAATTTTTCCAGGAAAAAGACTAAAGTGAGGAGCTTATTATGGAAAAATTTCAAAATTTTCCAATGGAAAATCATTCCAGGAAAAATTCTGGAAAATAGATTTTTTTAAGCAAAATTAATTTTCTTACATTTTATTTTTTTCCTAGAAAACTGGCAAAAGGAAAATTGTGAAATTTTTTCAGTAAAAAGAGGAAAGTGAGGATTTCATTATAGCAAAATTTCAAAATTTTCCAGTGAAAAATCACTCCAGGAAAAATTTAGGAAAACTGACTTTTTTGAGCAAAATTCATTCTTTTACATTACAATTATTTTCTGGAAAATTGGCAGAGTAAAAATTGTGATACTTTTCCAGGAGAAAGACGAAAATGAGGAGCTTATTATAGGAAAATTTCAAAATTTTCTAGTGGAAAATCATTCCAGGAAAAATTCTGGAAAATTGACTTTCTTAAGTAAAATTCATTTTCATTCTTTTTAGTTTTTTCCTAGGAAACTGGCAAAAGGAAAATTGTGAAAATTTTTAAGAAAAAAGAGGAAAGCGAGGAGTTCATTATAGCGAATTTTTGAAATTTTCTAGTGAAAAATCAATCGAGGAAAAATTCTTGAAAATTGACTTATTTAAGCAAAATTAAGGAAAATTTACCTTCTTAATTTTATTTTTTTTTTCTGGAAAACTGGCAAAGGGAAAATTTTGAAAATTTTCCAGGAAAAAGAGAAAAGTGAGGAGCTTATTAGAGGGAACTTTCAAAATTTTCCAGTGAAAAATCATTCCAGGAAAAATTCAAAGACAATTGACTCATTAAGGCAAAATTGAGGAAAATTCACCCTCTTACATTTTAATTTGTTTCTGGAAAACTGGCAACGGAAAAATTGTGCAATTTTTCCAGGAGAAAGACGAAAGTGAGGAGCCTATTATAGGATAATTTCAAAATTTTCCAATGGAAAATCATTCCAGGAAAAATTCTGGAAAATAGATTTTTTTAGGCAAAATTGATTTTCTTGGATTTTATTTTTTTCTTAGAAAACTGGCAAAAGGAAAATTGTGAAATTTCTTCAGAAAAAAAAGGAAAGTGAGGATTTCATTATAGCAAAATTTCAAAATTTTCCAGTGAAAATTCACTCCAGGAAAAATTCATGAAAACTGACTTTTTTAAGCAAAATTCATTCTTTTACATTACAATTCTTTTCTGGAAAATTGGCAGAGAAAAAATTGTGATATTTTTCCAGGAGAAAGACGAAAATGAGGAGCTTATTATAGGCAAATTTCAAAATTTTCCAGTGGAAAATCATTCCAGGAAAAATTCTGGAAAATTGACTATCTTAAGTAAAATTCATTTCCATTCTTTTTAGTTTTTTTCTAGAAAACTGGCAAAAGAAAAATTGTGAAAATTTTCCAGAAAAAAGAGGAAAGCGAGGAGTTCATTATAGCAAATTTTTAAAATTTTCTAGTGAAAAATCACTCGAGAAATAATTCTGGAAAATTGATTTATTTAAGCAAAATTAAGGAAAATTTACCTTCTTACATTTTAATTTTTTTCTGGAAAACTGGCAAAGGGAAAATTTTCCAGGAAAAAGAGAAAAGTGAGGAGCTTATTAGAGGGAACTTTCAAAATTTTCCAGTGAAAAATCATTCCAGGAAAAATTCAAAGACAATTGACTTATTAAGGCAAAATTGCCAAAATTGAGAAAAATTCACCCTCTTACATTTTAATTTTTTTCTGGAAAACTGGCAACGGAAAAATTGTGCAATTTTTCCAGGAGAAAGACGAAAGTGAGGAGCCTATTATAGGATAATTTCAAAATTTTCCAATGGAAAATCATTCCAGGAAAAATTCTGGAAAATAGATTTTTTTAAGCAAAATTTTCCTGGATTTTATTTTTTTCTTAGAAAACTGGCAAAAGGAAAATTGTGAAATTTTTTCAGAAAAAAAAGGAAAGTGAGGATTTCATTATAGCAAAATTTCAAAATTTTCCAGTGAAAATTCACTCCAGGAAAAATTCAGGAAAACTGACTTTTTTAAGCAAAATTCATTCTTTTACATTACAATTCTTTTCTGGAAAATTGGCAGAGAAAAAATTGTGATATTTTTCCAGGAGAAAGACGAAAATGAGGAGCTTATTATAGGCAAATTTCAAAATTTTCCAGTGAAAAATCATTCCAGAAAAAATTCTGGAAAATTGACTATCTTAAGTAAAATTAATTTTCATTCTTTTTATTTTTTTTCTAGAAAACTGGCAAAAGAAAAATTGTGAAAATTTTCCAGAAAAAAGAGGAAAGCGAGGAGTTCATTATAGCAAATTTTTAAAATTTTCTAGTGAAAAATCACTCGAGAAATAATTCTGGAAATTTGACTTATTTAAGCAAAATTAAGGAAAATTTACCTTCTTACATTTTAATTTTTTTCTGGAAAACTGGCAAAGGGAAAATTTTGAAAATTTTCCAGGAAAAAGAGAAAAGTGAGGAGCTTATTAGAGGGAACTTTCAAAATTTTCCAGTGAAAAATCATTCCAGGAAAAATTCAAAGACAATTGACTCATTAAGGCAAAATTGAGGAAAATTCACCCTCTTACATTTTAATTTGTTTCTGGAAAACTGGCAACGGAAAAATTGTGCAATTTTTCTAGGAGAAAGACGAAAGTGAGGAGCCTATTATAGGATAATTTCAAAATTTTCCAATGGAAAATCATTCCAGGAAAAATTCTGGAAAATAGATTTTTTTAGGCAAAATTCATTTTCTTGGATTTTATTTTTTTCTTAGAAAACTGGCAAAAGGAAAATTGTGAAATTTTTTCAGAAAAAAAAGGAAAGTGAGGATTTCATTATAGCAAAATTTCAAAATTTTCCAGTGAAAATTCACTCCAGGAAAAATTCAGGAAAACTGACTTTTTTAAGCAAAATTCATTCTTTTACATTACAATTCTTTTCTGGAAAATTGGCAGAGAAAAAATTGTGATATTTTTCCAGGAGAAAGACGAAAATGAGGAGCTTATTATAGGCAAATTTCAAAATTTTCCAGTGGAAAATAATTCCAGGAAAAATTCTGGAAAATTGACTATCTTAAGTAAAATTCATTTCCATTCTTTTTAGTTTTTTCTAGAAAACTGGCAAAAGAAAAATTGTGAAAATTTTCCAGAAAAAAGAGGAAAGCGAGGAGTTCATTATAGCAAATTTTTAAAATTTTCTAGTGAAAAATCACTCGAGAAATAATTCTGGAAAATTGATTTATTTAAGCAAAATTTAGGAAAATTTACCTTCTTACATTTTAATTTTTTTCTGGAAAACTGGAAAGGGAAAATTTTCCAGGAAAAAGAGAAAAGTGAGGAGCTTATTAGAGGGAACTTTCAAAATTTTCCAGTGAAAAATCATTCCAGGAAAAATTCAAAGACAATTGACTTATTAAGGCAAAATTGCCAAAATTGAGAAAAATTCACCCTCTTACATTTTAATTTTTTTCTGGAAAACTGGCAACGGGAAAATTTTGAAATTTCTACAGGAGAAAGAGGAAAGTGAGGAGCTCATTAGAGGAAAATTTCAAAATTTTTCAGTGAAAAATCATTCCAGGAGAAATTTATTTATATATTTTCGGATAACTGAATAAAACACTACAACTGAATAAACTCTATTCTAAGTTAAAATAGTATATTTCCTAACTACTGCGGAAAGTACCGCTTTTCCCCACGCGACTGCGCGTCGGTCGGCAAGCGACCAAGTGCGAAAAAGAGACTTTCCGCACGAATTAGGAACACTATTTTTTCTACGAGATGAAAGATAATATTTTTATCTACATATTTATCAGTTTAAGATATTTTTTTGTAGTATACCGGTTTACCTGTAAGTACCTGTATACCTAAAAATAAGTACACTTTTCCGCACGCTCATAGAAAATAGTTATTTACCTAACAAGTGCAGAAAGTTTTACTTTTTCGCACGCAACGGCGTTTGCACGAACGACGGTGACCGCGCTGATGATGGATGGTTTCAATATCTCCCTCCTGTTCGGAAATTCAAAAAATCAATTTTCGTTTACATGAAACTTTTTGTTTTTTGATAATCTTGAATTGTCTGGCATTTGAATAGAAGATTGACATTGGGAAATAATTCAACAATGAAAAATGCCAGACGGTTTTCAATGTTCGAATAGATGGGGGATGAAGGTCAACTTGCAAGAAAAAAGTGAAACATTCCATATTTTTTTTTTTCGAGCAATCGAGAAAATGGAAGGTTTTGTCTTGAAAATATCGCTGAAAAATTGCTAGTCGATAATCGCAGTTCGAACTTCAGTTTCTTACAGAAATATCAAAATTTTTCGAATGTTCCAAACAATTTTCCGCGGGAAACTCGATTTCGAACTGGAATTAGTATCTGGCAGTTTTTCAGCGTTATTTTCATGATAAAATATTTCATTCTCTCGATTGCCAGACAGAAAGAAAATGTGGAACTTTTGCTTTTTTCTTGCAATTTGACCCCTATGCCTCACTTTTTCGAACATTGAAAACCGTCAGGCATTTTTTATTTGTGATTTATTTTTCAATGTCAATCTTCTATTCAAACGCCAGACAATTTAAGATCTTAAAAGAATTTGATTTTCATGTAAATTCGAAAAATTTTCGAACAGGAGGCTGGCATTATAACTACCCATATTCTCATCTATTAACGAGCCACATCCTGAAAATGCCAGACAAAAAAAATGACTCCACTCAACATTCCCTATCTTTATTAACAAAATTTTTATTTGTAAAACTTTGAGATGTTGTGTTTAATTTAGAAAATAACTTTGTTTGTTATTTGCCCATTTGTTATTAATAAATAGTGTTAAGAAGATTACAGCATAATTTTGTTTTAGTTTATATATTTTCTGTTTTATGTATATTTAAGTACCTACCTACCTAATATTAATCAAAATAGATGTTTTTTTTTATATATTAAATTACATTACCTATTTAGAAGACCGATTTTATTTCCTAAATACAGCAAATTAGACGTAGCAACTAGGTATTTAGTATAGCAACTGTATTATTTTGTGAATGTCTATTATATGATTTATTGTAACTTTTGCTTTTTTTTCACATATTATCGAGCATATCATCTAATGATGTAAAAAATAATATTCTAAAACCGCCGCGCCAGTTAGTCTATCATCTTACAAGGTAAAATCACAGAAAATAAATGCCGAGATGAAAAGCGCGCAACGCTGTTAAAATTTATTTGCCGGAAAGCTAGCGCGATTATAAATTATTTCAATTTTTAACTCCGGAGCAGCGCCTCTAGCGGCCTGCCGTCGCCCATAAGAGTGGGTTTTCTTGTTAACTATAATATTCTTTGGTTAGGGCCAGTTGCTGAAAAGTAAAAATATAAAAAATAGATTTATTTGTAAGGTGTAGGGTACATATTTTTTGTCCATCGCAACGATCTTGGGGGGGGGGGAAATAATCCCCATTACCCACCCCCTTGTATAGGCCGGTGACCCCAATTGAACCAACCCTGTATCTCTCACCGTTTCCGAGATCCCAATGATGTGGCTCGAATTTGAAACACCCTGTACAGGAACGGACTGGAAAAGTGTAGCGTTAGCCTTAAAGGGGGTGTGACCCAAAGATAAAAGTTTTAGTGCAAAAAAATCTAAGAATAAATATTTAAACCGCATCTTGCTACGATGCACAGTGTTGCACTCAATAGACAAAATTCAAAAATGTTTGAATTTATTTTTGGATAATTAAATATGGCTATCTGTAAAGAAATGCCTGGTGATGACAAAGTATATTATTGTTAACTTTTTTGTTCACGAGTTCCCCAAAAACAGAGATAAACAAAACGAAAAAGAATTTTGTGCATCTGTTGGAAGGTTATTATAAAATTAAATTTTGAAAGAGCGTTATATTGTTTTGAGGTGATTATTTTTTTAATACATTAGGAAGGTTATGGACAACATTGTAGAGGGTAAGTACTCAGTTACACTATTTGCCTTTTGCAGATAATTAATTAAAATATCTAAAATATTTTTATTAAATTTCAACTAAGGATTTAAAAAATATATAAAATTATAGTCCTATAAATTTTTGAATTTGAACTCTGCAAACCCTCTACTTTAAAATGACAGTTATTATTTTTTTGGGAATTTTTGTAATTTTTTTTATTTTCAGAAAAAAGCGTTGCTATTCCTAATAGCATTTTATACCAACAATGGGTAACTTGCGGCAAGAATCAAAAACCTTAAATAGTAATGGAAACAATTCAAGTTTACTTAAAACTAGAAAATTGTTCTGCTAACATAAAAAAAAAATTCTGGGAGTGCAGCAACAAGTGGGACCCTGGAAATAACGTTATTACGCGCAAACATCCTAGTCTAGTTATTAGTTCTTAATTTTCGTAGTTTTGAAAATTTTAACATTTTTAATGATAAATGTACCATCTTTATTAGTTATTTATACACCAAGTGAGTTAAATGAATGTTTATTCATGAGAAGAAAGTTTAACCCACGAGCCCTAGCGAGTGGGTTAATTTTCTTCGAATGAATAAACATTTTAACTCACGTGATGTATACAAAATTTTATCCCGTTTTGTGGAAATTTAAAAAATAAAGTACAAGGAGAAATGCTGAGAGTGAGTTAAAAATATTTTAAATCACTGAGGTTTCAGATTTTTAGTTGGGCAGAGTGACTTATTGCCGGTACTTTAGCTCTCATTTGACAGCCGTTAAAAATAATCAGGGCTTAGAATGTGCTCTAACCACATCATACTGTATAGACCTTGACCCATGCAAAATTTTGACAACGTATCAAATTCGTTAATCGAGAGCAAAAGTATTGGCCCTTAAAGTGCCGCGAGTGAGTTAAAGTGTTTTTAAATCACTGAGGTGATAAACGTCTACTTACCTTCATTGTTATGCGTTCAATAATGTCATTTTTAAACGTCAAAATGGGATAAAATTTATTTATCTACAAGAATATTATTTTTTTTTGACAAATAAATTCACCCAAGGTTTTTTAATTAAACATTATAATTTTTTTTTTGTGTTTCACCCTGTACAATAGGAAATATTTTTTTTTGTTCAAATATTCCACATCTGGGTTGTCGACTAAAATGTTTATGTATAAATGGAAATATTCGCATTAATTAATTCAACTTTGTATCCAAGATATGAATTTTGTCCCAATTCCCCTATGAGACGCAACACTGTGCGATGGTCTGTTTTCGAGTTAGGGTAGTTTAAAGTTACAACTAGGTGTTTGTGACGTCACACTGGATTATCAGGGACAGTATTAACACGTGTAAGAATTTTCCAAAACAAAAGACAATTACCTCCTAGAGCGAATTGCAACCACTCAAAGTATAGGGTACCGGTTTATTGACGACTGAACGAAAAGAAGACTGCGATTTCGGCGGTTGTGACATCACAAGTTCCTGCATCATTTATCTTCACAAGGAATTTTCACGGAGACTATTTTGAATATAGGACTGCGGTTTTCACGAGAGATCTTAGAATTTTTTTCTTGATTTAAGTAGCTTAAGTCGTTTTTTTGGGGTTACACCCCCTTTAACTGCTTAGTGTTATTGCGTGAATGTCCCACCTCCGATGCGGCAAGTAGAATTATTTATGTTTTGTCTTTTATTCGGCCTATATAGAGTCGTTGGTAAGCCTTACCCAAATGTTTATACTCTGTTTAATTTTGAGACTAATACAAGAAAGGGAAATTATAATGTAAATAATTTGAAATTTTATCAGGGGTCTGGAGGGTCTGAACCATAGCGTTAGTTTTGTTTGTTGTTTTCATATACAAAAGGGTACCGAAGAGGAGATAGAGAATGGGGGTCTAGACCAGAGAGAAGGAGGTCGTCTGCCATTGTTCATTATTCAATTTTTATTTTGTATTAAACTGATTGTTCCATTCAATTTGTGATAAGTTTGTGTGTCATAAGAAATAAGAAGCATTAACAGGTCAGTTGAATAAATGTTATTTTGTTTTTGAAAGTTCAATTTATACAAGTATTATGTTTTAATTTTTAGGTTTTTTGTTTGTTTATAACATTTTATTATAACATGTGCATTGTTCCTGTATTAAACAAAAATCAATCTAGAGATATTGGCTCGAAAACATCAACTATAGCAGAGTAGCATCCCGTACGGGACCTCAGTACCTGCTGGTAAAACTGGCTAACTAACCAAAAACTCTTCAGCTAGTGTTGATTGAATGTAGTGTGTGGAATTAAAATTTTAGCACAAGGACAGGGACGGTACCTAATTTAAACTTTTATTGATTATTGACTCACAATTAATTATTTAAATGACACAGTATGTTTTGATTTCTGAGAAATGTTAGATCGAGGGTCTCTCCGCCGTGCTCTTTCCCCTCGTTAGCACTAGGTCGAGAACGGTACGATTTACTTTAATAATAAAGTAGACGTTTCACAAATTTTTCGTTTAGTTTACACATATCACAACTTCCCTTAAATGTCCCTAATGTTGCCATTGTCGGGCGCATCTCCAGTAAGTAAAATTGAGTAAGTTTCCACAACGTAGGCCCCATTTGTTTTTCATTTCGGTTTTCAGAAGATTTGATAAAAGAAGATATAATAAAAATTCACACCGTTCAATCTTGCTGATCGAACCCGGGTATGTTATACTACAAGATATTATGGCGGACCGTGGAGAACTGTGGAAATCCATGGATATCTGGGTAGATATATGGAAATCCGGTGGAGATACATGGATATTTGCTGGAGATCCACTAGAAATACGTGGAGATCCGGTGGAAATACGCGGAGATCCAAGAACTTTGGCTGCAGTCATGTGGAATCGAAACGCGTAATTGCATGCGCAAATCATTCTAACTGGTACCATGGTTATTAATGTACATGGAAAACCATGCTAATCCAAATGAAATCCATGTAGATTCAAGCATATGACTGGAGATTCAAGGATATCCCTGGAGATCCCAGAATCCAAGGATATCCATGGATTTCTATGGAGTTAAAAGAACATCTCCACGAATGGAGATTTTTTGTCCTAAAAAATCGAAGTGACCGCCTACAAGGGGGTAGCCACTGTGGAGATCATCCTGTTCTACGGGATAGAGATCGGTGGATATATGTGGAAATCAATAGATATTCGTGGAGAGGAAATACGTGTAGATCCAATAACCCCGGCTGCAGTCATGTAGAATCGATAAAGTGTAATTGCTCGTCCCATTGCGACAGGCTGCATAGCCAATTCCCGGAAAGCATTACCCTTTAATTTATTTAGGTGTTGAAGGCCTTTTCAAACATAAATTATTTCAAGCATAAGTACCTAATCGAAATTAGTTACTCATGCTCAATTTTTTTATGAAATTCGAGTGAGTGGCTGTGTTGCACGTCGAAGAATCAGGAAAATCAAACCAGTGTACCATAATCCGTCGTTTTTAATCTGACTCTGTCCGTATGAGGAGGGAGGGGGTGAATCATGTGACAAAAACAGGTGTGACGTCAGGTGGCCATTGGCGTTCTAACGTAGGAAGCCACCACCCATACAGCAACCATACGTACTATGTACCATCGTCACCAAAAGTAACTGGGACAGCATCCTATTAGCTCTTGTCCTATTATAGGAATTTTATTGTCAAATATTTGTCAAACTATGAATCAGATGCATTAAAATGAATGACAATAGAATTAGTCCAGGAGATTATTATGCATTATTTGTGTCCCAGATACTTTTGGTGACGATGGTACGTACCTGGTACGTAACTCTTGGACGAACGTCACGTCCCAGGTACGTACATGTACGTACAAGAACGTACTATGTACGTACTGGGAACGTACATTTTCCAACGCTATGTATGTCCCAGGTACGTCCCTTGGATGTGGTAATGTACATACTATGTATCAAAATTGGCTGTAAACTGGACGGAATATATAGTCTGGCAAGTGGTAACTTGGTAGAGACGAAAGGGGGAAGAAAACTGGGGCGTTACCTAAAAATATTCACTGACACCTCAACTGACACCGTCTGATGACAGCCATGTCTTTGAGTTCAGTGGCACCGAAAACACCAAGGAAATAAACCAATAAAATTATTAGAAAAAAGATTCTCTAGTTTCGCCAATAACCACGCCACTGCGTGCTGTCATTCAGGCTCTAACCAATAGAATCTTGTTTCTGAATAATCACGCCTCTACACTTCCATCATTTCGCAATGTTGCCTGATTTTTTCCTATTTCAAAATATGACACATGCCCATATAGCAAAAAAAAAAAAAATGTCACCAACTTGTTTATTATTTTGTTTCTAATTTCCGTCAAGTTAGGCAAAGCAGCAAATTCTTTTGCAGTTCGCCGTTTCGCTAGCCAGACAATACGTACATAGTACGTACCATGGACATACATCTTTTGGGTGGTAGGGCTCAAATTAAAATAAGTATTATACTTTCAAATTGGTGTATAATGTTTATTGAAATAATTGTCACACAATAACTATGAAAGGTAAAAACGAAACGTGAAAAAAAAAAAAACACTTAAAGATACATGGCTGTGACTAAACGTCTGAACTAGTCGCACCTGAAAATAAAAAAGCGGAAATTACAACTACACATTTCTTCTTGCTTTTTTCAGCAATATATAGCTAGAAAAAAAAAATATTTTTATTTTTGTGAACTTACATCTTTATGTCCTTGTTCGTTCAGCCGCTCTTCTGAGCAAAGCCTTTATCAGCTCTTCAGTTTCCTTTTGATCTTTTGCTTTTTTTGTGTTTTCCGAGAATTCTGAAATTTAATTAATTTACCCATAACTATGGTTGAACCAAATCCAAGTGGCAGTAAAGACATAACTGGTCATTCTGATTACAACCTACCAAATGTCCTCCGGTATTTATTTACAATTTAGGTTATAATATCATTTACTACCGCTTGGATTTGGAAATGGTATAGGTTTCCAGGACAATAATAGGAGGAATCTCATTTAGTGAAGATTTTAACTACTAATAGTTTGAAATTTAAATGAAGTCATAGCTTAGATTATTGAAGTCATAGTAGCTTACCCACAATCAGGCTTACAATCTGGCCAAATTGGTCTGTAAAAACAAATTTTCTCCTACGTCCCAGCCAATTATAATTACAGGCCAGCTTGCTGGATAGTAAAAATGCTAAGCTTCGTTTCACCAAATCAGTATTATCAATCAGCTCCTCCTAGTCTTGAAATTTGCAAAATCTGAAATTTTTCAATCAAATATGGTATGTATATCTACTTATTTCCAGTTACTTATGCAGTCAACCTTGCCGGATTACCTGTAGAAGGTATTTGGATGGTACCAGCGACAGCCAGAGAACGTCAATAGTTATTGTCAGAGCAGGCCCTGCGATCTCCTATTGCCAGTAATAAACCACATAATAACTCTTTTCCGTTTTTCTAGATGTCGCTGACAACAACAGAATTGTAAAATACCAGCACATCAAGAACACGTCCGATGTCGATAACATTGACATGAGATTGACATGTCAACATATTATGACAATATGCCAAAATATTAATTTGATCATAACTAATAATTCATAATGTTTTTCGTTCGCCGGTTGAAAAGACGTAGGGGACTCCCCTAACTTCTTTGTCTGTTCGCTACTACTCTATAGCAGCCTCACTAGGCTGGCAAACTAGACTTGCATTTCGTCTTTCTTTGTGTTGTGAAGTGTTTCTAAGTGATTTCAAAGTGGTTTTGTGTGTTTCATGAAGACCTTCAAACTTTATAGTTTGGAAGATTTATTTTTATCTTTGTTGATTAGATTAATGACAGGTTCAATTGAACATCAATCAGAACTTTGAATAAATATGTTAAGGATATCCTTAATCATCGATAAAGGAACTGTCTTTTGATCTAATTAACAAAACATCAATTAATTTAAGCAAACATTAATGTCCCAAAGTTTAGAATAAAGAAATTTGAACAGGCCGACTGTAATGCGAACAGGGCGCCATCTATCATAAAACTGCCTTGAAGCCCTATGTGAAGTAGGTGCCTGTAACGTCGATGCAAAACCAGTAAATAGAGAGTTTCCAATATGGAAGATGGCGCTGGCTTGGCTCAATTTTGTTGACAACAAAATTTACACTGAGATTCCATTCTCGACAGTTTATATTATTTATCTCTGTGTCAGAGAGACTTGTCATGATCATGCATGTGCAACTCTTATGGCGCAATTTGTTCCGCTAAAAGCTTACGACTACAGACGGCAGAGGCGCTGTCGTCCAATGCTGTTGTCAGATTTATACATAAAAATGAATGAAAAAGGAATAATCTGGACATTATTCCTTTTTTGTTTTAAAAAGCTTCCAATAATAGGAAAAAAAGTCGTGTACCTCGCTAACATAGTAGTACGATTTGAAATTACATTTCTTTTTCAAAACAAATATCCCATGCTTTTGACATGTGGCAGCGTCGCTTCACTTTTACTTTTTCATTATATTTTGACAAATTTTGACATATTCCATTTTTAATCAATAATTTGAATCAGAGGTTGAAAATTTTCTCCGTTCAAAGCAAAATGGTTTTATCTTGTGTGGCAATGTGTGAAAGCCGAGAGAACAGAGTGAAAATTCATCGAATTCCGAAAAATGATGAACAGGTATGTTTCAATCCCTACATTATACCGAAATCTGTATTTTACCTCCTGTAATTTTACCACTTAACTTTCTTTCTTTTTAGATGCTCATTTTATGCCTGCAAAACGTTTACAATCAAAAAATCTTATTCAATTGTAGGTACCTATTATTGATTGGATTGATATCATACTGTAGTTATACAAAATTGTTATTTTTGTATTTAATACATGGATTATTTAGTATGTAACTCTTCGGTATGTGATCAAGAGACTGTTTATCATAATTTTATTTCCACTAGAAACATATTAAATTGTTCAATGCTAGTGGCAATAAAAAATGATAAACGGATCCTAAAGAAAAAAAAATTAAATATAAAAAGGAGCGCTTCCCGCGTTCTCAAGTTGCTGACTACACACGCGAGAGGGCGCTGTAATCAGGAACAAAATGTTTGTATTGAGTTGAGTTTTGTATCCCTTATCTATGGTCATGATGTTAATCAATTACTTTTCATTTTTAATATAAATAGTTCTCCGAATAACCGTATTCTAAATATAGACTACATCAGAAGTGGTCAAGAATCCCTAAGCCCCAGTAAGGTACACTTGCTGGCGTTTTATTTGAAGTTTCCGTGCCAAGATGTCAAAAACTAAGAAACGAAGTAGGAAAAGCAGTAGTAGTAGCTCCAGTTCAACAACCGAGTCATCAGGAACTGATAATGAGTATGTTAGAAATCGCCGTAGTCGCTCAAATGCAAAAATAAAAAAGCCCCGTAAATCTAATGAAAAAAGTTATACACCTCCTGTGAATTCGGTGAGTACCAGCCAATTGTCATTACCAATGTCTAATGTCAGTTTTAGAAACGTGGAGATTGTTAATTTTATTCCTGAATTTGATCCATTATGTGGCCAGGTAGATCAATGGCTTTAAATTATAGATCATAATGCAAAAAATTATGCTTGGAATGATAATTTTACAATTTTTCAAGCGCTGTCAAAGTTACGAGGTACTGCATACACCTGGTATACCAGTTTTATAGAGAATGAACCAGGTTGGTCGAATTTTCAATGGTGTAAGTGGAAAAAATTATAAAACGAAACTTTTCAAAGTTGTCGAAATACATATGATATTTTTATGGAAGTTGCAAATCCCAAGCCAAGAATTGGCTCGTCATTATATGAATTTAATTTCAATCATTTAGCAAAAATTAATAAACTTCAAAAAAGTTTTTTTCTACAAACGTGTTAAAAATGCAATTTTTAACACCCCCTCGAAGCATTAAAAATGTTACTTTGTTGCACTAGTGTTAAAAGTCTTTAAGGCACTAGTGTTAAAAATTAAACATCAAAATTTGAAAGCAAACGTCAAAAAAAGTTTGTATTTTTAATTATTTACATTAATATTAATGGTAAAATTTGAACAACTGAGGAAGCTCCATCGGCCGCCTCCTCTATATTTTTCAAGGGATTGATGCAACCCTCTTTTTCTTGTGTATTTTGTTGCATTTTTAGCAAAAAGCTTACTGACCACGATAGACCATACGACAGACTTTCAAGAAACTGACGAGACATTTCATTACCTGTAAAACAAGGTGCTGGTTGTTTGAATTTTTTGACAAATATCAAATTCAATAATTTTACGTAGGAAAGATGCTTCCAATTTATTATTCATTTAAAAATCCAATTTGTCACTGGTTATTGCTTGTTATTGCCGTTTGTAGAAAAAATATTGTATGATATTTGTGTTAAAAGTATTTTTAAGGCACTTATGTGAATTGCAGAATTCGCTTCGCTCATTCTGCAAACTTTCACATGCGTGCCTTAAAAATGTACTTTTAACACTTATATCATAAATAACTATTTTCTACAAACGTGTTAAAAATGCAATTTTTAACACCGCCCCGAAGCATTAAAAATGTTACTTTATCGCACTAGTGCCATAAAGTCTTTATAGCACTAGTGTTAAAAGTGAAACATCAAATTTTGAGAGCGGACGTCAAAAAAAGTTTGTATTTTCAGTGATTTACATTGATATTAATGGTGAAATTTGAACAACTGAGGTAGCCCGATTGGCCGCCTCATCTATATTTTTCGTAGGATCGATGCAACCCTCTTTTTCTTCTGTATTTTGTTGCATTTTTAGCAAAAAGCATTCCTGACCACGACAAACTTTCAAGAAACTGAAAAGACATTTCGTTACCTGTAAAACAAGGTGCTGGTTGTATGGATTTTTTGACAAATGTCAAATTCGAGAATTTTATGTAGGAAAGATGCTTCCAATTTATTATTCATTTAAAAATCCAATTTGTTACTGGTTATTGCTTTTTATTGCGGTTTGTAGAAAAAATATTGTATGATATTTGTGTTAAAAGTATTTTTAAGGCACTTATGTGAATTGCAGAATTCGCTTCGCTCATTCTGCAAACTTTCACATGCGTGCCTTAAAAATGTACTTTTAACACGTATATCATAAATAACTATTTCCGCACTAGTGCGGAAAAGTGACAGATGTCAGTTTTTAAATTATAAGCTGACACACTTACACAAATATCAGCATTGATAATTATTGAAACAATAATGTTATTTATTAAATTATTTCGGTTTAAACTTAACTTTTCTTGTCAAGTTACTATAGAATGGTTACTTTTTGCTTAAAAATTTCGAAAATTTCATAGTAGATACATCAAACGTACAAATTATTGTTAAAAGTTCTCGATTTTATTGCCTTCAGAATCAGGGACATTATTTCAGAATTATTATTATTTTTTTTTAAATAAGTTTTATTTGTACTTTTAAGAGTACCTAACCTATATTAAGGAACAGTTACTCGACTTGTTTTTAATACCAGGTGTTGCAAAAGAAATTTTGTCAAATATTGGTGTTAAAATTTACATAACAGACGTTCCTTCTGTCTCGTAGAAAAAATAGTGTTCCTAACTCGTGCGGAAAGTCTCTTTTCCGCACTGCAATCGCGTGCGGAAAAGTAGCACTTTCCGCACTAGTTAGGAAATATACAATTTTCTACTTGCGTGCGCAAAGTAATCACCTTGCACACTCATTTTCGTGCGCAAAGTTCAACTTTGCGCACTCATTTTTGTTATGCATGATTACCATAGTTATACTTGATTTTTCAATGTTTTGATGGTTTCTGAATAAACTAATATTCAAAATGAAGGGTTTTAGTTGAAATTAGCGCTTAGCTAACATGATGTTTCCTATCAAAGGTGTCCAAATTGAACCAGCCTGTACTGCTAGGAATTTGTAGAATTTTTGATATTTGAGAGACTCTCATGAAAATATTCTAGCTGGTATTCTAGAAATTCCAGAAGATGTTAAAAGATTTTTGGGGATTTAATTTGAAAGACATTTTGAGGAATTCCAATAGATTTCAAACGATTTTTGACTCGATTTTTGAAGATTTTGATTTGATTGATTTTCCTATTATTTTAACAATTCAAAGTCTACTTTTTTAAGATACTCGTAGAAAAAATATTGTTCCTAAAACTTGCGCAAAGTGTCTTTCCCGCACTCAAAGCTTATCCGAACTCCGCTTCGCGTCGTTCGTCTAACTGCTTTTTCGTGCGGGAAAGTATCACTTTGCGCACTTGTTAGGAAAATAACTATTTATTATATGGAGAGAAAAAAAATTAACTGTGGACCCGAACAAGTTTTTTTTTTCCGACCCCCTAGTTTTTTTTTTTCATGTTCAAAAGAAAAATTAGTAAATAAGTAATGGTAGAATCCCATCTACCACACAATTTAGTTTGATTTACTTGAACCAGATTTTCGGTTTGGTATGTAGTCCAATTGATTGTAGATCAAGGAGACGTTATTACTCAACATTACACCTACTTGCAGCAAAAAGTATCTGTATTTATTTACATAAGTATAACTTGCAGCCTATAGAGGATGCTCCAAAAATAATATAAGTATGGTTGATTGAAGCCATCAAGATGAGGAGAGAAAGTTTGACTATCTTTTTGTTTGATTGCGTAATTGACGTCACTTCTGTTTTGATACACGAGAATCAAGAAAAAAAAAACATCATCCTCTACATAGCTATCAATATTATTATTACAATAATAGGTATGAATGTACTGAGCCGGATATTCATAGCTTTGATGTAACTTTATCCTGGAGGGAACCATTTGAGAAGAAAATATTTGCAATTTGCTTCAAGAACTAGTTTACACAAACAATTGCACTCATTTGCAAGTGTAGAAGAATCAACGAATGTTTATCATTTTTGTTTTATTCGAAGGCGATAACAATATTTGTACATACACCCATCATTACATAAACTGTTAAAATGCAAAATGCAGTAGGTAAACTCTCATTGGTAATTCACCTTTTCAACACTGGAAGACGTCGCCTGCCCACACATTATAATACGTACTTTCTCTGAAACAATGCACATGAAGAATTCAAATGACACATCACCATTTTGATTATATAATTCACATACGATTAGTTGTTTTTGTGGATTGGATTTTATCAAACTTCCAATTTTTTGAACGCTGCATCGCGGCTCTATCCGTTATTAGAATTACTGTTGTTGCATATTAATTATTTGTTTTCCGTTACAATAATTCTATTGTTTCTCTCACTTCCACTTTGTCGACAAACGAGTGACGAATTTTAAATGAATGCTTCCAAAATAATATTTTTATGACGTTAATATTAACCTTAGGGTATTTCAATGGCCAAAAAAAGTTTAAAACTGATGAATTATTAATTAGGACCGGATAAGATTAAGCCGCCTTCCCTCAAAAAACCGTGACGATTATTGAAGAATTTTCGAAGAAAAACTTCTAACATAATTTGTCGATAATGGCGAATAAGCATTAATTAATAATCCGCCGATTGGTTGTTTTTGTCATAAAAATACCGACCATAAAAGAAAGAAAGTGAACCTGTCGACCTTCGAAGGCCTGGACTTATCACAGAAATCGAGAATGTTTTGCAGGACGGCATTTAAGAATTTTGTAATTATTCTTCTGTTAATTTTTTTTTTGTATACACACTAATTATCTTCTGTCACTAGTAATGAGGTTAGTTGAAATTAAAAACTCTTCTAAACTATAGGTTACCTAGACTAAATTTCTTCTGTGTTGTGGATTAGTAATCAAAATTTATTTATAAATTGTTATCTTCGCCACTATCTGACGAAGAGTCGTTGAAGGTTTCCAATTTTTCTGATTTGCTTCTCTTATACTTGGTCGAACACTTTGGGTCTTCATTTTTCCTTTGAGATATCAATGGTCAACAACAGTGAATATTCTAGTGTGTGAAGGTTGAAATTGGCCAAAAAAAAGTTACAGGCTTGAAAAAGGCCTGCGATACTGCGGTATTAGTCCACTACTGAAAAAGTGCACAAAACGGGATGTAGTGCGGTGAGTCTTATGACCTCATTAGGACGTACTTGGAAAATAGGGAGCATTTAACTGTGACTAATGCTGTTTCTAGCTGTGATAGCGTTAAATTAAAAATGGCCATAGCCTCAGGCACCGTTTTGTGACCTATTGAATATTTATGGGTACATAGTTTGAAATGGCCAGTACTTAAATAATGTGAATTATTATTTAGGTCTGCTGTCTGTTGTGGTATATTGTGCAACAATCAAAGAAGCATTCTGTTCGAATGCGTCCATATAAATCTGTGCCACTGAGAGACGTAGCTCTTTCAATCTGAATCATTTCGTATGGTCTTGGGCATTTTTGATCTAGTTTTTAAAGATCCGCCTCACATTATCCGTCCATCCCGTTGGAGGTCTTCCTCTATTTCTGAATGCCTCGTCTTTTGGGCGCCATTCCATTAGTTTTCCCATCCAACTGTTTTTGTACCATGGCCTGCCCAATTTTATTTTGAACTTTTTCAATTACATCTTTAACCTTGGGTATGCTGAGAATCTCTGGATTCGGTCGGCATTGGATCTTGTAGCAGAGACCTTTTCATGGCTTGTTTGCCTCTTATTTTGTTAGGTAACTGTTCTACGTAATAATGTAAGTGTTTCTGAAACAAACACTGATTAAAGACATTGTGTTTATGGCATATCGGCAAATCTTGCCTTAACACATGCTTCCTAAAGCAGCCTGGGTGAACCCGAACCCAATTCTTCTGCCAGTTTCGGAAGGCTGGCTGCTTCTTTCGATTCGGACTTTATGTTTCAGATATTTGAACAATCTTAGGTGTTCTTTCTTTTCCAATATGAGGTTGTATCCGATGACCAGATTTGTCATGAATTAGGTTGATTTTCAGTCCAACTTGTTTGGAAGCTACTGATATTTGCGAAAGCATTTCGTTATTGCCTCACTAATGCCATTCGCAAAGCGTATGCAATGCAACTTTTTTCCATTTGCCTTTAGCAGAGTACGCAATACCTATACGCAATAAAAATCAATATATTTTTAGCGAAGAGTGAGTAATTCTGTTTTGGCATTGATGAATACCGTTTTCCAAGAGATCGCTATCGTTTTAGTCGCCCAATGCGACGTTAGTAATACTTCACGATACCGATTTAGACCGTGCAACGTCTTAACAACTCAAAAGTGTTGGCATAAGACATGCAAGAAATGATTAAACTTGTATAAACCATCCAGAAAATACAAGAAACGGTCACACTACAGAATAAATTTCACGGAGCAACTGAGAAAGTCAAAGCAGAAAGAGAGGATGAAATGAGGACATTATCTCGCCTAAACTTTTCATTTTGGGGCTTAAAGATACGTTGAAAAGTTAGAATTAGATGAACAACTTAAATGCTCTAAAGAGAAAACCTTAACCACTCGTGAGACGACAAATCGAACTAAGAAAAATGACGGACAAACAATAGATAAGATCGAATTGTCAATATTCCTCGAAAACTCAGTAAGTGCCACAAATAATAAGCCAAAAAATGGAAATGAACTGAAGGATCCAATTTGGATGTTCTTAATGCGTTGTATTGGATATGCAGTGGTCCTAGGTTGGAATCCAAGACAATGTTCAACTTTTATCTCTGATGACGATAAGTAACATTGTTGTAAACCAGTAAATTCATCATTTTATTATTAATAACAATTATGTTCATCACATTTAATTCCTTTAATAAATTCCACCATCTGTTTGGTTTAGTCCCTCATCACTTATGTAGGTACTTTTATAACTCATTGATTATTTAGGTTTTAAAGATGTGCCGGCTAAAATTATTTTTACAACCAATGTCCTGTAAACTTCAATATCCCAACAAGATGTTTCCAATTGTCGGTACCCGGTACCTCTATTGCAGGAACCAAAATTATTGTAAATAACATATAAATAAATATAACCCATGAAGGGTGTCCTTGCCACCAAAGACACAGTACTTTTCCCTAACTTTATTATTCCAGATGGTGAGATGAGAATTGCCCTTGTCCTTTAGGTTACTTTGAGTTTTTAGGATTAGAGATAAGAAGTCGCATTTTAACATCGATAGCGAACAGTCGGGTTGTAACAGTCGCTTTGTAAAATCAGTTTCGTACAGAGTTAATATAAACTACACTTTCAAGTTATTTCGAGTTTTACTTTTACTTTATACCAGATATTAGGTACAATGCCTAGAAATAATCCGAGATTTCTACATTGTACCCAGCGGAAAACTCCGGGTTTAACATTGATGGCAGCGGTAAACTTCACGGTGTGACTTGAAGGAGCGCTTAGACGCAGGTCTCTTAGGACGAGACTTTCTTTCAAAGTATGAAGCAAAAATAAATTACGAAGATGGAACTCTCAGTTTTGGAAACAATGATTTTAAAATTCTGTCATCGGAAACAATTACTATTCGTGCTAGATGCAAAATGGTGATTCCTGCGCTAGCAAATACCACTGATATCGAAGGATTTGTAACTTCTAAGCAACTGACAAATTGTCTTTATTTGGGATCATCAGTAACAAAAGTACGCGATTATAAATGCTTAGTTAGTATTTTAAATATTTCTGAATACCCTGTGACTATCCCTTCACCAAGATTACAATTTTTTAGAAGTTTTTATCGTCTGTTATATAATTTATAGAGTGTTAATTTTAGTGGCATGCAGACGTATTAATTAAAAGTTGATGAAAAATGTTCTTGTTTCGACTGTAATTTGAACCCAGGACCCCTACATTTCCAGTGTAACGCTCTACCAACTGAGCTACCAAGACCTGTTTCATTTCTACCTTGTCGATCAAGTCTTTCATCAATTTTTAAGTTGTTAGTTTGACCATCGGTAACCTTCGACGGTTACCGTTGGTATGGGAGTGAGTTAGGAGGTATGGGGAACACATTCGCAATTAATGGTTGTTTGGAATCCATTATCCCTTCAACCTCAAACATATAGATTACCTTTTAAACATAGAGAAATTATAAGTAACAAAACTGAACAAATGTTAGAAGATGGTATAATTTCACCCTTAACTAACCCTTGGAATACTCCCTTATTAGTAGTTCCCAAAAAAACTGACCATTCGGAAGTACCTTATTTTGGAATAGTAGTACATTTCAGGAAAATTAATGAAATAACTACAGAAGGTTACACGTTTCCGTTACCTTATATCACAGACATTTTTGACTAACTAGGTAACTCACACTATTTTACAACCTTAGATTTAGCTGACGGATTTCATCAAGTTTCAATGGACAACTATGATAAGGATAAAACTGCGTTGAGTACATCCACAGGACACTACGCTTATAATAGAATGCCATTTGGGCTAAAGGGAGCACTCGCAACCTTTCAAAGACTTATGAATGCAGTTTGAAGTGGGTTTAATGCATTATTTATTTAGACAACGAAGTAATTTATGCAAATAACTTAAATCAGCATAATGAACGATTAATTGAAGTAATTCATAAATTTCGAGAACATAATTTGAAGTTAAAACCATCTAAGTGTGAATTTTTACGCAAAGAATTTTTTCAGGCCATATAATATCAGAAAACGGCATTGAACCTGACCCTTCAAAAGTAGAATGCGAGACCAATTTTCCTACACCCAGAAACCTTAAGGATATAAAACCATTTTTGGGGTTGGAATAGGATATTATTTGAAATTCATACAAGATTTTGCTGAAATCTCTAAGCCTTCAACTAAATTATTGCAAAAAGATAGGGAATTTAAATTGGATGATACGTGTGATATTTCATTTCAGTCCCTAAAACAAAGTATACTCTCTTCTCCCGTACTACGATATCCGGATTTTTCCAAACAATTCATAATTACAACCCATGCAAGTAATTTCGCGGTAGGCTCGATTTTGTCACAAGAGGAAATAAATAAAGATCAACCTTGAACAAAGCAGAACAAAACTATTCTACAACGGAAAAGGAATTAACAGCCATAGTTTCGGCCGTTAAACATTTTCGAACCTATACTTTCGGTACCAAATTCAAAATTGTGACGGACCCTAAACCGTTGCAATACGCGTTTTTAATATTAAAGATCCCGGATCGCGACTCACTCGATTTCGAGTGAAGCTTGACGAATATGATTACCAAGTAGTTTACAAGGCCGGTAAAATAAATACAAATGCAGACGCATTGAGTAGAATTATCAATACCATCAACACTGATTTAATAACTGATTATACAAAGTTTCAAGAATACTTAGAATCTCATATTATAAGAATACAAATCTTTTCCAAGTTGACAGTAAAACAGACTCTGTCATATTATTAATACAAAAAATTTTAATAAAAATGAATTTACAATCTGAGAGAAAAATCAACAAATAAATAAGTTTTTACCCTCTCATAGTCAAGAAGAAATTTTTGAAATTTCCACGGCCTATCGATATAATAATAACAATGGTTAAATTTTCCTACTCACTGATAATGAAAATTCATTTAGTGACATAAACTACGAAAATATTTGGAGAACATCAGGGAGTTTCGCGCACATATAAAAAAATGTCTCAATTTTACACTTGGAAAAATTTTAAAAAAGATTTTAAAAAATTCAATAAGAAATGCGAACTTTGTCAGAAAAACAAATTGTCGCGTAAAAAAAAATGCCAATGGAGATAACAACAACCTCTTCTAAGCCATTTGAAAGATGTTTTATCATGTTTTCTTGATATTGTAGGACCTTTGCCCCGAACACAAGCAAGGAACAAGTATATTCTCACTTTCCAAGATGATTTGACCAAATTTATTATCAACGTCCAATGCAAAATCAGAAAGCTTCTATAGTAGCTCATAATTTCGTAATAAATATAATTAATATGTCTATACGGATTACCAGAAACACTAGTCACGTACTAAGGAACAAATTTTTTTAGCGATCTTTTCAAAACCACTTGTAAATTTTTAAAAATAAAAAAATTCAAACTACAAGTTACCACCCGCAATCAAACGGTGCATTAGAACTCTCTCATAGGGTAGGTATTAGAATAGTGCAGTTCACAACCGTGTCCACACGCCATTCCACGTCACGGTTTTTAGGCAAGTACGGAGACATAAACGCCGCGTAGCAAACTATCACGTTGAAAATTAATACATGACAACATGCACTTCCAAACGACACGATAAATGACACTTTTTACCCATACACATACGGTTTTTCCTTTCCAACTGATATGCCGCGCGTAATCACGTACTAAATCATTTGAATACTTTGTCAAGTGTATGGCACAGGACGCTTTTTTTGCCACGCCGTTCTTTCGCGCGTACAAACCGCTACATCCCAACACGCCACGATAAACCGCGCGAAATAACGTGTGTGTATGCCGGCCTAATATCTGAGGGACTTTTGACTTTATAGCAGATTCGCAAGAAGATTGGGACAACGTTGCCCTTCGCAACATTTCCGTATAATACAACTCCACATAGCCCAACTAAGTTTTCTCCATTCGAACTTCTATACGGACATGTTCCTAATTTACCTACTTCTGTTCAACAGCCTGCCAACAGCCTGCAGAACCAAATATACATATAACCATTCCGTTGCAAACCTCAAAGAAAAACTTCAATATTTCAATCGAATTCCACTAAACATGTAATGTTGCAAAATTTGTCAGCAATATTGTATCGACCTTACTTTAGAAAATTTATTACGTAATGTGACGTTAAGTTTTCTAAAATATTACTCATCCAATGTGAAGGGTTATAAATTTGATATAACTTCGATAGAGAAATATTCGTTTTAGTTATCAAGTAAATGTTGCAGTAGATACAATAATGTTTTACATTTGAAACATTATAAAATGTAAGTAAAGCAAATATTATAATAATGTTATGAAATGTATCTTTTCCCAACTCTGTCGCTTTAAGGTTGCGGAAATATTTACGTTTGTAACATTGAAAATATAAAATAAAATAAATGGTTGCATAAATATTATAAGCTCAACTTTTCTTAAAACTGTAGCTGTAATGTTGCAGATACCTTTGCATGCGTACGTTAACAGTTTCAAGAATAAAAAACGTTACCTAAATATTTCAATATAAACTTTGGAATAGGTGTTTGTGCTGATGCTAACCAAAAAAACGAACGCACACTTCTGGTTTTAATTATGCATTTATTACTACATAAATTGGGTACAAAAATAAAGAAAATGCGACCGCTTGCTAAACTTGCGCGTCGCCCTTCGAGACTGGTGGTAGCAGTTTTGCCAGAATACATCTTTCTCCCTATACATAATGCATTGTTGCCACATAAATAAATCAAATAAAAATAAAATACATTTTCTAACAAAAAATAATCCTACTTCCAAATACAATGGAACTGAAACAAAAAAGGGAAGCGTGAACATGCCCCCAGCCTTGGCAAATCGTGCCAAAAAAAAAAAACAAAAAACAAATATTAAATTCAATAGTCATTATTCTTCGGCTGGTAGAGGACACACTTTTGCAAACGAACGAGTAATCAGTCCATTGGATGTCTGAATTTTAAATACTCTGGCATGACCATCTTTGCCTCGGATTGCTTCTACAACTCGACCAAGCTTCCATCTCAAAGGCGGCAAATTGTCATCTTTAATCAAGACCATAGTGTTCTCGATTATTGTTCCACTTGTGGAAGGCCATTTGTTTCTGGTTTGGAGTTCAGAAATATACTCCTTGCTCCAACGACTCCACATATGCTGCGACAACTGCTGGACAAGCTGATATCTAGTAAGACGATTCACAGGTGTTTGTAGAAGAAGTGGTTCTGGAGTTGAAACTAATGGTTTGCCAGTTAAAAAGTGCGCTGGGGTTAATGGTGAGTAGTCATTAGGGTCTGAGGATAATGGATATAATGGTCGGGAATTAATTATTCCTTCAACTTGCACAAGCACCTAAATAAACTCCTCATATGTAAGATGAGCATTTCCTAAAACTCTCCGAAGGTGATGCTTCATCGTTTTCACCCCAGCCTCCCAAATACCCCCAAAATGTGGAGAATATGGAGGTGAAAAATGCCAGACAATGTTGTCATTTGACAATGAATCTACTAATTCAGGCGTACTAGATGCGAGAAAATTTTGAAATGCCTTTATTTCAGAGCTTGCCGCAGTGAAATTCGTTCCATTGTCTGAAAAAATCTGCTTGGGTTTACCCCTTCGTGCCATAAATCGTTTAAATGCTAATAAAAATGAGTCTTTGGACAATTCGGTAACACATTCTATATGGACGGCTTTCACGCCGAGACATACAAAGAGACACACATAACATTTAGTCAATTTGCAGCCGCGGCCCTTTCTATCCCTAATTAAATATGGGCCAGCGTAATCGACTCCAGTGTAATCAAATGGAGAACCTGGAGTCAGTCGCTGCGCAGGTAAATTTCCCATAATAGGATGAATTAATTTGGGCTTTTGTCTAAAACATATGACGCATCTATGAACAATTCTCCTGGCCAAGTTTCGACCCGATAAGCGCCAACAAAACTCTCTTATTGAGGCTAAGAGAAGCTGAGGCCCAGCATGCATTAGTTTTTTATGTAAATGTTCAAAAATGAGCTTAGTGACATAATGCTCAAATGCCAGGACAACTGGATGCTTTTTATTATATGGAAACTCGGAATTTTCAATTCGACCACCAACCCTTAATAATCCCTGATTGTCAAGAAATGGGTTTAGTTTGAAAATTTTGCTGGATTTATCTAATAGTTTGTCTGAACTTAATTGTTTGATTTCTGTCGTGAATGTCTCCTTTTGAGATTCTTTTAATATATGAAAAAATGCGTTTTCTATTTCTACGGCAGACAAGGGGCCAACTATCTTTGTGTGTGTTTTGCACATTTTCGCAAAGCGAAATACGTATGCTATGCACCTTTTTAATCTTAGAAAATTTGAAAATCGGACAAAGTTTTTAGAAAGATATGATTTGACTTTATCAGTACCAGTATGAGCTAGTACGATCTGTCTCTTATGCTCAGAAGGATTCGTAACCGTTACACGTAGTACAGGCCAATTTTCTTGTGTTTCTGAAAGCCATGAGGGTCCCTGCCACCATAAAGTATTGTCAATCATTTTCTCTGCTTCGATGCCTCTGGATAATAAATCAGCAGGATTATCCTTGCTTCTTATGTGGCGCCACTGTGCAAATGATGTAGTTTCTTGAATCTCCGCCACTCTGTTGCTTACAAATGTTTTTAAAGTGTTAGCCTGCGTTTTGATCCAGGATAAAACGACTGATGAATCTGACCAGAGAAAACAAGCATCAAACTTAATATTTATCGAACCTATAACTTTATTAACCAACCGCGCCAACACTACGGCGCCGCATAGCTCCAAACGCGGCAATGTGACAGGCTTCAATGGCGCAACCTTGCTTTTAGCACAAAGCAAATCTATAAAAGTGTTGCCATTACTGTCCATTGATTTCACATATATGCAAGCACCATAGGCAATCTCTGAGGCGTCGCAAAACCCATGGATTTCAGTTAGAGCTGCATTTTGACACCTTACATGACGGGGGATTTTAAGATCATTTAGAATTACTAACTGATTTCTTATTCGCGTATATGCCCTTTGCAAATGTATTGGAAGTTGATCATCCCATGAGAGGCGCTCTAACCATAGTTTTTGCAAAATAACTTTGGCATTAATGATACAAGGGCTGAGCAATCCAAGCGGATCAAAGATCTGTGAAATTTCTGAGAGCATGAGACTTTGATATTCTTTCTAGTGGAGATGGATAATTTATGCTATAAAGCAAAATATCCTGATGTGGAGACCAAGCGAGTCCTAGAGTTTTTGCGTTTTCATTTTCTCCAAATTCTAAAATAGATGCGGAATCTGAGTTTTTGTCAATTTTGTCCAAAACATAAGGCGCGTTCGAATAGAATTTTCTCAAAGGAAATCCGCCATCTTTCAGAACCTGTAAAAATTGGAAATTTATTTTTTTCTCAAAAAATCAAAAATTAAAGTCTTAAATTTATTATTCAGTTTCGAAGGTTACTTGCTTAAAATTATTTTATTTGTATTTGGTCTCAATGCCAAAACAAATTGAAATTGAAAATTTTTTTATGATAAAAAAACTCAAAAAAAATAAATTTTTCAAAAGAACTTAATTATGAAACACCAATTACAAAATACAATTTATAGGAAAAAGGGATTACTTACAAGGCACGATGCTTGAAACTGTAACACTTTTAACTTTGTAAGTTGATCTTGTTGCTTCTTTTCTTCAGTTAATTTTTTCAAAAAGTGGAACGAATTGGATTAAACTTTTTCGAAAATTCAATCTCTGGACTCTATAGCACTCTGAAGAACATCCGCACCGACTTGCGCCAATTATATTTTCGATTCAGAAACTTGTATTTTTAAAAAACATTTATTTTATTAATTAAAATACAATAGTGACAATCGGAAAATATGTGGATCAAATTGCTACAGGGAGTGCCTGAAAACAAATGAACGCTCCTTACTGGAAAGCTCTGGCTTAAATAATAAATATTTGCTGATCCAAGCATTTTCCTATGCAGGTGGTGGTACTACCAGTGCAGTACCGCTGATTAAGCAGTTTTATATATTTATTAGTATTGACATAGGCGTACGCTTATAATTAACATAGGAAAGGAGAATTATTAGTATAAAGATAACATAGGGTCTTACAATATAACTTGTGCGATATAGTATACTTTTGCAGTACAAAAAAAATCTAAAAAAAGCTGTAAATAAGCACAAACCATAAAATAAGCATAAAACTTGAAAAAAAGCAAAATAAGCATTAAAAACAGTGCATTTTCGACATTGTTTTTGTCTAATTCGTAAATATTTTGAGTCGCCCCATATTTGCTTGTAATATTAACAAAAAGCATAATGCCTTGAAATCCGGACTCTACTCATGTACCATCGTCACCAAAAGTATCTGGGACAAAAATAATCCATAATAATCTCCTGGACTAATTCTACTGTCATTCATTTCAATGCATTTAGTTCATAGTTTGACAAATATTTGATAATAAAATTCATATAATAGTAGAAGAGCTAATATGATGCTGTCCCAGTTACTTTTGGTGATGATGGTACACGCCAAAGTTCCTGAGCGGCTTCATAACAAAGTCTGACAATTTTTTTTCATATCTTCAACCCGGGCGATGATGGGACATTGTTGCGCTAGCTCTTCGTGACGTTGTAATTCTGACGTCCCTGAGATGTACCATCGTCACCAAAAGTATCTGGGACACAAATAATGCATAATAATCTCCTGGACTAATTCTACTGTCATTCATTTCAATGCATTTAATTGACCTTTTGTTTGGGCGCCATATTGCGGTGCGCGAACATAGTTGTCAAAAGAAGAAAAAAAAATTACTAGTGGGCTGTCAACATTTGAAAAAAAAGTAACTAAGTGATTGATCATTTTTATTTGTTTACTTTCTCTCTCTGATTCTATAAATAATAAAGCCTAGTACTCATAACCGCGAAATTCGCTCTTTTTCACATTGCTTCGATAGTTTGACGTTTGATTCACGAATAAAACGTCAAATTGTGGGAGTAATGTCAAAAAAGAGCAAATTTCGCGGTTATAAGTACAAGGTTTGAGAAAGGAAACCGAAATTTGGTAAAGTGAATAGGTAGATATTTTATTATTTCTATTCTGCCCAATACAAGTTAAAATTGATGGCTTTTCTTTTCAAAAACATTCGTAATAGGCGGCAAATTTAAATTTGAAATGTAATTTATTCAGTAACTTTTATTTTTAATGTTGACAATACGCTAGTGATTTTTTTTTCTACTTTTGGCAACTATGTTTGCGCACCGCAATATGGCGTCCAAACAAAAGGTCAATTCATAGTTTGACAAATATTTGACAACAAAATTCATATAATAGGACAAGAGCTATGTGATGCTGTCCCAGTTACTTTTGGTGACGATGGTACGTGTAGTTTCAACTCCAATCGACTGTTTTTTAGATTAACGATATCACATTTGTCAGACAAAAATTTCGTGGCAATGGCGGGGAGTCCGACGCCCCCAAAATATCGCCACAGGAACATGTTGGGGGCTTGGGACTTGACGTTGCGAAGCCGCTCAGGAAGTTTGGCGTGTACCTACATGAGTTACAAAATTTTAGGGTCAATGTACTGGGGACCATTAAGTGTTCGAAAGCTTTTTCATTTTTGGGAATGGCACCAAAAGAAAAAAACTTAAGCTATTTCATGCCGTGTTTGCCTAAGCATAAGCACCCATACAGATTTCAGAAAGCCGGCGCCTATGCCGTGCAGCGTTCAGGGCCGATCCTAGGGTATCGGCCGCCCGCGTGCAAAGAACATTTGCGCCGCCCCATAGAGATATAGCACCCTCATGTAGGTGCCGGTGGTGGTAGCATGCCGCAGGCGCCGCCGGAGGGTGCCACGCCCAAAAGCTGTCATTTCAAGCCTCAAAATGAGTGGTGATCAATAATGACAAACACTATATCCTAAACTGAGTAGGGCCTGGCTTGGGCGTAGGTACAAAAATGAAGAATAGGACTCTGTGGAAAATCAAGACACCCCAGTCCTTAGTCGTAAACAGTGTTGCCAGAGGTGGTACAATTGTACTAGGTTCTGTACCATTCGTTTTGAAAAAGTACGTTGGTATATTTGATACAATTTTAATTTTTTTTATTTTTTCCAAATTCTCAAAGAGTCAGCCTACTGCCTACTTAGTCTAATGTCGATATTCTAATTAACTTGTATTTCTGTATCCAAATTCGATATAACAATAATTTTCGACTCGTAAATAGATGACGTCACCAATGTAACACGTAATAAAAAAAAACTAGAAGCCTCGTACTTTAAATAGGTTTTCCTGATCGGAAAAGCGGAAAATCCAAAGAAAAACCATTGAAAAATTACATTCCAAAGCCTATTTGATGAAGCTTATGTTTTTGTTACCTACCCCGTTGAAAAACTCGGAATTTTTGATACAAAATGAAGGAAACTCAAAGCCTCGTACTTTAAATCGATTTTCCCGATCGAAAACAGCCCAGAAAAGTGGAAAATTCGAGGAAAAACTGGATAAAAAGGTAAACATGTCAAATGAAAATGGCCGACTGTCAAAAATGACAAATGATATTTATTACAAGGACTCCTTGATTGAAGTTAGTCACAAGCGGTGTTGCCACATCAAAAGCATTTTAAATGGGATTTTGCTAATTATGGCAATTAAAAGTGGAAATTTTTGCTAGAAAATGAAGAAAACTCAAAGCCTCGTATATTAAATTGCTTTTTTCCATTATGAATCCCCGGAAAAGTCGGAAATTCGAGGAAATGCTGGCAAAAAATCACGAGACGCCACTTCAAAATGGCCGACTAAAAGCAACATTGCCACATTACATCTCGGAAAACAAAAATAACATTTTAAAAGGGTTTTTTGTTTAAAATTCAATTTAATAATTAATCAATAATGATTATAATAATTAAAATTCCCTAGATAAAGCATTGGAAACTTGTTTTTAGTTTAATTTTAATGAAAATGACATTACAAGGTTTACTTGTTGATTATAGTAGAATAGACAATAAAGTAGTATATGTTTGCAAAAACCACCGTTTTCTGAAAAAAGTAAAAATCTTAAGAAAACCCAATAGAAAACCAACATTCCAAAGTCAACAATAAAACTAAAGTTTTTGAATATTCCCGGCTCTTTGATTGGGCGCTGAAAATCGCATTTTGAATATTCCCAGTTTTTGATTGGCTCCAAATTATCCGCTGACCAATAGAATTATAAACTAGCCCCCGTGATTAAAATAACTCCGGCCCTTCGGGCTCTCGTATAACTCCAGCCCTTCGGGCTCGCATATAACTCCGGCCCTTCGAGCTCGCATATAACTCCGGTCTTTCGGGCTCTCGTAAAACTCCAGCCCTTCGAGCTCGCATATAACTCCGGCCCTTCGGGATCGCATATAATTGACAGTTTTCCCGATCAAAACCGGCTTGGAAAAGTGGAAAATTCGAGGAGAAACTGGATAAAAACACTCGAAAATGGCCGACTGTCTAAAATGCCAAATGAAATTACATTACAAGACCTACTTGAACAAAAGCGATGTTGCCATAATTACAATCTCAAACATAATGTTTTTCCAGATTAAAGTGAGTAAATCAGAGAAAGTAAGGTAGGATACATTAGTAAAAAACCAAAAGCGATTATAAACGAGTAAGACAAAAAGCGGGAAAAAGTAGGAGAAAATTTAAATAATCAGTTGGTCGAGCCAAACTATCATCAGAGTAAAATTTCGATTGTTCCCGGTTCAAACACTTGGAATAATTACTCAATTTTTTTTTGACAACTGACAAGCCTACATACAATATAATGACTTTTGACAATTGACGACTTCATTTTTGGGACCATCTACGATTGTTATGACTTTTTTTGTCAACTGACAGCCTTGTGATTCAGATTGAGGCCTACAACAGCAACGTTGCCACATTTTAACGGTTATTTTGGGGCATTTGTAATTGTAAATATAAAAAGTTGTCAAGTGGCAATTGACATCAAGAAACGATTGTTATGATGTTGTAGGCTGATTGAAATTTTTAACTTTTGGCGACACTGTAACGCTAGAGGATTGAAATGGCGTTTTTTTTTTTAAATCATGAGCCCGATGGGCGAGAGTGTTTGCAATCTTGAGCCCACAGGGCAACAAAGAAACGCCACTTGTATCAAGTTTTAAAGAAAACAAGGCCTACTTTGAAACGTCAATTTTTTAACGTTTGTTGTATCATAAGCAGTATTGTCATATGCTTTTTCCAAATCTCCAGCCTGAATGGCCGGTGTTGTTTTAAATAACGTTACGAGCCCGAAGGGCCGAGGTTATACGAGCCCTAAGGGCCGGAGTTATATGAGTCCGTTCATTGTCAACTGATTTTAATACCTATTATGCA
This sequence comes from Ceutorhynchus assimilis, assembly GCA_917834065.1. Taxonomy (NCBI): domain Eukaryota; kingdom Metazoa; phylum Arthropoda; class Insecta; order Coleoptera; family Curculionidae; genus Ceutorhynchus; species Ceutorhynchus assimilis. The sequence continues at coordinate 47,045,373 of OU892280.1, read as the reverse complement.
TATTACAGGTCTGTGATGCCCTTAGATGTTTTGGGCCGCACGTGCGCTACACTGAAGGAATCAGCGGGTCCTCCCTGGCCGAGTGGCCCGGGTAACCCGCTCTGGTACAATTTTTCTTTAATTTTGGTACAAAAAATTTTTGCTCTCTGGCAACACTGGTCGTAAAACTTACACACCGTATAACATACCCACCTGCACTTGGATGTCTTTGGTATAGTTTTTCCAAAGTTAATTGGAACAAGGTGAACATAAATTATAACTGGTGGCTGAGTAGTGGCAGTGCATTTTTTATGGAAATTCTCAGTGACTAGTCAGCCACCAATTGGTACCTTGTTCCAATTGAATTTAGAAATACTATACCAAAAAAGTTGGTAATATTGTTCCCGCTAACAATATTACCAACTATATTATATATTCATCTAGTTCTGTTGGACGGTTAGTAATTATTCTTGCAGAATTAGGTGAATTGGGAACAAAAATAAACATTTTGAAAAAACAAAGCAGAAGTATTTAGGAAATAAAAAAATATGCGATCTTATGATGGATGTGTAAAAAGTTAAAACATTATCATGCGTTATCCTACACACTGACTGTGCACTAAACTTTCTATTTATGCTATCAGGAGATCGGGGTTCATTTCCATTTTTCAGGAGTTTTTTAAAGTTCAGCTTATTTCTTTATAAGAAGTAGTTTTATTTTGAGAAATTCGTAAAAAGTTTCACTTGAATCTTGAATGACAGGATGATAGGCGGCCTGCGGCCGCCCCTAGATTTGGCCGCCCGCGTGCGGGGCACGCGCTGCACACCTGCTAGGATCGGCCCTGGCAGCGTTTTAACAATTCAAGAGTGTTGGCACTAAGAAATGCAAGAAGTGATCAAACCCATACATAGGCCATCCAGAAAATACGCGAAACGGCAACACTTTAGAATAAATTCTACGAAACAACTGAGAAAATAAAAGCAGAAAGACGACAGTATCTCGCAGAAACTTCTCAGTTTGGTGTTCGAAGATGCGTTGAGAAGTTATAATTAGATGAACAACGGACTAAACATATAAAGAGAAAACCTTAACCACTCAATCTTCGCGAAAAGTCAAGCTGAACTAGGAAAATGTCGGACAAAGAATAGATTAGGTCGAATCGTAAAATATTCTCCGAATGCTCAGTAAGTGCCAACAAAAAATTCGACAAAAATGGAAACGGAGTGAAGGATCCAATTGGGATGTTCGTAATGCGTTGTATTGTATATGCAAAGGTCCTAGGTTGGAATCCAAAAAATGTTCAACTTTTATCTCTGATGACGATAAGTGTTATATTACGCCACTGCTTACAGCTTTTTCCTGAGAGATCATTCCTTGAATCAACCTCCGAACAAAATTGTCAATCGGGACTTTTTAACTTCAACTTTGATGTCAATCGAGACTTAATTATTGTTAATCGGGTTTTAGTACTAATAGCTTACGTTTTGATGTGTAATTGTTTAATAAACGTTACAACGGAATAAATTGATGCCAAGAGACTTGTTTCTTCTCCCTAAATAAAGGAACTCAACAAATTTTGGCGATGAGCACCGGATTAGGGTGAAACGAAAAGCTATACAGAGTGATATCAATCGTTCTAGATTGCATCTGCCAGCATCGTAAGTAAACAAGTTTTTAGAAGCATTTTCTAGATTTTATTTCGTACTAATCATCATGCATATTGTACCTGATACCCGGGAGTCAATCTAGCTCACGTCCCGAATCCCCTCAAGAATCCTTACATCCAGATAACGATGACAATAAGGCTCTTATGCATGCTATGTCAGATATTCGCGCAAACATTTCAGAAAATTTTGATGGCGATCGTACTACACTCTTTGATTTCTTACAAAACTATGGTCAAGCATAGAGTCTTTGTCGCGGCCCTCAAAAAATTCTCATCATATTTTACATAGAATCTAAACTCAAAGAATCCGCACGCGCTCAAACTAGATTCAAAAAATTCTATCATTATGATGAAATTCGAGAATGTTTATTTGAACTATTTATTTGGCGATCGACGAGAATTTTCCTCAAATCTTAGAATTAAATACATTAAAACAAAGTAAAATGGAACCAGTGCAAAGTTATTTTAATCGTATAGAATTTGGCTCTAATTGACTCTTCTTTCCAAAATCACAATGAATTAGTAGGTAGAATCGCTATGATAAATGAAATAGCTTTGCAACGGTTCGTCCTCCACTCAAACGACGATATTTCTAGTTATTTATAAAAAGCTAAACCAAAAAATATTAATGACGCGCTCACAGAAGCGATCATAGAAGAAAAACATTTGCTTGCCAGAAGGTCCAAATATGTCTTTCGAAAAATATTGCAGAAACTGTAAAAAGAAAGGTCATTCATTCAAAAAATGTTATTCTAGAAGTCGAAACACCGTTCATTTTAACTCAGCACAAGGGCAAACTTGTAAATTTAACACATCTCCAAAAACAAACTCCTGTCCAGATCCTTCTACTAATTCAAATTATAACAGTAAATTTTGTAACTATTGTAAGAAAAAACTTCATATTATTACTGAACTGGCAAAAAGGAATATAATAATAAAAGAATCTCTTTAATTTCAAAGTATTGTTAGACACTTGTTCTAACGTCTCGTTAATTAAAACCTCTAAACTGAAAAATACCAGTTTGTTTTATAATCCTTTATTGAAAATGACATTAAACGGTATTAATCCTAATCCCAATGCAGCTGTAAAAACTGTAGGCAGCGCATTTTTACAGATAAAATTGCAAATTATTACTATAAGGAAGAAATTTCACATCATTCCAGAAAACACTAATATTCCGTTCGATGGATTAATTGGCAACGAGTTTTCAAAATCCGAATCCGAGGACGCTAAATTAAATTATAAAACCCTCGAACTGAAATTTAAATGTTCTCCATAACCAATAAAAATGTTTCTTAACTCGAACTCAAGCAATAAAAATGTAAACTCTAATTATATCATATCCTACAGCCGCGATCTGAAACCATAATACGCATAAATTTTATCAACGGTAACCAAGTAAAAGAAGGCTACTGTTGCGATGCAGTAATTTTAGAAGGAGTTTACTTAGGAAAAGTTATTTTTAAAGTTGATGAAAACAATACTGCTGTAACTACAATCGTAAAAACCTTGGAAAAAGCCGTGCAAGTAAACTTTATCAACGTGGAACTCGAGAAATTCCATAAAGATCACTGTTCCAGTTTTAATGCTACGCAATCAAAAACGTCTGATTATCACACGGTTGATCGCATTTCAACGTTAGGAAATAATTTAAGGTTCGATCATCTCAATTCTGAAGAGAAATTGTCAGTTTTGAATCTTTGCCGAAAATTCAACCATATTTTTTATTTACCAAGTGATGACTTGACATTCACTCAAGCGATTCAATGTAAAATAAATACAACTACTGATGCTCCAGTTCATTCCAAAATTTATAGACTCCCAAAATGTCATTGATCTGAAATTTCAAACCAAATTGAAAAAATGTTGAAACAGAAGACAATTCAACCATCTGGTTCCCCATATAATGCACCACTGTGGGTGGTACCTAAAAAAATTGATTCGTCAGGACATCGCAAATGGTGAATTGTAGTCGATTTCAGACGCCTTAATGATGTCACTCACTGTAGGCCAAGTTCAGCCAATTCCAAATATTGACGAGGTATTAGACCATTAGCATGTTATTTCACAGTTCTGGATCTAGCCTCAGGCTTCCACCATTCTGGATCTAACCTCAGGCAGATGCACCCAAAACTGCTTTTTCTACGCCTTATGCACATTATGAGTTCCTACGAATGCCATTTGGGCTTAAATGTGCACCGGCAGTATTCCAAAGATTAATGAATACCGTAAAATGAGGTGACTTCGGACGATTTTTCATGTTTTTTCTGCATACCGAGCTTATTTGATTTTTCTGACTTTTGAAAAAAATACAGTAGATGCTCACACTATCCATATATATGTTCCCAATTTTTTTAAATTTTTACCCCCTCCCTGGATTTTTATTTTTTTGACTTTTTGCTGTCCGAACTCACCTCCATTTTTGAGGTGACTTCGGACACCCATTAAAATTGCTTGAAATCTATTTTTAGACGCGTTTTAAAGTGACTTCGGACATTAAAAAAAAAAAAAAATTGTTTCCAGCCTAAAAAAAAATTATTTTGGGTTATTTTGGGTTAGTTTGGGTTGTTATTTTTGTTTTTTTTTTTTTTTTTTTCATTTTTTGAAACGTTTATTTATAAATCAAAATCGTTATAAAAATAAAAAATACAAACAAACATAAAAGGAAATATAAATTCTAAATAAAAAAATAAAACATAACATTCTTAATGGAAAATTTCCAGATTTGAACAAAGAAAAATATGGTTAATGCAAAAATAAAATAGGTAGTCAACCTACTCTAAAGTTATTTCATCAGGTAAATTTGAAAATAAATATCGGTCTCTTCTTAAACGAACTGGATCTAAAATTTTTACGATATCTGAGACCAGAACAATACTCTCGTCATCTATTCTCGGAAAATAGAAAAATATTTGATCATCATTTCCTTTTTTTTTTCTCATATATCTTACTAGATATGGTGAAGTTGCATTGGGTTCTCTCAGATCTTCTACAATCAATCCAATATAATATTTATATCTAGAACAATAAGCTAAAGGCACTCTTATTAAAGCAAACTTGCCAACTTCAGGAACTGAGTTATCGCACGTGTCAGTATTTTGGTTTGTCTTCTTATTCTTGAGCAACAGCAAGGGAACCTCATCTTCTGAATCATAGGATAAGTTATCAGTCTTTCGTTTTGTTAAGTTACTCTCATCTTCTGAATCAGAGGATAAGTTATCAGTCTTTCGTTTTGTTAAGTTATCAGTCTTTCTTTTTGTTAAGTTACTATCAGTCTTCCGTTTTGTTATAGTTAGCTTCAACGGGCGCGTGGGAATAAAGTCCGAATCCGACGAGTTGTGGTCTTCATTGATGTCCTTCTTGCTTGTTTTTTTGAGACCTGGATCAGATTGTTTAGGATCGTCTTTCTGTGGAACATCTTCAGGTAGAATTGGTTGCCCGGGTTTAACGTTTATGCGCTTTCTTCTAGTCTTAGGACGAACATCTGGCGATCTTGTTTTTTGCAAAAAATCCAATAAGGTGTCAGAGACATGGCTCCCCATTGATGGCGAGGAGGATTGGGTCGGAGTATTTTCTACGGGTAAGTTAGTTCTACGAGGTAAACGTTTCAAGACAGCCTCTGGATTATATGGGAAAATTCCACATGCACGGAATCCGGACAAAATATTTTGACTTGAGGTAGCATTCATTGAAACCAATGCCTGTTGTAACAGTCGAGGAAAGTCAGACTTTTGGAATGGTCCCTTTCTCTTCATTTTCCATTCTGTGAGTATGGATCTCCAATGTTTCTTTAATGGTGCAAAATATGCAACGTCTAAAGGTTGGCATAAATGCGTTGAATTTGGAGGAAGCAATATAAATTTGATGTCGTGTCTTTGGCACTCCTGTATGACATCCAAAGTGATATGGCTTGAAAGGTTATCACCTATTAAAATTTTATTGCCTTCTTTATGCCTAAAATAGGGCATTGCTATTTGGCGAAACCACTCCACGAACGTCGTAGACTCAAACCATCCGCTTTTGCTAATACTGTAGCGACTACCAGGAGGCCCGTCTTGTTCCCACTCTTCATATCTGTGCTTTGCTTTGTACACCACAAACGGGGGGTAGGAGTTCACCAGAAGCAGAGGCAGCCATCATTACACTAATATTGGTTTTTGAGGAATCAATGATCCGGTCACAGTGTTTGGATCCTCGTTTGCAGACGACTTTAGGTTTTCCGGGATCGTCACTAAAATTTGTCTCGTCGTAGTTGACGATGTTTTGAGCTGGAACCCCTTCCATTGATTTTTGTAGCTCCAGAAAATATTCATTAATTGTCGCATCAGTAACCTGAGCCCTACTTCGCTTGATATTTTGAGTCAATCTGGTAGTGAGGACTTTATGTCTTGAAAGAAACATTTTAGCCCAGGTAGTTCCAGGTAGATTGTTTTTCCATTGCCTCACCCTTCTTCCTTGCCTCGTTACATATTGCTGCACAATTTGCCGAATATCAAATTCCGTCAGCGGAAAACCCCACTCTGCTGAAACTAATACAGCTTCAACAAATTGGCCTTCTTCTTCTTGTGATAGAACCGTCTGCCCTCCATGTGTTTTTGTGTGTGTGCCTTTAATTTTGTCGTGGATTGTTGATTTTGGAATAGAGTAGCGGTCAGATGCCTGCCTCACAGTTAATTGACCTCCTCTGACATCTCTAACTGCCCTTTCTAATTGTTTTGGGTCATAATTTATGTAATTTCGGGCACCCAGAGCCCGCTTGTAGACCCGCCCCATTGTCCGAAGTCACCCTCGATTTGGTTGACTTTTAGGTTATTTCTCTGTAAAAAAAAAACGACAGCTATTTTTTTTGTTCTAATTTGGTACAAACATTATTTAAACATCATATTTCAATAAAACATAAACCAAAAGTTCGAGTAATAACAGGTAAAAATCGTACAGTGATTACTTTTTCGATATTACAAAAACCGTTAAATCAGTGGCCGTTACAAAATTTCAAATACATCGTAAATACTTACGCGCTGCCGCAACAAATCCTCTCAGTAGTCATGGGCATACTGGCAGACAAAGTTCTCCCATGAAATCACCCGGCTCAACAAACAGGGTTGTCAGCTTTAGCCAGAAAAGAGCGAGCGCTACCTGCCGTCCGAAGTCACCCGCGCTGTCCGAAGACACCTCATTTTACGGTACGGTTTTAACTGGACTTCAGGGAAATGAGTGCTTTGTTTACCTCGATGATCTAATTGTCGTTGGATCAAATGTTTCCGATCATGAACAAAAATTAAAACTAATATTTCAGAGATTGTCTCAAAATAATTTAAAATTACAACCTGATAAATGTGAGTTCATGAGTTATTTATTTAGGTCACAAAATTTCAGAAACTGGCGTTCAGCCAGATGAAAAGAAAATCGAAAGTGTTCTAAATTTCCCAATGCTCCAAATCTCAAAAAAATATTAAACAATTTCTAGGTCTCGTAGGCTACTACAGACGATTTATACCACCAAATTTCGCAAAAATAGCAAAACCATTGACAATTTTATTGAAAAAAGACTCAATTTTCTATTGGAATAAAGAGCAACAAGACTCTGTAGACGAATTTAAGAGTATTTTAACAAAGGCTCCATTATAACAATTCCCAAATTTCAATGAGGAATTTACCTTAACAACCGACGCATCCAATTCCGCAATTGGATCAGTTTTGTCGCAAGGTGGACCAAATAACGATCTTCCTATTGCTTATGCTAGCCGTTCGCTAAATAGAGTACAGATTTCATATTCATCTGTGGAAAAAGAACTATTATCCGAAGTTTGGTCGGTGAAGCATTTTCGTCCGTACCTTTATGATATAGGAAATTTAAAATTGTTACAGATTGTAAGTAGGCCTTTGACCTGGCTATTTAATTGTAAAGACGCAATCTTCGCGATTGGTTCGTTGGAAGCTTACGTTAAAGGAATATGACTACGAGATGTGTTACAAACCAGGTCGTTTAAATTCAGTAGCCGACGCCCTATCTAGAAATCCAGTATTACATATTGATTTTCAAGAAAAACCATATGGCGATTTTGTTCGATTCCATTATCAAAATCGATATTTAATCGATTATCCTATAATTAAGGAAATATATTCAAAATGGTTCCAAATATATTGCTATTATCAAAAGCTTTTGATGAATCCAATGCTCATTATGAAACGTTGAATCAAACATACAACTTAAAGAAAAATCAATGTAGACACATATGTTCTAGTGACTCATTTAAATCATTCTGATAAACCATCTCCTAAGGATATATTTTACGCTCTTAAAAACTTAAAGGTGAAAATCACTGACCCAAATACTACTTTTTACTTAAAAAATCTAAGATCTTACAACCCTACTAATAAACACGATATTCTAAATGAGATAATTTTCTACGTATTTGATAATAATCAAAAAATCATTCTGGTAGACTCAGATAAAATTAAACCAAATACAAAAGAAGAAATTGCCGAAATTCCAATGGAAAATCATTCTACCGACAGATTAGGGAAGTTTATAAATGGCCCTGTATGAAAAAAGATATCAGAACGTTCATAAAAGGTTGTATCAAGTTTCAAGAAAATATAGTAAATCGTCATTCAATCAAAGCTCCAATGCAAGTTAATTGTACGTCTAATTGAGAAAATCTTTTTAGATATTGTAGGATCTCTACCAGTAATAGAAGCAGGAAATAAATTTATTTTAACACTGCAGGATGACCTTTCCTTTTCATACGCATTCCCAATCATGAGTCAAAAACCATCGCTGACAAGTTCTGTAAATTTATAACAATTTTTGGATTACCAAAAACCATTGTGACAGACAATGGAACCGATGTCACGTCCAATCTACTTAAGGTGGGTTTATACAGCACATAACATAACATAAGAAATAAGATAAGATAAGACATAACATAATATAATAAATAAGAATTTTGTGGCGTTTATACAGAAAATAACATAACATAAGAAATAATTTTTAACCAATCAGCTGGTACGTGTACTTATGTAAACTCTACCGAAAACACTATATTTGATCCAATAAATCCAAATAAGACATAAAAGTTAAAAGTTAACCAACTTTTTTATTTCTGTTATGTTATTTTCTGTATAAACGCCATAAGGGGTTTCCATAAGGTCAACTTTTTATCTTATGTTATGTTGTAGGGTTGCCAGATTGAAATATCTACAAATCGGGTATACCAATCAAAAAGCTGTTAAAAAATCGGGACGTTGAAAAAAAATCGGGACACTTTTTCTTTAAAGGAATAATTTGATATAAAAATAATACTGAACAATAAAATTTCTAATAAAATTTAAAAATAAACTGAGAAATGTTCCACAGAAAGAGAGAGTGGTCTAGTCAGCACTGGACAAATTGGGGCTTAAATAATGAGAAAAGGGCTAAAATCTGGATAAAATCGAAAATATGAAACAAACCCAAACTAAATTATTTCCAAAAATGTTCACCTTTTATTAGTAAGAATCGAAATGGACAAAAATTCCATTTTTTTACAACAGAAAAGAACCTGGATATCTCCAGACTCGGGACAGTATAATATCTCACGAAATAGACTATCTACTTGCTTTGTAGATAAATCTTCTAACAGATCCACCACATGCAGTGATTATCAATGACGATTATAGAGTTCTGAGAAATAAAATCAAACTCGGGGTTAACAAGTAGTTACAATTCAAAAATAATAAGTAATAAGTAAGTAGGTACTTCTAATTTTTTCTAACTTTTAAAAGGATTTCGTAAAATCGGGACATTTAGCGTCCCGACGTATAGTCCATCGGGACACGGGACAAAATCTCCAATATCGGGACTGTCCCGTTGAAATCGGGACGTCTGGCAACCCTAGTTATGTGGCTGTATAAACCCACCTTTAAAGAAGTTAATAGTCTTTTTAAAATAAAACATATTACCATGTCAGTTTATAGACCTCAAAGTAATGGAGCTTTAGAACGCTCCCATTCTACGCTGAAATATTATTTAAAACATTTTACCAATAAAAGTCAAGACAATTGTGACGAATTTATTTAAACTGCCATGTTTTCGTATAACACTAGTTCATTCAACTACTCAATTTACACCCTATGAATTGGTGTTCGGCCATAAGCCAATAAAATAACAAAAGATCCAGAATTCCACTACACCTACCTATACCAAACAACTTAAGTTGAGATTAAATAAATCGTTTCAAATTGCTAGAGAAAACATTATCAATTCTAAAATGAAATCCAAAACCTACTACGATAAAAAAGTTAATGATTTTAATTTTTCTGTAGGCCAAGTTTATGTCCTAGATAAAACTTTAGGGCCCGGAATAAGTAAAAAACTTTCCCCGAATTATAAGTGACCATATAAAATAACAAAAATAAACTCGAATAATTCGGTTCTCTTAAAAATAAAAAAAGGGCTAGTTTCATACCACAAGGACTTAATAAAATTATTTGTTTCAGACAAAAAAGAAGCTGATACATTACACGCTATGTGCTCTTCTCATAATTACGATGTGTCGCGCCCACCTATCGCACACGGAGGAGCAGGTTTATTAGATAACACCAATTCATAACTAAGCAGGCATCTTTTACCAATCTCTAGGCACTGTAAAATTATACGATGATTATTTTACTCTCCTTTCATTTTCAAATATCTCCTTTTTTATTCATAAATTCCGAGTTGTGGAAAAAATATATGCAAAATCAAAAAAAACATATATGTCGCATGATTCCAATCTTGAAAATAATAAAATATATGTCTATGGTTTCAACTGCATTTAAATGTTTGTTCGGTACACCAGATGCAGACGAGCGCAGCATGTTGTTAGAATTTTCCCATTTTAACGTTCGGTCTCTTAACACCTCATTTGATCCTTTTCACGCCGCCATTGAAGATATGTCCTTGGACGTAGTGGGGCTATCCAAAACCTGGCCGAGTTCAGATATTTCTGACACACCATTTCATATTGAAAACTATGTCTTAAAAAGACATGATCGATCTGGTCGGGGAGGCGGGGTGGCTTTTTATGTAAAAAGCACTGTTAAATTTAACCCATTAAAGCCTGATTTTTTTTTTCGCATATAAACTGCAAAAACTAAGGAGATATATAGCCTGTGGAGTAGAAAGTCATTGAAAAAAGAGTTTTTGAAAGATATTTATTAGAAAAAACATACTTTGAACATGTGACCATTTGGTTACACTAGGTTAATACAATACCACTGTCTTGATAATATGTTATTTTCTATGAAAAATGGCAAAACACTCAATACATAATCCAAGATCACATTTCTGGCATTGCGTACGGCCAACTGAAGAACATCCCTCTCCTGCGCACCTTCTGCGCTTCTTATTGGGTACGGGTACAATGAGATGATTTATTCGGTCGTCAGAAATTCTATTGAGGGTTACGCTATTTTTGCTGGTTGTTGGTCTACCGGGTCTCATAGGAGGATTTCCATAATTATTGAGGTAAGTAGTTGCAACCTCACGACGAAAATTCAAATTTGTGATTGGCCTTCCAGAAGACTTGTACAGGATCCACGCATTATGCAATGCCGCATCAATTAGCCAGGTAAGTATAGGCCAATACCACTTTTTACTATGAATGTTTATTCGATATCTGGATAAATCTTCATCCATCCGATCCGTACCACCCATAAATTTATTGTACATCCCCACTACATGTGGACGTGGTACTTGTATAATCTTCTTCTCAGTCTGTGAATAGCGCTTTACTTGCTGAATAGGATTTACGCCAAACGAAGTAGATGCCATTGTTACAACAGCATTGTCCATCCATCTAGTCAACATTATGCCATCTTCCTTGTCAATTTTTGAAACAAGATACCCTCGATTTTTCTTCGACATTGCTTTTTTATCTGTAACGGGGAAATCTTTGGGGATTCGATTTTCTCTAACAGTTCCCGTAACTCCATACCCTCTTTCTTTCAAATATGCTAATAAATTGAAGCCAGTGAAAAGGTTATCCACATATATTTGGCAAGGAAGTTTCTTTTCAGGTAAACTGTCTAACATCCAAACAAGAGGAGCGTTTGGTAAAGCGTTTGGTAAAGCTGCTACCAAACGCAGCTTCGTAATCATCGTTTGAAGTTGGACTTTTTCCCTGATAAATGTCAAAGTTGATCAGGTAGCTGTTTTCCGAATTCAAGCACCATATTTTGTACCCGAATCGAATTGGTTTTCCTCGGTTGAACTGCTTACAATGATGACGTCCATAATATTTGACCATTGATTCGTCAAAGTTCATATTTTGGGATGGTTGGAAATATTTTGAAAACGAACTTTGAAGCTTGCTTACAATTGGTCTCAATTTCCACATTTTATCTTTTGGGTCCATTTTAGTGTTATCTGCGCAGTGGAGAAAACGCATTATTTGAAAAAATCTGTCGCGACGCATTGCTTGTTTTATCACTTCGTTGGCCATATCATTACCAGAATCCCAATAATAGTATATTGTTGTATTAGGAGTAGAAGCTTTACTTTTTTGTGCTGAAGCAGTAGGTTTGCGAGCCGAACGTAGTGAGGCTTGCAATACTGCTGAAGCACAAAAAAGTGCTTCTGCTCCGTGTGCAACACGCTATTTTTTCTCCAAACAAATGGGGTAAGCTCGGGGGTAACTGAATTGTTAAGCGGCAGTAAAAGTACGAGCGGCACTAAAAGTACTTTTGCTGCCGCTCCAGCGGCACTAAAAGTACTTTAGCTGCCGCTGGGGTTGCCAAGCAGCATAGAAATTAAATTTCTACCACCTCGACAGGTGTTAACCTGCTGGATTTGCCTACCAGCATAGAAATTAAATTTCTGACATCTTGACAGAGATTAAAAAAGTGGCGTTTTTTTGACGTTTGGAGAAAAAAACGTTTTCCAGGGAGACTATTGTAACCTGAAATTATCATTATTCCCAGAAAACATTTCAGTTCATCAACAGCGACTTTCGGATCTGTACAATTCAAGAAAATAGCATATTTTCTTGATTCTTGCAATATATGCATTAGCATTTCATTATCAAAAAAAAGCTCGAATAATTCAATTGGAGATAAATCTCTAAACAGTGAATAGTCGGGTTTTGGAAAAGTCGACGAATGAATAAGATCTCCATCTATCCATGTTCTGTTGGTATACATCTTTGCCTTCAATGATTCGAGAAAAATATCTGAACTTTCCATATTATCATCCATGGGAATCTCTTCATTCTCCTCAGCATCTACTATTACATCATCTTCTTCTGCACGTATGCCAGAGGGCAGAGGTGAACTTTTGTCATTATTCGAAAAGCGAACTTCAGCACTAGCAAGTAACTGGCGACCAGACAAGTTATCCACCAATCCACCTTCATCGTCGTCAGCGGAATCCTCATCTGTTAAAATATTTGGGTCTGGAGGGCAAATATATATCTCGGATACTTCATTTTCGTCACTATAAGCTATATCCAAAGCTTTTTTCAGCGAAAACCCTCTCCTGGAAAAAAATAAATAAATCTTCTTACATTGACCTAGTGTGACAATACAGTAACAAGAAAACATATGTGCCCACAACAAACTAATTTTTAGGTTAGATGATTCAACAAATATTTCAGGGTGTGAATTCATTATTCAGTTAAATAATTTTTTTTCCTACGACCACATACGAAAATGACAAAATTCGCACTAGCTGGTTCTTTGGAAAGCGCTAAATATCACACGCGTGCTGAAAGTACTTCCAATAAGCCTGCTAAAAGTACTTCCAGCACATGTGTGGAAAATACTGGTGATATTATTTGTGATTGACATAACAATTTACTTTCAATACGTGGTTTGAAAGTACTTTCAGCACGTGTGTTGAAAATGAAAAGAAATAAAATAAGAGAAAATTGGTGTAAATCGGTTTTTGGTCGTAGGAAAAATGGTGTACATCACTTGTGAGAAAGCGTCTTACGTACACTCGTGTGATTTTCGCACTCGGCTACCGCCCCGCGCGAAAAAACACTCGTGTGAAATGTGTCACTTTCTACACTCGTAATGTAATATACTAATACAAAAAAAATTTCTGCTCGACGTACAATATAAAAAAAAATACTTACTCGAACCTGGGCTCCATATTTTCAACAAACACACATGTATCTCAAATTCAAAACAACGTTACACTTCCAATATTCAAGGGGAATGAATATAACTCATAAAAGTCACTACCAGGGACATCTAGTAGCGAACCATCCAACTAAATGAATAATTTCACCGATGACGTTCATTTCAGCAGTCTTTGACAGGGAGCGTGTTTGTGTGACCAAATGGTTACAATAGGCTTTGATGGGTTAAAGTTCTGGACGACATTGGAGGACCAGATGATGCCTTGGAGCAGCTCTGGATATCATTCAAGCATAACGGTGAGAGAGTGTGCCTTGGAATAGTTTATAGGCCGCCTAATTCTAACTTTCTCCAGGTGATTGCAATAATATCACTGTCCTGTTCTTAAATTTTCTATCTAAATATGGCTTGACGCAAGTTGTCACTGAACCGACTAGAGTTAATCCTTATTCTTATTCTAGAGCTTTAATTGACTTAATTGTTTGTACTTCTTCTGACTTTATAAGGGAACCTGGGGTTATTAACATGAGCGACATTTCTGATAATCACATGGTGCACTGCAAACTTAGGATTTTCAAAACAAAATCCAAACCATTTTTTAAGACATACAGAGATTTTTCAAACTTAAATTATGCTAGTTTTTTACTTGATCTAAATAACATTGATTGGGCTCATCTTTATTTACTAACTGATGTCGACAACCAGGTTGAATTTTTGAATGAAGTTATTTTAAATATATTTAATCTACGTCGGTGTCATTATGACACATTTAGCATTGTCATTTGAATGTCATTAGGTCCTTCATAATAGCACTAGTGCGTTTAAGAATTCATAATAACACCCAAATTTTGAAATGAAAAATATACAAAAAGAAAGTTAGTTGCCAGAAGAACCTTTTCAATAATGCTGTCTCTATATTCGAAGAGACACTTTCGAACTCAGAATCACCAATAATAATATTATTTTCCACTATAAAATTGAATTTATGGCACAAAAATGGACTCCAATATTGAAGCTGCCAAAGTCAAAATTCTAAAAACCAACAAGCAGGTTCTCGACTAGTACGGGCACCTGCTAAATTTCAAATTTTAATTTGAAAAGTTTTTGCTATTTCAAGGCAAATCAAATCTATTTGGACCATTGTAGATTAAATTTTGAATGATACACGTTCGATATGAACTTTATTAATGAAACTTGTGTAACTAAACCACTCGGCTAACGCCTCGTGGTTTAACGTTACACGCGTTTCATTATGGCGTTCATATCGAACTTGTATCATTAATAACTATAATCTCCATGCACCTATGAAAACATCTAGAATTACCAAAGCACCAGCGCCTTGGCTCACATACAATTTGAAACCTATGATCAAACTTAAACGCAAAGCTTTAACTAAATATAAAAAACAAAAGACCAATCAAACATGAGAAGAATATAAAAATCTCAGTAAATTTTGTTAACCTGCTGTTAAGTCAGAAAAGAGGGCGTTTCTTCAACATTTATTTCGTACTAATCCCAAAAATTTTTCTTCTTCTTCTTCCAATGCGTATCCACTAATGGATTTTTGCGATAACATTTTCCATTGCTTCTCTATTCCCTGCGGTGTGTATTAAACGACTGCACATCATCTAGCCCTGTCCACTGTCTGATATTTCGCAGCCAAGACATTTTCTTTCTTCCGATACCTCTCCGGCCTTCGATCTTGCCTTCAATCAACAGGTGCAAGAATTTGTATTTCGTGTTTCGCATTATATGTCCCAGGTATGCCGGTTTTCTCCTTTAACCAATTTAAACAGTTCACGTTGTTTGTTGACTTAAGGACTTCTTCATTTGTTAGTCTAGCCGTCCAAGGTATCTTAAGGATTCTGCGATACAGCCACATTTCTAATTTATTAATTGCAGTCCCCTTTGATGTCCACCCTTCCATACCGTAAAGAAGCACTGACCAAACGTAGCATTTAATGAATCTGAGTCTTAAGTTAAGGTCAAAACCGGAACAGGTAAGCACTCTTCGGAACCTCAAGAATGCCTGTCGAGCTTGTTCAATGCGACATTTTATTTCCTTGTCTGATGTCCAGTCAGCAAAGCCAGACGCCCAAGTACTTAAATTTATCTACTCTCTCTATGAGCCTTGCGTTAAATTGTTATGGTGGAGTTTTCGAACATATTTGGGTTTCTAGAGATATTCATAAACTTTTTTTTTTGGTGTTGATATTTAAACCCATTGATCGGCTCTGTTCTCCTACCTTGTTGACTAGTTGGTGTAGGTCGTGTATGTTATCAGCAATTAATACCGTATCGTCAGCATAATGGCTATTGTTAATCCACACTCCATTAACTTTGACTCCCATTTCCACATCTTCAAAAGCCTACACATTTTTGGCGTGTTATAAAATATCTAAACACTTATTCTGGATCATCTCGGGGTACATCTCTCCTAGAAGCAGCCACTCCAGACGACTTTAGCAATTACTATTTAAGTAACACTGCTCAAGGTGACTTGGCGAATGAGGACTTTATCAATGATAACTATAGCAACAAAAAATTCAATCCTCCTTAAATTAACAGTTTTTCGTTCTCTTTGGTTGACCCACAGAAGGTTGAAAAAATATAAAATCAGATTAAATCTCAAGTTACAGGACCTGATGGGATTAATATTAAGATGATTTCCCAAGCAATGGAAGAACGCCAACGTCATTCCTGTACCAAAGATCTTTCAACCCACAGATATTTCGCACTATCAACCGATCAGCATTCTACCAACCAAGTCAAAGGTTTTGGAAAAGATAGTAGACAGACAATTTGAATTTTTTTTAGCTGAAAACAAAATTTTACCAAGTTCTTAATCTGGCTTTAGATCAGATCACAGCACTACTACTGCTCTCTTGAAGGTAACAGATTACATACTTCGTGCCTCTGATAAAGGCCAAAACACTCGCTTAATACTACTTGACTACAGTAAAGCTTTTGATACCTTGGGCCATAAGCTTTTGTTTACAAAACTTTTATATTTTGGTGTAAGAAATGATGCATTGGATTTCTTCAGAAGCTATTTCAGTGGTAGATCTCAAAGGGTATGTTTTCGTAACAGTTTTTCAAGCTATTTACCAGAAGTTAAATGGGTAGCACAGGGAAGTATCATTGGCCTAATGATATTTTCTAAATCTGTCGTAGAAGCTGCTTTCTATGAAATTAATATTGAATTACAAATCCTTGCTAGTGTTTCTAAAGAGCACGGATTGCTGCTTAACGAAAATAAAACCAAGCTTCTAGTTTTTGGAAAAGATAAGTTAAAAGTGATGAATAATCCACTGTTACACATATCAATAAATAATACCACTATAGACCCTGTTGATTCTTGTAGGCACCTTGGCCTTATTTTGGATAACAATTTACGCTTTGAGAGTCATGTTTCCAGCCTAATTTAAAAATCGTTTGGTAAGCTTCGTTCCTTTTATATTCACAAAGACATTTTAGATATTTCTATTAAACTTAAACTTACAGATTCCTTAATTCTCTCAAATATTTCTTATTGTTGCTCAGTTTACTGGCCAGCTCTAATTCAGAAGGACAAAACCAGTCTACAACGTATTCAAAATGCATGCCTTAGGTATGCTTACAACGTGCGTAAACTCGATCACATCATCGAAAGCTTAAAACAGTCTAAGTGGCTAAGCCTAGAGGAACGTTATCAGTCACAACTATTGTCACAACAGTTGTTTTGCTTAGGGCCAAATTATGGACCGACTGGTAACGTTATTGGCCAAATTATCCTACTGGTAAAGCATGAAAATTTCACGCAATTTACAGTTTTACCAGCAGGTTAAATTTGCCAGAGATGTTACCCGTCGGTCCAGAATTTGATTCTATATCGTCCAGATTTTGTTTATTTCATGCAACTGCTCGCATCACAAAATATGTACTTCTACTTGTAGCTACGTGCTGTACTTTATTACTTTATTATTATATTATTTTTTATTTTGTTTTTTACTAAGGGTTGTATATAAGAGCAACACTGTTGGATACCGCCCCCATATGAAAATAATCGTTGTAAAATTTACTTTATCTGAATAAAGGCTATTTATTATTATTATAATGACGCAATTAGTTCTTTGCAAAATAAAAATCACGAGACTCAGATATTAATGCAACAACAAATGAGAGTAATGTCTTTTGCAATTGAAAATTATAATAGATCTGTTGTTTTTTTTAAATTAAATGAAGAAAAATTAAATAACAATTTCGACCAAGCTAGAACACAATAATTGACCGAAATTTCGTATGTGATTTCAGTAACTGAACATATTAACTTATTATTACATATTATAACTGAATTAACTGAAGAATATGATTTGATAATTTCTTAAATACTTTTTGCCAAGCAAAATGTTATTCACCCAAATGTAATTAATAGTCAACCATCCAAGGACCTTTTTTTTCAGTTATACATGTAAACCCCATACTTTGTGAGTGGCTTGCTTACATCAAGTCCTACAACTTTTCCTCTACGACTTTTCTCGGAAATGGCACGTATGCGCGCAGGCGACTCGCAAACATTTTAGGGGTATCGGACTCCCCCAATTTGCCATTATTTTTGTCGGCCAAGTTGATTTCCGTGATTTAGAAATAAAAATCAAACATTATTCGTGAAAGTAGATTTTCATGTATCAAGAAACATAACCACGTCAGATCGACATTTTGGGGGTATCGGACTCCCCCAATTTGCCATTATTTTTGTCGGCCAAGTTGATTTCCGTGATTTAGACATAAAAATCAAACAGTATTCGTAAAATTAGATTTACCTACATGTATCAGGAAACATAGCTACGTCAGATAGATATGTTTGCGAGTCGCCTGCGCGCATACGTGCCATTTCCGAGAAAAGTCGTAGAGGAAAAGTTGTAGGACTTGATGTAAGTAAGCCACTCACAAAGTATGGGGTTTACATGTATAACTGAAAAAAAAGGTCCTTGGATGGTTGACTATAATTCTAAAGATTTGAGAAATGAACTTCCCAACGTTAAGCTGGATTCAGATTAAACTTTTCCAGTCAGTTTAAGAAATGATGAAGATACATGTAAGGATTTCTCTATTTGTGATCTAAATGTTATTTATAATAATGAAATTTTAATATTCTCAATTAAAATACCCCTCACTTCTAGATTAAGTTATCATAACTTACCTCACTGCCCAGAATGCAAACTGTGAGGTGAGCCTGAAACTCAATCAAATCAAACAGACCCCTGATGACTGCAACATGAAAACCATAGAAGCCAATTTGGAAATTTACCTCAAAACTTCTTATAATCAATGGTTGTTCATTGTCTCTTCATCTGTTGCAGCAACTCTGTCATGTGATTCTACCGAGAACTTCATAGACTTCACATTGACGGAATCTGGCATCTTGTAGCTGAAGCCTCATTGCAAATTTTTCACTTTTTCAACTGTTCTGTCCTCGACTTCAAACCAAACAATCAACGTCACCCATTTCGTTCCTGAAATCAAAATTAATATTGACGGCTGCTGTGTACAAGAAATCGAACAAATGAAGAATATATCTATGAACCCAATTCATCTAAATAACATAGTTCTATACCTTTTCAACTTCAAATTGGGACTAAACAACTTTAAGTTGGGAACTAACAAAATCAAATTGAGAATTAACAATATCAAATTGGGAATAATCATATTTAATTTGGTACTAATCAACTTCAAATTGGGACTAATCAATTTTGATTTGGGAAGAAACAAATTCAAATTGGGAATAGACTTATTCAATTTAGGAAATTATATTTGAGACTTTGACTTTAAGTTTGTTTTTCCTTCTGATTACATTCAAGTCCCTTAGAGAATCATGAACTATTTCTTCGAATTTGAGAAAAATATTTGTGCCAGACATGTAGCTCATACCTATTCAACGCCTTATACATGCGCTAAACATAGCTGATTAGTGATTTGCAAATTGCGAATGAAAACATTTCATCAGAATGAGATTTTCTTCAAATTTTTCTTTTATTTCAGCGTAATTTCAGGATTTTCCTCTAAGTATCCAGTCATTTTTACCTTATGTTCTTCTAAAATGTTTGCTTTTCTTTGTCCCCCACGTTTCCTTCGAACAACTTCTTGGGTACCTACCCATCGATAAGCTGTAGATTTTTTTATACTCAGTGTGTTAGCCAATCCTCTTCAGTCGCCTTTGTTATTAAAAACAGCACATTTTGCTTTCAAGCATTTTCTGCATCAGGTGCTTCAATTTAAGTAATTTTCTTAATTTATTATACGGTTTAAACGCGTAACTGCCGTTTGACTTGCAAAACTTATTTTATTCAACAATTCCAATTTGAAGTTGATTAGTACCAAATTTAAATTGTTTATTTACGACTAATGTATAATGTGCGTATTATATTTGTGATTTTGGCAGTATAATGACATATGTTATTCCTTCAAGGATTAATGACGAGTAGCGGGATTAATGGTCATTATTCCACAAAAGTGTCAGTGTCAAACGTGTAGTGCTTGTGGATTTGTATTGAAAATTATGAGACGTATGAAATTTGTTCATTGAAAATCTCAAATAAATTAATTTGTCGTAAATAAAGTAGAGTATACTACTCGCAATAATGGCTATTATTCCCTCGGAATGTTACTCCCTCGCCGCTAACGCGGCTCAGTTCGTAATAATCCTCGGGAATAATAGCTATCATTATTGACTCGTGGTATAATCTACTATTATTTCCAATTTGACTTTGTTTATTCCCATTTTGAACGTGTTAGTTACCAATTAAAAATTGATTAATCCCAATTTGAAATTGCTAAGTTCCAAATTGAAATTGATTAATCCCAATTTGAAGTTGAAAAGGTATAGATGAATTACGTCATGCAAAGTACAAACTGGAAATGTTCGAAGAAACTTCGCTACATGAAATCAATAAGCCATTTGGTTCCGGATATCGCCCAATCTTCAACACCATCCTATCTGTAGCAATCATCTCTATAATCTTAATTGCGATATGTTGCTGCTATTCCAAGTACTGCTGTAGCTGTAAATGGATACCTTATTTTGGCCGATTTTTCTCCTCAAAAACGGTTACACATGGAATCAGTATTTACAGTCAGAACTGGGCAAGCTACTTGGAAAAAGTAGCTAGCTACAAGCTACAAGCTACTTTATATTGTAAGTAACTAAGTTACTCAGTAGCTCAACTACCTCTTCGAAAAAGTAGCTGAGCTATTAGTAGCTTAACTACATTTTGAATTTTTGAAAGCTACCTACTATTTAAGCTTCTTTTTTGAAAGTTAAATTGATAAAAACAAAAAAGCGTGCACAATCGCCACTATCAATGTACAGTTGCGATCAAAAAAAAGTAGTACAAAAATTATTAACCCCAATTTGAGCTCCCGGTGTAACATACAAAATTTTGACGGGCAATGACATATTTTAAGTTAAAAACGGGTGGAAAAATGTCAAAATAATGTCATCTGAAGTTTTCTAGGTTAAAACTTGTCGAAAAATGCCAAAAATATGTCATTTTTGGTTATGAATTTAATTAATGTATAATAGACCAGGAGATTTTGGAAATTTTTCTTGTGCTACTTTTTTTTGATCGCAACTGTACATACCTTACCTAATTTATTTTCATAATATCATCATACGAAAATAACATATTAACTTTCTCTAATGCCCGTATTACATCTGTGTATTTTTCCGTGTATTTATTCATGTAGTTCAGGGTGCCAACATTTTGTTTTTCATAATGCAGATTTGTTTGCGTTTGAAGTTTTTCGGTTGTCACCCTGAACTACATGAATAAATATACGGGAAAATACACAGATGTAATACGGGCATAAGAAGTTGTATTCATATTTTTGTCAAAAAAACCACTGGACATTAATTTATTAGGTTCACTTTGATCACAGTGATCTGCGAATGCGAGAATAAAGGTAGGCGCAGACCGAGGCGGGACTGCGGGAGCGAGAACGAAACTTCTGCGGGACGTAAATCAACAGCAGGAAATGAAGGAGTGCATACCGGTACGAAGGAAACGCATGCGATTTGCGGGATCTCTGCGAACGAATTTCGGTTCGCAAGGTGCAGCGTTTTTCCGCAGTTTGCATAGTAGTTTGATGATGTTTTTGTATTGTTTGGAAGGTTTGGACAATACCACGTGTTTCCAGTATGGCGGAAACTACCGCGTTGGTGTGCCGCTGCCGCATCTAACGCCTCGTTCCCGTTTCCGCTCCCGCTACCGCAATCCCGCGTTGGTCTGCGCCTACCTTAAAATAGGACACATAAAACATAGGTACCTACAGAGATAACTAGAAACTAGGGGAACCCGGGGCAGAACGGCATACCGGGGCACAACGGAATAGGCCTTCTAACACCAACCGCAAAATAGTAAATCGAAATCGCGTTATAACAACCATACCCTACCTAGCTATACTCTATTATGTTTTGATAAAATCCAGTGCTAAAACAACTTTAGTCTAACGGAATTCATGCATGTCCATACTTTTGAATAAATTTTATAATTTTTTGCGAAATTGAATGACAAACCAAGTATTGTACACAAATAATAAGTCATTGTAATTATATTTTTTACGTAGTACATGATGTCAAGCATTAGTGGTGGTAGTGTTGATATTTTTCCTCAATGATATTGTTTTATTTTTTTGAAAATATTTTAAAACCAAATTCGGGGCGGAACGGATCGGGGCGGAATGGTCTAGGGTACCATTCTGCCCCTCATGAAATTAGGGGGTGGAATAGTCTAGGGTACCGTTCTGCCCCGCATAAAATTAGCAAAGTCATATGAATTTTTTTAATTATAAGAAGAGATTCACGCATGTCGTCTTTAATAGAATGCAGTCCAGATGAATCAATAGCAGAATATAAATTGGCAATAAATAAAAAACCCAAAAATAAAAAAGTTATTCGCTCGAAGATTATGAAAAAGAATAATAAAAAAAAACAAAACACAAGGATTCCTGTAAACGTCAAAACAAGTTCTTCCAGCGAAAGTGAAAGTGATGATTCCCAATGCCTCTACTGTGGAGACTTTTACTCAAAATCTATAGAATCTTATTAGATATCATGCTCAATCTACAAAAAATGGACTCATAATACTTGGGCGGGTATCGAAAGCAACGACGATGAGACTGTGCTTGTCTGCGAAATCTGGCAATAAGTTTAAAATTTCTATTAAATTGTGTATTTAATATTTGAGTGTTTCATTTGTTCCCAAAAATACGGTTACTTCATTATTTTACCATAATAACCATTCCACCCCAAGATAGGGCCATTCTGCCCCGTAGTCGGGGCAGAATGGTCATTTTGACAATTTTTTTTTGAGCTTCAAAAACATTTTTTTTTCTGAGAATTTCATACATCTGTCAAAACTGGTATTCCAACAATAAATTGACATGTTTTGATTGTTGATTTGAACCATAGAGAAATATAATAAACCAAGGTAAGAGTACCTGATTGATAACATGAAAGTTTGTATAGCGCTGACGTCACAGCGACGGTGGCGTCAATAGTGGCAGCCGGAACAAATACTGAAATGGCGGGAATTTTGAAATTTGACTTGAGTTGATTGCACAAAAAACTTACTTATGTTGTTCCACATCTTTTTTTCTCAAATCCGAATGAGAAAAATGATGTGGTACTCCATAAAGTTTTGTGCCATTTTTTGATGTAGATTGAAAAAAAAAGGCAAAATAAACACTAAAATTGTGCTAGAAAAAATATATATTATACCTAGCTAGATAGGTCAAATACCTAAAGAGTTTACAAACACAGTTATTACATCCCTTATAGGTACATGCTTTAATGTATGAACAAGCTAAGCTGGCCAAGGCCTAACATCTACATTTTATCTCTTCTGACTGAGGTCTCCTAAAACAGTAAAAAAATATGCCGTATATCACAAAACTAACATGTATACTTACTGGTTCAATTTATCCTAGTTGTACATAATATTATGGGTACGTGATACCGAGTGCCTTAATAAAAATAACAATTTCTTCTTCTTGTTCTTTAGATTTTGTGAGTTCGAGTCTTCTTAGACGACCGCCCAATCGGTTAAAAATGACAAACACAATGACAAATTTCAACACGGAAATGTCGTTATTTTAAGGTTACTTATTTGTTTTCTCGGTCACAGTTTCTATAGTTATGGATGTTTGATAGGTTTCTACAAAACAGCTATAGTCGGAGAGCTGGCGTCGAAAATATGCAAGAGTTTTCGCAAGGCTCATATTTTCAGAATGAGTAGCATTTTAGTGCTACAAAGCTAGGCTACAGTCAGCAGTTCCAGTTCCGGGACACCTGGCGCTGATATGCGCGCAAAGGCGTATTTTTAATCAACACCTCGCAACAGTTTTCGCAAAGCTGAAAATTTGCAAAGAGCATGCGAATATAATGTAGAACCATAATTTAACAGTCAGACAAAGAAATACGGGGACACGTAGAGTCAGCGCGACTTTGAAGTGGTAAAAAAAATGACGTCACCGAAAGTGTTTTCGCATGGCTGAAATTTGGCAAGGTAATAGTAAAAACAATATATTTATTGAAAAAAACAGTCAGACACTTCTATGTCGGGACCCCGCCAGTTAGCAGTCGATTAAAGTGATATAGGTGGTAGCGCGCGTCAATAGGCATATATCCATGTCGAATAATAATTTCACCAAAAGTGTTAACGAATAGCTGAAATTTGGCAAGGTAATAGTAAAAACAATATATTTATTGAAAAAAACAGTCAGACACTTCTATGTCGGGACTCCCTCAGTCAGCAGTCGATTAAAGTGATATAGGTGGTAGCGCGCGTCAATAGAATTTTACTCTATAGTTCTTTTCACGTGGCTCCGGTTTAACTAACCGGGTTACAAAACGGTTAGAGAAATGACATACCGTTTTCTAACCCGGTTACAAAGTGACGTGATGGATATAGTATTTTTAATACCTATTTAGAAGTACCTGTCGTTTTAGTGACAAAACGTATGTCGCTTCTCGACACACAAATAAAATTAGGTTAGGAATTTCCTATTTGTAGATGAAATTGACGTATTAGCAATCGACGTTCGTTTTTGTTGGTAATTTTTTGTTTCATCTGATTCGTGACTGATAAATAAGGATGAGGTTATTCTAAATGGGTATTACAAATACTTTACCTACCACTCGAATTTGAGCGGTATGTTGCGGTTTGTTAAACCGGAGCCACGTGAAAAGGGTTTATATATATCCATTTCGATGAATAATTTTATTTTTATAATTTAAATTATTTGGAATCGGAAACGGTAAAATAAAATTGTACATGCAGTTAAAAATATTAAAAAGTTTGCGGTTAGAAAAAAGCCCGATTCGTATTATAAATATTACTTGACCATTTAATCAGCAGTACTGTGATAGTATATAGTAATTAAATAAATTCAGTTTTAATTATATTTATTGTAGTTTCATTAAATACTTATATTCTATAGTAAAATTCTATTGGCGCGCGCTACCACCTATATCACTTTAATCGACTGCTGACTGAGGGAGTCCCGACATAGAAGTGTCTGACTGTTTTTTTCAATAAATATATTGTTTTTACTATTACCTTGCCAAATTTCAGCCATGCGAAAACACTTTCGGTGACGTCATTTTTTTGACCACTGACTTTACGTGTCCCCGTATTTCTTTGTCTGACTGTTAAATTATGGTTCTACATTATATTCGCATGCTCTTTGCAAATTTTCAGTTTTGCGAAAACTGTTGCGAGGTGTTGATTAAAAATACACCTTTGCGCGCATCTCAGCGCCAGGTGTCCCGGAACTGGAACTGCTGACTGTAGCCTAGCTTTGTAGCACTAAAATGCTACTCATTCTGAAAATATGAGCCTTGCGAAAACTCTTGCATATTTTCGACGCCAGCTCCTGGACTACTAGGAAAGCTCTGTAACTCATACGGTGCCCTTGTCTTGTGAATTGGTATGACAGAGAAAGATGAAACAGAATCGAATGATCGGACTGATCTTTCGTATGTCTCTAGCTTTCCAAAAATTCCGCAATGCGCTATGCGTAACCGGATGCGCAGTAATAGTATAACCTATTTCGGCTATACTTTTGAAGGTCTTTTTATTTTTTATTGTCTATGATTTGAACCAAGCAGACTGTAATTACGCGATAATTTGCACTAGTGCAAATTGACCTTTTCAATTTAAAGGCTTCTCTCTCTGGCGTCAAACTGTCAGACGCCAAAAGAGTATGAAAACAACGGTTGACAGCCGCTGACAGTGGTTTGTTGACAAGACTTTTGTAAATGTGGAAACTGGAAACTATTATTTCCTCGGTTTTTTCAAAGTTTTTTCCTAACAATGGTGATTGTGTAGTGTGCCTTTTTGTAAAAATAATTCCTATTTACCGGCGGACGTGTCTTTCCATAAGTTTCCATCAAATCCATCATTTGTCAAATTTTGGATACATAAAATCAGAAAGAATACTCGCAAAAAAAAGGAAATCCACGGCCCATCAAGTAGGTATACAAAGTAATCCACGTTCAAGTTTAGTTTGCGGGAGCTGTTTGCTTCCAAAATAATTCACCGCTTTCTCCAAAGCGAAGTTCTGCAAATGAAGTAGTAACTTTTCTCACAATTTCTTTCAAAACACCCAATACACACTGGCATTGACAAGCAAGCAAATGTTGGCGGGAAAATGATTGTTTTCATACTTTATTGTCCATCTCTTTTAATTGAAAACGTCAATTATCAGATAATTGCATACTAACTGGTGCGAAAACTGGTGTTTTGACATTTTTTGACAAAAAATTTAAATTTTTGATTTATGAAATTCTCTCATTAAATACAACTCGTGCAATGGAAATATATTTATAATTTTCGACAAATTTGCACTCATGCGTTTTTAACTGAAAAAGGCACTCGTGCACTTCGTGCTCTTTTTCAACTAAAAATGCATTCGGGTAAATTTCCCAAAAATTATCAATAATTTCCATTGCACTATACCTTTTCAACTTCAAATTGGGACTAAACAACTTTAAGCTGGGAACTAACAAAATCAAATTGAGAATTAACAATATCAAATTGGGAATAATCATATTTAATTTGGTACTAATCAACTTCAAATTGGGACTAATCAATTTTGATTTGGGAAGAAACAAATTCAAATTGGGAATAGACTTATTCAATTTAGGAAATTATATCTGAGACTTTGACTTTGAGATTGTTTTTCCTTCCGATTACATTCAAGTCCCTTAGAGAATCATGAACTATTTCTGCGAATTTGAGAAAAATATTTGTGCCAGACATGTAGCTCATGCCTATTCAACGCCTTATACATGCGCTAAACATAGCTGATTAGTGATTTGCAAATTGCGAATGAAAACATTTCATCAGAATGAGATTTTCTTCAAATTTTTCTTTTATTTCAGCGTAATTTCAGGATTTTCCTCTAAGTATCCAGTCATTTTTACCTTATGTTCTTCTAAAATGTTTGCTTTTCTTTGTCCCCCACGTTTCCTTCGAACAACTTCTTGGGTACCTACCCATCGATAAGCTGTAGATTTTTTTATACTCAGTGTGTTAGCCAATCCTCTTCAGTCGCCTTTGTTATTAAAAACAGCTTTTTGCTTTTTAGCATTTTCTGTATCAGGTACTTTAATGTAAGGCATTTTGTTAATTCAAAATACGGTTTAAAAGTAACTGCCGTTTGACTGTTTGACTTGCAAAACTTTGGAATTTATTTAATAATTCCAATTTGAAGTTGATTAGTACCAAATTTAAATTGTTTATTTCCAATTTGACTTTGTTTATTCCCATTTTGAACGTGTTAGTTACCAATTAAAAGTTGATTAACCCCAATTTGAAATTGCTAAGTTCCAAATTGAAATTGATTATTCCCAATTTGAAGTTGAAAAGGTATATATATTACTATTGATAATATTCGTCTCAATTTTTTTTTGGATGTTATTTAAACAATAAAGAAGGACATGTCCTAAGTTGGTTCCGAAATTTCAAAATCCCTTGAAGAAAAGGGCTCTTAAAGCTTAGGTATGCCGTTCTGCCCCGGGTTCCCCTAGTCTTAGCAAGGCAGGATAAGAATTTTCCGGAAAATGAAAATTGTAGCTTGAGCAATTAAAGTATAAAGTTACTTTTATCGAGCGGTAAATTAAACGCGGGCGATAGGTTGGTGGAAACGTGCCTTTATAAGGGGAAAACTGTTTATTTTTGAAAACAGTCGAATGGATGCCATTATATTATAGATAGGTATAGTTATTTCATTTTTGAACTAGAAGAGTCCGCTGCGCACACGGTAAAAAAATTTGAGTGGAAATCAACTCAAAATTAACTTAAAACTTTGAACAAACAGGTCCTCACCGGATTGCGTTAAAAATTAACTCAATATTTTTGAGTACTAATTACACTTGAATGTGTTAAATTATAAATCATATTTGAGTACTTATTCACCCAAATTTGAGGGATTTTAAAACAAAAGCGTGTAAATTCCAAGGTTGAGCTATCCTTACATACAAAATTTTGATTAATTCATAATCAATTTTGATTACCGTAAAATGAGGTGTCTTCGGACAGCGCGGGTGACTTCGGACGGCAGGTAGCGCTCGCTCTTTTCTGGCTAAAGCTGACAACCCTGTTTGTTGAGCCGGGTGATTTCATGGGAGAACTTTGTCTGCCAGTATGCCCATGACTACTGAGAGGATTTGTTGCGGCAGCGCGTAAGTATTTACGATGTATTTGAAATTTTGTAACGGCCACTGATTTAACGGTTTTTGTAATATCGAAAAAGTAATCACTGTACGATTTTTACCTGTTATTACTCGAACTTTTGGTTTATGTTTTATTGAAATATGATGTTTAAATAATGTTTGTACCAAATTAGAACAAAAAAAATAGCTGTCGTTTTTTTTTTACAGAGAAATAACCTAAAAGTCAACCAAATCGAGGGTGACTTCGGACAATGGGGCGGGTCTACAAGCGGGCTCTGGGTGCCCGAAATTACATAAATTATGACCCAAAACAATTAGAAAGGGCAGTTAGAGATGTCAGAGGAGGTCAATTAACTGTGAGGCAGGCATCTGACCGCTACTCTATTCCAAAATCAACAATCCACGACAAAATTAAAGGCACACACACAAAAACACATGGAGGGCAGACGGTTCTATCACAAGAAGAAGAAGGCCAATTTGTTGAAGCTGTATTAGTTTCAGCAGAGTGGGGTTTTCCGCTGACGGAATTTGATATTCGGCAAATTGTGCAGCAATATGTAACGAGGCAAGGAAGAAGGGTGAGGCAATGGAAAAACAATCTACCTGGAACTACCTGGGCTAAAATGTTTCTTTCAAGACATAAAGTCCTCACTACCAGATTGACTCAAAATATCAAGCGAAGTAGGGCTCAGGTTACTGATGCGACAATTAATGAATATTTTCTGGAGCTACAAAAATCAATGGAAGGGGTTCCAGCTCAAAACATCGTCAACTACGACGAGACAAATTTTAGTGACGATCCCGGAAAACCTAAAGTCGTCTGCAAACGAGGATCCAAACACTGTGACCGGATCATTGATTCCTCAAAAACCAATATTAGTGTAATGATGGCTGCCTCTGCTTCTGGTGAACTCCTACCCCCGTTTGTGGTGTACAAAGCAAAGCACAGATATGAAGAGTGGGAACAAGACGGGCCTCCTGGTAGTCGCTACAGTATTAGCAAAAGCGGATGGTTTGAGTCTACGACGTTCGTGGAGTGGTTTCGCCAAATAGCAATGCCCTATTTTAGGCATAAAGAAGGCAATAAAATTTTAATAGGTGATAACCTTTCAAGCCATATCACTTTGGATGTCATACAGGAGTGCCAAAGACACGACATCAAATTTATATTGCTTCCTCCAAATTCAACGCATTTATGCCAACCTTTAGACGTTGCATATTTTGCACCATTAAAGAAACATTGGAGATCCATACTCACAGAATGGAAAATGAAGAGAAAGGGACCATTCCAAAAGTCTGACTTTCCTCGACTGTTACAACAGGCATTGGTTTCAATGAATGCTACCTCAAGTCAAAATATTTTGTCCGGATTCCGTGCATGTGGAATTTTCCCATATAATCCAGAGGCTGTCTTGAAACGTTTACCTCGTAGAACTAACTTACCCGTAGAAAATACTCCGACCCAATCCTCCTCGCCATCAATGGGGAGCCATGTCTCTGACACCTTATTGGATTTTTTGCAAAAAACAAGATCGCCAGATGTTCGTCCTAAGACTAGAAGAAAGCGCATAAACGTTAAACCCGGGCAACCAATTCTACCTGAAGATGTTCCACAGAAAGACGATCCTAAACAATCTGATCCAGGTCTCAAAAAAACAAGCAAGAAGGACATCAATGAAGACCACAACTCGTCGGATTCGGACTTTATTCCCACGCGCCCGTTGAAGCTAACTATAACAAAACGGAAGACTGATAGTAACTTAACAAAAAGAAAGACTGATAACTTAACAAAACGAAAGACTGATAACTTATCCTCTGATTCAGAAGATGAGAGTAACTTAACAAAACGAAAGACTGATAACTTATCCTATGATTCAGAAGATGAGGTTCCCTTGCTGTTGCTCAAGAATAAGAAGACAAACCAAAATACTGACACGTGCGATAACTCAGTTCCTGAAGTTGGCAAGTTTGCTTTAATAAGAGTGCCTTTAGCTTATTGTTCTAGATATAAATATTATATTGGATTGATTGTAGAAGATCTGAGAGAACCCAATGCAACTTCACCATATCTAGTAAGATATATGAGAAAAAAAAAAGGAAATGATGATCAAATATTTTTCTATTTTCCGAGAATAGATGACGAGAGTATTGTTCTGGTCTCAGATATCGTAAAAATTTTAGATCCAGTTCGTTTAAGAAGAGACCGATATTTATTTTCAAATTTACCTGATGAAATAACTTTAGAGTAGGTTGACTACCTATTTTATTTTTGCATTAACCATATTTTTCTTTGTTCAAATCTGGAAATTTTCCATTAAGAATGTTATGTTTTATTTTTTTATTTAGAATTTATATTTCCTTTTATGTTTGTTTGTATTTTTTATTTTTATAACGATTTTGATTTATAAATAAACGTTTCAAAAAATGAAAAAAAAAAAAAAAAAAACAAAAATAACAACCCAAACTAACCCAAAATAACCCAAAATAATTTTTTTTTAGGCTGGAAACAATTTTTTTTTTTTTTTAATGTCCGAAGTCATTTTAAAACGCGTCTAAAAATAGATTTCAAGCAATTTTAATGGGTGTCCGAAGTCACCTCAAAAATGGAGGTGAGTTCGGACAGCAAAAAGTCAAAAAAATAAAAATCCAGGGAGGGGGTAAAAATTTAAAAAAATTGGGAACATATATATGGATAGTGTGAGCATCTACTGTATTTTTTTCAAAAGTCAGAAAAATCAAATAAGCTCGGTATGCAGAAAAAACATGAAAAATCGTCCGAAGTCACCTCATTTTACGGTACTTTTCAACTAAAAATTGAGTTTCTTCTGAGTAGAGTTTGACTCATTATTGTGTAACAAATTGACTCAATATTGATTAACTTATAACTCAAAATTTTGAGTAATATTTTACAGGATTGCGCGAAAGTCTGAAAAAAATCATTATTTGAAAAATCGCCGAATTTTTGTTAGCAATTCGGTGGTACCTTCTTTGATCTTTTTAACAAATACATATATAAAAAAATGTCTAACATAAAAAAAAAACAAAATCGACGTGTTCGAGCGATTTCTTTAAAAATTTAGCTTTTTTTAAAAAATGAATTTATATAAGTACCAGACTTCCACGCAACCCTATAACCAGTGTAATCGATAGTAGGGATACTAATGTGGATTAAGATATTAAATATTTGAAAAAAATTAAGAGGTAAAATGTACCTGAAGTGTTGAATTTTTTTCAATCATACTGTATATGCTACTTCCGGTTTAATAGGTAGGTATAAACAAGTATAAAACAATAAATACATCTATTTCTAGACAAACTTTAAAATATTACCCAATCCATATATTGGTTACTAAGGAGGATAGTATTAGGGCAACATTTTGTGAATATTGAATAGGAAATTAACTTGAAAAAAAAAACAAATAGACAATTACAGTAACACTTCTATTAAAGACATAATAGTTATAAGTAGAAAAATATAGAATCTATAGAGTTCTTATAACCAAAGAAGAGGCTTATGCTGTAACAATTATTGTACTAAAGGCAATGAGATCCATAGTTTCTTGAGCTACCTACCTAAATTATTTAATAACTGTAAATCGTGAGTATTCTAAAATAATAAAGAAAAATAAATGTATCACCTCTGTTGTTAAATTATTCTTCGTATTCTTCAAATGTAATGCTGTAATTATTTGGGACTTGAGATCCTAAAAAAATAATAATAATTTCAAGTAACTCTTATAAAAAGTGTTAAACAGTAAAAATGCTTGCCTCTGGTGCGATATTTCCAGTTGTTTTCAACGTTGGTGGTGGATTCTCTGTTCAGTCTGATCTTCTTTTGCTTTGGATGTTTTTTCGTCTAATGGGAAGGAATAAATATCTCCCTCACTGTAGTCTGCTGGTATAGTCTTTTCAGAGTCAATTGAAACAAGGTAAAGGTAAATCACAACTGGTGACTGAATATTCCCATAAGAAATGCACTGCCACTAGTCAGCCACTAGTTAACATTTATAATAACCTTGTTTCAATTGACTTTGGGAATACTATACTGTAATCACAAATATATTTTGATCTTCACTTTTTTTTGTTAACGAGGATGTCGAAACTTCTGACGAAGTATCTGTAGGTTCGCTAGTAACATCGACGTCATCTAGAAAATGAAATACCTATTTGGAATAGAACAAAAAAGATATCTAATAAAATACGAACTTTCAGGCAATCCCTCGTCTAAACTTGATCTTGGATTCAAAATCAATAGTTTGTTTGTCACCTTGACTGATGACTGTCCATTTTAAAATAGGTACTCTAAAAAAAAGTCCCAAACTATATCTTACTTTATGGCTAAAACATATGTAGCACTAACAAATATCTAAAAGTGTTAAAGGACTCAAAATAATAATATACACTGAGAAAACTGTTGAATTTTTATTACCCAAATTGAATAATAATGACTCAAAATTACATTTAAAATCCGACATAATCAAATTAGGGTTTTCTTAAACCTATAATAGTTTTGAGTTATCTGGAATCAGAAATATTGATAATAAATCAACTTGATAAAATATTATTTAAGTTGTAGTGTAATAAATAAAGAAACTGATTTGTAATTATTTAATCATTGGGTAATAATTAGACTACTATAGTCTACATTTGTAGTCATGCTGATTTCTCACTAATAAACGAATACGGGATGGGTGCGGGGAGGGAGGGGCTCACAAATAAAAATACCCAAATTACTGTATCAAATTTATTGAACAGAAACCAAAAACATTAAATTAACAAAAACTCTATGACAACGCATCATAACAAAAATGAAAAAGAAGCTTACACATTTACAGGAGCTGCTGAAACCACTAATGAATTTTCAGAGACCTGACGTGATGTTGAAGTCGTTGGAGGAAAAACCGGTGCTGAATAACTGAAATAGGAACTGAATATTATGGGCATAAAGAGGTATTTTTCCGATCTGAACAAACTGATCGGAGTCACTTGAGGTTTGTTTCAAACAATTATCATCCGGTTTTACAACAATTTCATTGACCCTAACACTGTTTTTTGACGCCTCATAAACAAACCTTATGTGATTACAATCATTTTTGTTCAAATTTGAAGAATATACCAAGAATAATAGATTTATTACAATTTAAATAGGTAATTAATGTAATTAAATAAAAAAATAAAAATTACACTAACCTCAAATTGGTGGAATCATCCTCAATTTCCCACTCGAGTGATGTGGTGTCCTGATCATTGATTTCAAAGTGAGTTTCGATGATAGCGCCATCAGTAGTATTACTAATAATCTAAGTTTTCCTTTTATTTTAAGTCTATTTTCAACAACAGGAAAGATAAGTTTGAACGTTTCGTCTAGCTCCCGAAATGTTTCAAGATTGTAAATGCAGCATATACCTACCTATATGACATTTGGAAATAAAAAGATTTTACTGTACCTATAATAAAAATTTCTGCTTACCTTCTAACTGTACCCGCACACAGTCGTTGAAAAGCTCAGCTTCTTTCAAAAAAATTTCTAATGAAGATTTTAGCTTCATTTTTTATATTTCAAACCTATACAGCTCAACGATCAACACCAACTCACAAACATACCACACGGCGCAAATATCAAAAATGGCCGACAATCGGCTTCGGCTTCCGCTCTGGTAAATTTTGAGTAGCTATCACTCAATAATAACTTTCAATTAGTAAAACAAATTTTTGAGTAAACTTTACACTTTTATTTAATGTTTTCGATTATTTCGATTTCGTTAACTTGAGTTGATTTTAAAAGTAGACATAATTTGATTTATCACGAATCAGCGTAGTTTATAACAAAGCTGATAGTATTTTTAGAAGATATTATATAGACAGTTTGCTTATTATTCAATCAGCTCGTAATAATCAATTTTGGATTTATTTATAATCCATGCAAATTCTGAATATGAAGCGATATTTTAAAAATGATTTACTGTAAATGGTAATCACTATATGGTGACCTACTGGATTAATCATTATTCAATTTTGCAGAAACCATATGTAGAGTAACAGAAACCTTATTTTTTTTCTCAGTGTATTAACTCAAATTCAACTAAAAATGTGTAATTTTTGACTTTGATATTAAGTTTATCTGACTCATTTTTGTGTTAAAGCTCACTATATTTATACAATATTTTTTTTGTTAATTGTAGCAACGGGTCTATATCGTTCATATCCGCCATTTTACGACTATCACCCTCTAGGACTTATTGATTAAATTTAAATTGGTAGATCCTAGTAGTTATCCGCTATTATAATGTCTTAAAATC
Source organism: Ceutorhynchus assimilis (assembly GCA_917834065.1). Classification (NCBI taxonomy): domain Eukaryota; kingdom Metazoa; phylum Arthropoda; class Insecta; order Coleoptera; family Curculionidae; genus Ceutorhynchus; species Ceutorhynchus assimilis. Next base: position 47,010,610 of record OU892280.1, on the reverse strand, counting down.
GTAATGAACCTGAATTTGCTAGGTTCATAGCTTACCTGTCTGCATTATAAAACTATAGGACAACTCAGAACTTTTACTTGCACCACATTCTTCTTTTAGAAAATTGAAGTTCAAATAATAAGATTTTTTCTGCTTCATCCATTTTTCTGTTTTTGCAACAACCACAAATCACAATCAATAAGAACAAGTCGACAAAGAGATCAAAACGCTGCTCAGTGCTTCCACATACCACCTCACCTCACTAGTTCGATTTCTTCTCTAGTCTCGACTCGTGGTACCACTTGATCTACAGCACAGGCGCAATTATCAAAATATAATTTAATCATTGAATATTGAGTTGTAAAGACTCAGATTTGTGAGAATATTTACCCTATTTTGTGTAAATTGGGTATACTGCTCATTTTTAGGCTGATTAAAATCAATAGTGTGTTAGGTATACACAATTTTGAGCAATTAAGAGTATTTTACTCAGAATTTCACACCAATTTCCAATAACTCATTGAAAATATTCATTTCACTCCAACCGATTTTTTACCGTGTACAGCTACAGGCTACTTTTTTTGTCAAAGTAGCTTGAATAAGTTATTAGCTACCAAAAAAGTAGCTAAGCTAGTAGCTTAACTACTTGGTAGCTATCTACTGCCCAGCTCTGTTTACAGTCATGATTCATCGATATCCGACAGCAACATCTTCTTGAATTCCAATGAATCTGTCAGATTTTTTGAGCAAATTCCAACAGCTCGACATGAACCAGAAGCACTCGAGTTGAAAGCAGTTGTTGGTACCACTAACAAACCAGATGATACTCAGCAATACGGAAACACTCTAATGCCAAGAGGGAGACGATCAATTTCCAAAGGGAATTAAAATTAATCAATCAAATCAACCTGTTGATAAATTTTAACGGGGGAAGAATATGTTATGTTACGCCACTGCTTTGCTAAGCTGCTACTGTCGCGCCACTGACCTGCAACGAAACTACCACGCTTATTCAGCATTCCGCTTAATCAGCATAGTTATTAGGTTTCCATATTATACACACATTAAAATAGTCTAGGGAACAAGAGAAACTTATATACCTACTTATCAAAATTTTTTTGCTGATTTTATTTATATAATACGTAAAAACCTACACTAAACAAGTTTGCAAAAAAAGCATACCTATATGGTAAATTTGATAAGATTTGTTCATAAATAATACCTACGTCTTTAGCAAAAGCTGTTTGATCTCAAAATTAAAAGACTCATTAACTTTACAAGTTCACGAAATTGATTCAGCACTTCGTTAAATGTATAGACCTTATTTTTACACTCACCACAAAAATTGAGAACAATGTGAACCTATCTGATCCGATGCTGATTATTGTTGATGGGTATCTCTAATCCTCAATCAAATGTAATTAATAATTTTTTTAACTCTTTACAAAAGTCAAAAATTCCCGAGCAATAAATATAAAAGTCGACGTGCCCAAAGACGGTAGTAGGTATACGAAAACAGAGAAGCAATAAACTCTCAAGGTTGAAATTCTTTTCTTTGGAGGATAAATTTGACTTTTCTGGTTTAATGCCGCAAAAACAAGCTATTTAACCACTAACTGCTTTTGTCTTTGAAGGCAGTGGCTTATACCCTTGAAACCACAAGCAGATTCTTCTTATTGGGCATCAGTAGAGGATTTCTTATTGATTTTTAAACAAGGGCAAAAATTTAATTGAAGATGCAAGAACAGCTTTTATTTTTTTTGTTTGAACAAGAATAATTTTTTCGTGAGTGAAATTTTATAATTTATTTTGTTTTTATTTTTTGTTGTTGTAGATGGTGGAATCTTTTAAAAACATCTTTTCCCGAAGAACATAAATAGTGTAAATCTCCTGAATGCATACTCACCAAAACCTTACAACACGATTGATTCATCAGGTTCATCTTGACAGGAAATAACCTTCTTCTAAAGGCAATGCAACAATTCAGATCATTAATCCTATTGCCGCTTGGATTTGGTTCTGTGCTCGTTATGACTCTCCTAGGTGAGTTTAGCGTCCAAGAACTCTACTTCGTCGTTCCATGGTTTATCCTCGCCCTCAATATTCATATTAGTAGGTATATAACGTCTGGTGCCTCTGATTCACTAATCTCTTTCTATTAGTCTTCTCGTTCTCGAGCGTAGTCGGCACATCTTAATTGAATAGGATCGGCCAGCTACGTAATGTTTCGCTTTTTCAATCTGTCACTTTCCGCATGAGGAGCGAGGGAACGAAGACTACAGCAAAAACAGGTGCGAGGTCAGAGGTGACAAATCGCGTGCTAACGTAAGGAGCCACCAACTCACAATCCTTTGGTGTATCAGATTAGGAAAGTCGGACTGTACCTGTAGATTAAATTGACATGTCTTTGTGCTAGCAGGACTGAATCGCCTTATGTATCACGAGTGCCATACTCGCTCAAAGGCCCGTCTAACAAAACGGCGCTTGTAGTTTTCATCCAGTCGAATTCATTAGTGGTCTGCTCTAATAATGTGCTACTGGTAACTCAATCTCAGTAGTGATCTGCTCTGAAGCCGAACTGTTCGTCAGGAATAATTTAAGCTTTTGAGTTTAGTCTTGTAGCATGCACTTAGTTCTATTTGGAAACAGAATGTTGGATAAACTGATATTTATATCAGTGAACCAAAAATTATTAAATTAAACTTTGATTATTAGTAGTGTTGAGCTCCGTCAAGTTAGCCCCGCCTATTAAATTTTTAATTTTTTTTTTTCGTGCTAATTAACTGTGCTCCCAGTGTGCTCTACTGTGCTACTAGTATTAGGAACTGTGCTGAGTTGCACTCAATGCTATTCACAAAAAGGACATGACACTAAATATTAGAATCCTGGTGATCGGTCGATTTTTTTAAAACTGCAGCATGTTATTCTATACCTGAAAACAAGCATTTTTGCTTATGGTCACTTCTTTGTACGAGTATGGGATGTTCAAGAAAATTAAGTCCAAAGTTTTTGTATGGAATATTTTGTTTGAAGCATAAACTATGTTATCTGATCTGTTATGCATTTTTGCAACTTATGCATTAAAGACAAAGATATTTATGTAGTTAAGAGCAAAAATTATTATACAGGGTGTCTCAACAATTTTATTTTAAACCAAACTACACTCTAAAAAAGGCCAATAACCAAAATAACGGTTAAAAAAATTGAGTTTCAAGTATTTATATCAAATGTTTGATGTTTCGGTTTAGTGATTTTGAATATGTATTGGTCTGTTGTATTAACAACACAGTTGGGGCCAGTTTCACAAACAGTGATAACCCAACGGTAAACACAAGACACTGGTAACCTACACCTACAATATATCTGTTTCCTAATGTGTGGTTTAGCCAAAATCTTTGGTCAAGCTTCAGAATATTCCATGTAGTCATCCCGCAAATATGAGTCCGATATCCGATAACCAGTGCAGGTTACCACAAGGTTACCACCAATTGTGAAACTGGGCCTATATGGCATATTTTTGTATTTGTTGATCTATTTCTACAGTATTAAATCCTAATCGTTTCCGAGGAATAGCAGCTACTTCAAATAATCTCTGGCGAGCAATGTTACAATGTTTATAGTTATTATTGATATTTTAGGTAATTATAGTTTTGTAGCAGTTATTTTGGTTATTGGCTTTCTTTAGAGAGTAGTTTGGTTAAAAATATAATTTTTGAGACACCCTGTATAATAATGTTTGTCATTAACTACATAAATAGCTTTGTCTTAAATGTATAAGTTGCAAGATCACATAACAGATCAGTTAAACATAAGTTTATGCTTCAAAGGAAATATTTCATATAAAAACTTTGAACTCAATTTTCTGGGACATCCCATACTCGTACAAAGAAGTGACCATAAGCAAAAATGCTTGTTTTCAGGAATAGAATAACATACTGCAGTTTTAAAAAAATCGACCGATCACCAGGATTCTAATATTTAGTGCCATGTCCTTTGAAGGGGGGCCAACTTGACGCTCAGCCCCCCCGTTTTTTCGATTATTTTATTGAACAAAAGCAAAAATCAATGCAACTTCCAGTGTGCTGAACTGTGCTGTTAATATTTTCATGTTAGATTTTTGTTCAACCCTCGTTTTTTCAAAAAATGCTATGGCGGGGCCAACTTTAACGCTTAGCCCCCCCGTTTTTTCGATTATTTTATTGAACAAAAGCAAAAATCAATGCAACTTCCAGTGTGCTGAACTGTGCTATTAATATTTTCACGTTAGATTTTCGTTCCACCCTCATTTTCTCAAAAAATGCTCTGGCGGGGCCAACTTGACGCTCAGCCCCCCCGTTTTTTTCAATTATTTTATTGAACAAAAGCAAAAACCAACGCAACTTTCAGTGTGCTGAACTGTGCTGCTAATATTTTCACGTTAGTTTTTCGTTCAACCCTCGTTTTCTCAAAAAATGCTCTGGCGGGGCCAACTTGACGCTCAGCCCCTCCGTTTTTTTGATTATTTTATTGAACAAAAGCAAAAATCAATGCAACTTTCAGTGTGCTGGCTGAACTGTGCTGCTAATATTTTCACGTTAGTTTTTCGTTCAACTCTCGTTTTCTCAAAAAATGCTATGACGGGGCCAACTTCTCAGCCCCCCCGTTTTTTCGATTATTTTATTGAACAAAAAAAAAAAACAACGCAACTTTCAGTGTGCTGAACTGTGCTGCTAATATTTTTAGCTCAGTTTTTCGTTTAACCCTCGTTTCTCTCAAAAAAAGCTATGGCGGGGCCAACTTGACGCTCAGCCCCCCGTTTTTTCGATTATTTTATTGAACAAAAGCAAAAATCAATGCAGCTTCCAGTTTTCTGAACTGTGCTGTTCATATTTTCAACTCAGTTTTACGTTTGACCCTCGTTTTTCTCAAAAAATGCTATGGCGGGGCCAACTTAACGCTCAGCCCCCTCATTTTTTGAATTATTTTATCAGAAGTGAGTAAAAATTAATGCAACTTTTACTGTGCTGAACTGTGCTGTTCATGTTTTTACTTAGTTTTTCGGTTAATCCTTGTTTTTCGCAAAAAATACTATGGCGGACCCAACTTGCCGCTCAGCCCCTCTGATCCCACGTACGAAATTATTCCACCCAAAACATATTGTTGGTCATGAAAATATATATTCGATGGAATATATATTATATATACATGACCAGCATGGCAGTTATTTGTATTTGCTTTTGTCTGATTATCGAAGAAACAGAGGGTAGCCCTCCTTATAGCACCTTATAGCCATAAGCGTCAAGTTGGCCCCGCCATAGCATCTTTTGAGAAAACGAGGGTTGAACGAAAAACTGAGCTAAAAATATCAACAGCATAGTTCAGCACCTGGAAGCTGCATTGATTTTTGCTTTTGTTCAATAAAATAATCGAAAAAACGGGGGGGGCTAAGCGTCAAGTTGGCCCCCCCTCAAATTTTTGTGAATAGCATTAAGTGCAACTCAACACAGTTCCTAATATTAGCAGCACAGTAAAGCACACTGGGAGCACAGTTAATTAGCACAAAAAAAATTAGAAAAAATTGATAGGCGGGGCTAACTTGACGGAGCCGTAGTGTTGCAGGTCGCAAGAAATCTTGTCTTGCTCGGCTAGTTCTTGTCTTGTCTTGCTAAGCAAGACAAGAAATTTCCAATTTCTTGTTCTTGCAAATTTTTTACAAGCCTATTTCTTGTTCTTGCTGCAAGACTCTTGCTATTTCTTGTTCTTGCTTTATAAGAAGTTCCAAAAAGTTCCTACATAAGTTTTAGATTGGTTATCGTCCCTTTTCAAAGAGCAAGTTGAGTTTCAAAATGCAATTAAACTTCTTTGAAAAAACGTGAAAGTTTTTCATCACATTCAGGGCCAGTTTCACAAACAGTAGTAACCCAACGGTAACCACAAGACACTGGTAACCTACAACATATTATCTGTTTTATAATGTGTGGTTTAGCTAAAACCATTGGTTAAGCTTCAGATTATTCAATGTGGACAACCCGCAACTATGAGTTTGATAACCAGTGCAGGTTACCACCAATTGTGAAACTGGGCTTGAGATTACATCAGACAAGTCGACGAAATTAAATGTTTGATTTTTGGAAGTTTGGTCATTATATCGAAACTTCAAAAAATATTTTTTAAGTAAAAACTTATTTAGTCGCGTTCAGCGGACTTTTTTGTGGGTATTGAATAGAACTGACTCGTCACGCTCGGCTATGTAACGCTCATTCGGGTACAGTCGGCTCGAGTAGACTTCAGCCAAGCGAGGGAGAGAAACACCCATCAATTTTATTTCAAGTAATTTTTAACAATAATTTTTTTTTATCGTAATTTTGAATAGATAATAGCAAATAGATTTAAATCAAAATTATTCATCATATCTTTGATACAAAGGTAGATCAATCCGGGCATTGAATATAAAGCATAAAAAATACCTGTATTTCATATTGTTAATCACGCCTACTCACTTAATTGAAGTTTTCACTTCTTATGCAAGAAGTCTTGTTTTTTGCAAATTTCTTGCACAAGAAATCTTGTTCTTGCTCATTAGTTTCTTGTCTTGTATATTTCTTGCTAATCCACTTCTTGTCAACAAGACAAGAACAAGAAAAAGCAAGACAAGAACAAGAAATACCTGCAACACCAATTATTAGCCTATACTTTGCTAATTTATGCTGCAGCTATGGACGACTGAATGTTTTTATATGTAAGATAAACAGATGAGGAATTGTTTACTTAAGAAAGGGTTTGTACTTCTTTGTCTTTTGATGTTGAGTCATTTCCTATAGTTAGTTCTATGAGTTCACACGTTCTACTTTCCACGCTGCGTTCGATAAGATAAATATATTGAGAATCGATAATTAACAAGCTTTTTTATTTCTTAGTCCATTTCCCAATAGGTTATGGGCCCAGTGTACGTGTATTCATCGCGGTTGTGAAAACCGGGAGTATTTGATGTGATAGTGACAATGGAAACTTTGAAACTAAAAAGAAACAAAAGGCTTCATGTTAACAGAGCTTGAACTTAGATAAGAACACCAGAAGTTAGCCATTTAGAAATAATTATCGTTAGGGATATTTTAGACTCGATTTCAAAAGACGCAGTTTCAAACCAAATGCCACCATCTATGAGGTGTCATCATTGTGAGAGAACTGAACACACAAAGAAACAATTTTTGGATTATAAAACGAAAAAAAAAAAAAAAAATCAAGTCAAAAACACAATGAAAGAAGTAAAACAAAACAATTCCATCGATAAAAAAAAAAAAAAAAAAAAAATGGAACTTTTATAACAGCAACCAAAAAAAGGAAAGCCTTGAGGATGTGTTTTACTGTCCAGAGGTTCCATACAATTTGCTATCCGTAAATAAAATGCAACAGGCTGGTATGACTATTGCTTAAAAAAAAAAGAAAAAAAAATTACAAAGGTGGTAAGCTTATAATTATGGGTAAGTATTTTAACACTTTAATAATAATTGCTCTTGAACTTACTGTTATTGGAATTTTAATAAATGGGTGAAGAGTCTGGAGAAAGAAGAGGTAGTGCTTTATGCAACAAAGACAAATTTAAAATATTTTTAAGATACGTAGGTGACCCGGGCTTTCAGGCAGGAGTAGGCGAGGATGTTGGTGTTCACCAAACTTCGGTGTCTAAAGTTGTATCGGAAGTAGCTGATAAGATAATTCAGCAAAGTGAACGGTGGATCAAATTTCCCCGCAGTCCTGCGGATATAATATCGGGTCTTCAAAACAAAAAACAATCAAATATTGCTTTGGTTACGAAAACGTACGTCGCATTATTGTTTTTTTATTGGTCAGGATTTTTGACATAACATTTTGACATTTAAGTTCATTGACAAAATTAAAGAAAAATATTGCTAAGACATACGTTTTCAAAACCATAGCAATCTTTGATTGTTTTTTTTTTTAAGACCCGATATTATCCTTTCACAATCCGATGTCCACAGGTACAGGTAAAATTTATCACTTTTCAATGCTATTTGATAGGGAAAGGTGATAAATTTACCTGTACCTGTAAACATCGGATTGTGAATAAGATATAGAGGCGAAAGAGCGGTGGGAAGCAAAACTAAATGTTGAGTATCTACTCTATGTACTAGGAGTATGTACTTATCAAACCGAAATCTTTTTTATTCTTACGAAATGGAGTATAAGCTCAGACTTCATACTCATGCTCACGAGTATATACTCCGAGTTTAAACTCAGTTTTTATTCATACCACCCAATGAGTATTTATGTGAAGCGTGCATAAGTGGTAAACAAGCACGACTTCCATGCCAAAAACATTGTACTGTTTGTGGATGAATTAACTCACTATTGTGTTACATATTTGATGAGTCATAAGTCATATATATTTTGTAGGTTTCAAAATTTAGTTGCTGAAAGTGGGGCACATTTTAATTTACAGGTTTTCAATGTATTCTGTGACAATGTAAGTGAATATCTAGCTACTGGAATGAGAGATTTTTGGTATGCAAAAAGGTGAGTCATCATTTGACAATTCCACGAACCCCACAAATTAAATGCTGCAGCTATAAACAAAAAAAAGGTTTTTGGGGTGAGGGAGGCAGTTTTAACCGCAACATTCTCACTTAGTTTGACACACCTACTAAAGCTTTAAAAACAATTTGAAACACCATACGCAGGGACGGATGGGCTCTGTGAGACTGGCCCGGGAGCATTTTTGTATCGAGCGTCCAGCAACCTGCATTCGGGGTACCCGACCTCGGCACGTATCAGGCGCACGGTAGTACGAAAATCACTCGGACTACCGTATGCTCGATACTCGCGACTCGCGCCTACAGTCTCGAATATCTTTTTGAGTTTTCCTGGCTCCTCACCATCAAGCTACTTGATAATATGTATTAGTTTAATTTTGGTTCTGGTAGTCAAATCGTAAAGCAATTTTAATTCTAGTAGTTCACTAAGTGGAATGGAAAGTAGCAAAAAACTTAAAGATTAATAAGATTTTGCTATTTGCCTAGTTATTTGATGTTGTCTCTAACAAACTATCCCAAACTAACCCTAAGGCTGTCCTTACCTTAACCTTTTGCTCAGCTCCAATTTGGGTTAGTTTTGGTTAGTTTTGTTACTTAGAGACAGCATCATAAATAATTATTTACATCTGCCTGAATCTAATCTCCGCATTTGTCAAATAACGATTGCAGGTATACAAATCCCTAAGTAAATAGCAAAAATCTTGTTAATTTTCACCTGCTTTAAAAATTCGATTTTTAAATCGTTCTAACATATTTCAAAAAATAGGCGTTTTTTTTTTTGGAGAAAAAAGTATACAGATGATAATGTCATTGGAAGAATGGCTAACACACTAATTCAAAAATGTTTTCGAAAAAACGTGAAAGTGGCCTATTCTATCTCGCCATGGTTTTCTATTCATGGTAAGGTTATGTAGATAAAACATAATTTTGCTCTTACTTATTCCCTTACCTCGACTTCCTGCTTGGTCTTGAAATTAGTTCATATTTCGCTGGAATCGACAATGTGGTACATATCATTTTCTGGCCAGTGCATAATAAATGATAAACAATTTAAAAAAAAAAAAACTGAATTGTTGGACGCCGATCCATAATTTCGCAGAAGACTAGTATCAAGCGTACGGTAGCGTGACAATCGATCGGGAAATCAGACGCTCGTTATGAGACAGGCCTCGGTTAATACGACGTTACCCGAATGTGGTATACTGGGCGCTTGATACAAAAATGCGGCCCGGGAAAATTTCGGGTCAAGCGGCCCACTTGGCACTTCATCTTTGGGAGTTCTGGAGTTTAGTAAAACATAAGAATAACCCAGATATCATAAAATCTATAATTGTGAATAATAGGGAAATTAATGACCCCGTAAATATAGCTAATAAGCTTAATATTTACTTTTCCAATGTAGGTAAAAACATATAGTCCCCAGTACATCGACCCTAAAATTTTGTAACTCATGTACACGCCAAACTTCCTGAGCGGCTTTATAACACCAAGTCGGACAATATTTTTTTTTTCATATCTCCACCCTGGGTGATGGGACATTGCAGCGCTAGCTCTTCGTGAAGTTGTCGTTCTGACGTCCCTAAGGAAGTTGATACATGTACGTGTAGTTTCAATGCCAATCGACTGTTTTTTATATTACATTAACGATATCACCTTTGTCGGACAAAAACCATGAGGCTTTGGGGAAGGTCCGACGCCCACAACATGTCGCTGTGGCGTCCCTGAGGAAGTTGATACATGTACGTGTGGTTTTGATGCAAATTGACTGTTTTCTATATTACATTATTGATATCACATAGGTCGGACAAAAATCACGTGGCTTTGGGGGGGTCCGACGCCCCCAACATGTCGCTGTGGCGTCCCTAAGGAAGTTGATACATGTATGTCCGACAAAAATAATTATGAATAACACTGTAATTTTAAAACATGTGTAGTAAATGTCGGACAAATAAAATGAGTATTAAAGTCAGTCGGACAACAAAAGTCCTTTTGATCAATTTCTGCCGTAATTCAGGATCTTCACTCCTGAGATTGCACAAAAAACACGACTGAATATCCATTCTTTCTCACACGCGTGGTTTTGAATGACCGTTCACTAAATAATTTCCGTAAATACTCGGAGAACTATCAAAAAAACAGATCAGGGAATATGATACAGAGCCCCACAGGTATTTGACAAAGCAGGTAAATAATAAACTGACTAATATGCACGTTGCGTTAAGGCAAACTAATTTTAATTTTTTCATTGATTGTCTCAAATTTCTTGTCCGACAAATGTGATATTGTTAATGTAATGTAAAAAACTGTCGATTGGTATTAAAAACACACGTACATGTATCAACTTCCTTAGGGACGCCACAGCGACATGTTGAGAGCGTCGGACCCCCCCGAAGCCACGTGATTTTTGTCCGACATATATGATATCGTTAATGTAATACAAAAAACAGTCGATTGGCATTAAAACCACACGTACATGTATCAACTTCCTCAGGGACTCCACAGCGACATGTTGGGGATGTCGGACCTTCCCCAAAGCCACATGGTTTTTGTCCGACAAATGTGATATCGTTAATGTAACATAAAAAACAGTCGATTGGCATAAAAATTACACGTACATGTATCAACTTCCTAAGGGACGTCAGAACGACAACTTCATGAAGAGCTAGCGCAGCAATGTCCCATCGCCCAGGGTGGAGACATGAAAAATATTGTCCGACTTGGTGTTATGAAGCCGCTCAGAAAGTTGGGCGTGTACATGAGTTACAAAATTTTAAGGTCGATGTACTGGGGACTAATAGTACAGGAACTAGACAATCAAATTGATAATCTAGTACAAATTGACCGTGATAACCTTCAATTTAATGTTTACTGTGATAAGACAATATTTTTAGATCTATGTAATGAACAAGAAATTAAGGATAGTATATTGTTAAGTTTTAAAAAAAGTCGTCCTTTGGTCATGATCAGGTAACCGTTCAAGACCTACTAAATGTAAAAGATGATCTTGTAGTTGTTTCAACTGAGCTAGTCAATAAGGTTCTGGTCACTGGTGTTTTTCCACATGAATTAAAAATTATTAGAATAAATCTGAGGAAAACCACCTATTTGAAATATTATTTCTTCAAATCTTAACTTTTTAAAAACGTTTATTAAATAAAAGTAAATGTTGCAACCATTTATGCGCTGTGAAATTTATGGGAATGGGGACGCGCCACACGAAAAGGTACCGGAAGGTAGGTAGACAGAAAATGAGAGACCAAGAAGAAGCTTCTCCGCCATTGTTCATTATTCAATTTTTATTTTGTATTAAACTGATTGTTCAATCAAGTTTGTGATTAGATTGTGTGTCATCAGGAGCATTTACAGGTCAGTTGAATAAATGTTATTTTGTTTTTGAGAATTCAATTTATAGTATACAAGTATTATTTTTTCATTTTTATGTTTTTTTGTTTCTTTATAACATTTTTTATAACATGTGCATTGTTCATGTATTAAGCAAAAATCGTTTCATGCTGTAAACAACAAAGATAGAGAGTAAATTAAAACCTAGGAAATTATGTGCTGTCTTTTGTGCTGGGATTTTGATTTTTGGTATTCAGAACGTACAGGGTATTTGATTATATTTGGCACCATACCTACAGCCTTTACTATTTAAGATAGAAAACATTTTTTAATACAAAATTTGACAGTTTTTTTCTATATTTTCTTTTGACAGTATTAGAAAAAACAAAATCGCATCGGAAAATGGAGAAACGTAGGCAACTTCAACTTTTTTCAATGGAACACCCTGTATATTATGCGATAAAATTAAAGATCTTTTCTTCCTGATTCCAAATATATATATATACTGATCATATTTGGGTGAGTCGTTTTTGATATATCTTAGCTTAAATCTATACATATAAAAATCAATGTTCGCGGGGTATCCGGATATGCGCTACAAAAACCACTTATCCGATTACTATGAAACTTTGGTAGGTTGTTATGGCCATCCCAAGGAAGGTTTGTGGATAGGTCACGCATCTCGGAAAAAGAAATTAATTTTGAATTAATTATTAATTTAATTAAACAAACTCATTCACATTACATAAAAACATACCCAAACTTTTTTTGACATGAAACAACGTTCCCACATTTCATTTATTTAGGCTTGCGCATTCAACCGACGTAACTTTATTATTTTTTGAATTCGAGAACGGCTGGACCGATCTTAAATTTAATACCACATATCTGTATATAAGCCGAATTCGATTGACCTAGAGTTCGATTTGGGTTCAATTTAAGTGAACTTCTTCTGATCTAGATCATTTTTTTGTAGATGAGGGTGCACTGATCCAACCTCAATCGTACACAGTGTGTTTCACTTGAATTGAACCAGATCGATCTAATCCGGTCAATCAAATTCGGGGGTGAAATAGGCTATTTTTTATCCCGAAAAAAAAAGTTCAGTTGCACGAAACCTTGATACACTAGAACGCCTATAAACAGCCCGAGGCGCTCTACAGCAGCTCTGGAGTGCTTAAACTGCGTCACTGAACTCACTGGCAAGCGACTCTGGTATCGGATAAAAAAAAAAAAAACTTTTAGAAAATCAACAAAAAAATTTAAAAAAAAATGTATTATTTCAAAATGTATTTTCATGCTGGCAACGCAGCGTGTCATTAGCTAGTTTTAAATAAAATCCAAAGAAATTTTATGAAGATTTAAATGTCTTGACATCCTTATAGACTGTGAGATAGGGACTGTTTAGTGGAGTAATTTTTTTTTTGTCTGGCATTTTGAGAGCTGAATGTGGCTAGTTAGCTGATGAGAATAGGGGTGATTTTAATGCCTGCCACCCGTTCGAAAATTTGGAGAAGAAAAAAAAAATATTTCAAATTTCCTGGCTTTTAAAAAAAAGATTGACATTGATAAATAATTCACCCATAAAAAATACCAGATGCTTTTCAATAGCTGAAAAAGTGGGGATGAGTGTCAACTTTCACGAGAAAAAAAAAAGGTTTACTTTTTGTCTGGCAATCGAGAGAATAAAAGGTTTTGTTGTGAAAATGACACTGAAAAATCGCCAGACGGTAATCACAGTTCGAAATCGAGTTTTCCGGCGAAACATTCTGTGGACATTTCGAACAGGTGGCTGGCATTAAAACCACTTATATTATCATCAGCTAACTTGCCACATTCAGCCCTCAAAATGCCAGACAGAAAAAAATTACTCCACTAAACAGGCCCTATCTCAGGGTCTATTATGAAATTTCTTTGCAAATTCAAGCTAAAATATTTCAAAAACGGCTCACTCAAATGTGCTCAATATACAGGGTGTCACGAAAGGTTTGTTACAAACTTCTAGGGATGGTAGATCTCGTAAAAATAAAACTTTTTTCTTAATAAACATGTGTCCGGAAATGCTTCGTTTTCCAGATATACAGGGTGGCCCGAATTTGGGCCTCATCATTGGTATCTCGGTAACCGTAAGAGATACGGGGTTGGTTAAATTATGGCAAAGTTGCGCAATTTTATGACTAATAGAGTACCGTTTTGAAACTAGAAAGATTCCGAATACTTCCGGAGATATTCGGAAAAAACCAAAATTTTGTAAAATCGTTTTTATTTTTTCCCGTTCTTATTTGAAAAGCAATTTTAAAATAAATTTCACTTCATCATTGTCACTTCTTCCCCTCTAGTAGATGGTGGTACTAAATTTAAAATTCGACGTTTCGTCTTCAGGCGGCCATCCTTAACTTACGTTTTTTAAATACGAACCTAGATTTTTTATTTGCGATTTTGTCATCTTTGGGCATCCTAAAACCGATACTGTTTATAATTTTTCCTACAGCCGTGCGGAAAAAGTTTTTCCGCACGGCTGTCAGTGCGGAAAAAATTTTACCGCACTGATCTGTCAAAAAAAAAATTTTACTAGTAGCACCATCTTCTAAAGGGGAAAAAGTGATAACGATGAAGTGACATTTATTTTAAAATTGCTTTTCAAATAAGCCCGGGTCTGCTTAAAAAGCCAAACGGAGAACACTGTACCGACCATACAGAAAGTCTAGAGGTACTACTACAAACTCACTTTCCAGGTTCGGTAATCGTTGAAGCCCTGAACCAGGTCACTCCGCGTATCGAAGGGCCACAAAGCCCTAACGGCAGGAGCAAAAGCCTGGCTGGGAAAATCTTCACAATGAACAGAATAAAATGGGCGATCGATAGCTTCAGACCCTACAAATCTCCAGACAAAGACGGGATTTTTCCCGCACAACTGCAAAAAGGCTACGAGCACTTAAAGGTACACCTACAAAAGCTCTTTAAGGCAAGCCTGCTCCTAGGGCACATACCGCTATCTTGGCGGGAAGCTAATGTGATATTCATACCAAAAACGGGTCGCCGACCCGAGGCCGAACCAAAATCATATCGTCCCATTAGTCTAACCTCCTTTCTCCTTGAGACAATGGAGAAAGCAATCGACCAGTACATCAGAAACGAAACTCTATTGAGAAGACCGCTCTACTCGAAGCAATTTGCCTATCAGCCAGGCAAATCCACGATAAGTGCTTTACACTGCCTGGTTAAAGACATTGAAAAGACAATCGAGTGCAAAGAGATCGCTCTCACAGCTTTCATCGACATAGAGGGTGCCTTTGACAACACCTCACATCAATCAATCGCCAGAGCATTACAAGAATGGAATGTTGAAGTTCCAATTGTAAAATGGATAGAGTCGATGCTGAAGCACCGTCACGTTACGGCTGAAATAAACGGAGCATCAGCTACCGCTACCACGGTCAGAGGGTGTCCTCAAGGGGGTGTTCTTTCTCCGCTACTATGGACACTGGTGGTAGACAAAATTCTTACCAGACTGAGTAGTGCTGGATACCAGGTCATAGGTTACGCAGATGACCTAGCCATCGTAATCAAGGGCAAACATGAAGGTATAGTGACAAGCCGAATGCAAAGTGCCCTAAACATCGTTAAAAATTGGAGCGAAGGCAAAGGACTATCTCTAAACGCAAACAAAACAATCCTTGTCCCGTTCACAAGAAGAAGGAAGCTAAATTTGAAAGCCCCGACCCTTAACGGTACACAACTAACATTTTCCAACAAAGTGAAGTACTTAGGGGTCACCCTGGACCAAACCCTCACTTGGAACAAACAGTTAGAGAAAACAAGCTCTCGAGCTACATCAGCCATTTGGTCATGCCGAAGACTTGTTGGCAAAACATGGGGGCTAAAGCCAAAGATGGTATTCTGGATCTACCAAACCATAATAAAGCCTATGGTCACATACGCCTCATTGGTGTGGTGGCCCAAAACCCAACAAGTCACCGCTCAGATTAAGCTAAGAAAGGTGCAAAGGCTGATATGTCTAGGAATAACGGGAGCAATGTCAACTTGCCCCACCGCAGCCCTAGAGGCGCTACTCAACATGCTCCCACTTCACCTATGTGTGAAAAAGGAGGCAATAACCAGCGCTCACAGGCTATTCCAAATAGACAAGTTCAAGCCTGGCGATCTGAGGGGACATCTGAAAATCGTTGATCTAATAACACTGCCAGCAAACCAAGTGACCACATGATGGTCAGATTGGACTTAGAGATCCCCTTCGCAGTGGTAATAAACGACCGCCAATCATGGGAGAATAAAGAACTACCACAAGCAGACAATGCATCTATGTGGTACACAGATGGATCCAAGCTAATGGTAGGAGCTGGACTGGGCATTTCCGGCCCTAACTTCAAGCTCTCCAAGGCATTGGGTAAACATCTTACAATATTTCAAGCCGAACTGCTTGCCATAGATATATGTGCACAAGAGTGTCTTAACCAAAGCCTGAAAAGAAAACACATCTTCATACTATCGGACAGCCAAGCTGCCCTAAAAGCCTTGAGGGCTTTCAAATGCACGTCAAAACTAGTCTGGGAGTGTAAACAGACCCTAAAAACACTAGCGACACATAACCAGGTAACGCTGATGTGGCTGCCTGGTCATCGAGGCATAGAAGGAAACGAAGAGGCAGATGGCCTCGCAAAGGAAGGGGCCTCAACACCATACCATGGACCAGAGCCCTACTGTGGCTTAATGAAAAGCCACATCATGGAAGAACTCAACAAATGGGAGAAAGACCAACTGTCATCATATTGGAGGCACACACCGGGACTCAGACAGTCAAAAAGGTTTATTACCCTTTCAGCAAAAAGAGCTGAACAGCTCCTAAGCATGAGCAGACCAGACATCAGATTGGTGGTGGGACTGCTCACAGGACACTGCCCAGTAAAATACCATTTAAGGTTAATGGACAGAGTAGAAGACGATCTCTGCAGATTCTGCTCAGACGCAATAGAAACCGCAGAGCACCTGCTCTGCGTATGTCCAGCCCAATTCTGCAAGAGGCTCAAATTCCTCGAGGGGGCAACACTGTCACCAGAAGAAGTGGGCCAACTCACACCCAGGTAAATAGCTTCCTTCGGCAGATGTCTACGCTTCCTGGAGACAAATTAAGATGTAGAGTCACGCACAAAATATCTGCAAAGGTAGCAGTGCTGAGCGGCTGAAAAGCCGAAACGACTCCCCCGGAATCTACAAGCCCGGGAAAAAATAAAAACGTTTTTACAAAATTTTGTTTTTTTCCGAATGTCTCCGGAAGTATTCGGAATCTTTCTAGTTTCAAAACGGCATTCCATTGGTCATAACTTTGCCATAATTTAACCGACCTCGTATCTCTTACGGTTACCGAGATCCCAATGAGGCTGAAATTTGGGCCACCCTGTACATCTGGAAAAAGAAGCATTTCCGGACACATGTTTATTAAAAAAAAAGTTTTATTTTTACGAGATCTACCATCCCTAGAAGTTTGTAACAAACCTTTCGTGACACCCTGTATATATATTTGGAATCAGGAAGACAAGATCTTTAATTTTATCGCATAATATACAGGGTATTCCATTGAAAAAAGTTGAAGTTGCCTACGTTTCTCCATGTTCTGATGCGATTTTGTTTTTTCTGATACTGTCAAAAGAAAATATAGAAAAAAACTGTCAAGTTTTGTATTAAAAATTTTTTTCTATCTTAAATAGTAAAGGCTGGAGGTATGGTGCCAAATATAATCAAATACCCTGTACATTAAGGCCTTGTTGAATCCACTTACATTTTCTTACCCTGACGAGCGCATATCCTGGCAAACAAATTGAAAAATCAATCTAGACATATTGGCTTAAAATAACATTAATATCTGAGTAGCCTCCCGTAACTAGGGACCTCAGTACCTGCTGGTGAAACTGGCTAATTAACCAAAAATTCTTCAGTATTGGATATAGGTAGTGTTGATTGAATGTAGTGTGTGGAATTGAAATTTTAGCACAAGAACAGGGACGGTACCTAATTTAAACTTTTATTGAATTATTGACTGTTAGATCAAGGTTTCTCTGCCGTGATCTTTACCCTCGTGAGTTCTAGGTCGAGAACGGTACGATTTTCTTTATTAATGAAGTGGACGTTTCACAATTTTCTAATTTATTTTACATATCACAACTTTCCTCAAATTTCCCTAATATTTGCTATTGTTGGGCGCCTGTCAAGTATATAAGTAAGATTGAGTAAGTTTCGACAACGTAGGTCCTATTTGTTTTTCATTACGTTTCTTTTAAAATATTTGTTTAAAGAAGAGATAATAAAAATTCGCGCCGTTCAATCTTGCTGAACGAACCCAGGTATGTTATGCTACAAGTCCTATATTTAAGTCTGGCTGTGAAAAGTGTATGAACAATTACCGCCCAATTAGTGTAACTAGTGTGTTTGCAGAAATTGTTGAAACTGTTATTAGGTCTTTCAATAATAAGTACATAGATCTCGATGAATTTCAGTATGGCTTTATCAAAAACAGTAGTACTCTGAGCGCCGTGGTCGATCTTGTAAATAACATTTCATCTGAATTAGATAGGGAGAACTTAGTATTAGCAGTGTTTGTTGATCTACAAAAGACCTTGGTGTTGTTAGTATTAATATTTTATTAAAAAAATTAGGTTATATATAGGTACACATCTGAGCCACACTGAGAGCTGTAATTTTGGGGTGTCACAGGCAGGGGCGGATGGGGAGCATAAAACCGGCCCGGGAAACCGTTGGCACCGGCCTGGCCTGCCAGATCAGTATTTAAAACCATTTTATGTATTTTTCTAAAACTAAGTTTTTCACGTAGGTACCTACCTATCTAATGGCAAATGATGAGGTGAGATACGTAATATGAATGGGTACTCACGACTGACATTGAAATTATGAAGGAAAAATTTCAAACTAGCATCTTTTTAGTTTTTTTGTCCAAATTGAAAAAAATGCTGCTGGAAAGTGTTTTGGAACGTTCCAAATGGTTTATTGAAGTTCTAAAGGGCTAAAGTTGAAGAATTCTGGAGCACTCTAGAAGTTTTGCAGTAATTTCTAAATTGTTGTGACATTTTTTTAGGTATTCTAGAGCCCTATTGAAGCTCTAAAGTGTTCTAAATGGGTTGAAAAAAGTTCTAAAAGGTTTCCAGTTCTAAATAAGGATTTAATTTAGAACTTTGAAATTATTCTAAAATAACTCTGAACTGAACTGAATAACTGTTTTGGGACATTCTTAAATGATTATGAAATTTCCGAAATTTTCTGGAGCGCTACAGAATGCTTTTAGAAGTTCTGAATTGAATTTTAAGTCTTTTGAACTTTCCAAAACACCTCTTAAAGTTCTAAAGTGTTCTGTAGCATTTTAAATGGTTTCTAGTAACTTCTTAATTGAATGAGAAACGAATTCTGTGGGACATTTTTCTAGACATCTTAAAGACGTCCCTGAGATGTCCACAAACGACATTTAAGCGCAAGACGTCTTGCTTAGGTCTTTAAGGCGTCTCAAAGACATTTTGAAGACGTCGTTATGTTACAGAACCCAGCGTCTTTCAGAGATCTGCCTGAAGACGTCTTTAGGACTAAGACATTCTAAAGACTTCTTCAACGAGATCTTCAAGACGTCTTGGATTCTCTCTTTAATACATAAACCATTATTCACTTTTAGGCTTGGTTGTACCAAAGAGTTGTCATTAAGAAATGAATTTAAGACATCTTATGGGCATCTTCAAAACACCATCTTCTAAAGGCGTCTTTTTTTGGTCTTCAGACGTTCAGACGTAATGTAGACCGAAAAAAGACGTCTTTAAGACTGTGTGCTGTCTGAGTAGCTGACCATCTCGTATCTATTATCTTTTACTTTTTTAACGGATGTTCATCAGTAACATGATATTAAGTTGGGTAGGGACTCTACCTGAGCTGGGAATCCCACAGCTACGTACAGGGCAAAACCGGCGCCACCTAGATTAATATTAAGGCCGGGCCTAGAAGCAGCAGAGGATAAATGCGTTCGTTGCGACCGATACGTACAAATGCGCGCTTACCTTGAGTCATAACTAGGGGCTAGCAGAAAAATGCCTCATTTTATTTCCCAGTAAAAGAGTATGACTGAATTTCTTGATAAAAAATAGTTTTTAAAGATGAAGGATTTTATTTTTCCATATTTGCTTGAACCGGCCCGGAAGTGAGGGGCCCTACGGGAAACCCAAAATCCCTGCTGGCCCATTCGCCCCTGGTCACAGGGCTCTGTTCTTGGCCCTCTATTTTATTCTCTTTATGTGTTAAGTCTCAAAAATGCTGGTCTGGGTTATTATTGTTCAATAAATTAAAAATTAATGTGAAAATTTTGGGTTAATTTTCTTCGTTTTTCCATCCACAGACGCGTTTCGATCTATCAGAGCTCATCAGTGTGGCTAAGGAAAGCAAAAAAACCAACCTAAGTTTAGTACCTGCTGGCAGAGTAGAAATAATACGAAGAGGATGTTTGTCATTCGTCGTATTTTTTAATTTATTAGAATGATAAATAAAATATTAAATTTTCAAAAAAAAAAAAAAAACAAGAAAAGGTGTCATCATTGGCATGAGAGCCGTTCCCAAAAATGTTTTCTTTTTTTGGCTACTTTTCATTTCATTCTTTTGTGAAATATACTGTTCAAAGCTGGATTATCAATAGGTAAGAACGAACTATTTCATTTTCTGATGGTCAAATAAAATCACCCCGATTAGTTTATTTTCTTATGAAAGCTACTAAGTAGGATAAGTTAGTAATAGGGTCGTTACCTCCTATTATTAAAATTATACTGACCATTATTTTTCGATATAGTGAGGCCTAAAACTTGGCCATGTCATATTGGTTTTATTGAAAATTGTTTCCTGGATTATTTAAATTAATTTAAAATTTATTTTTTGTCCTTGTCGAATTGTTGGTCTCTTTCTCCCATGACGTCACTAGGCGGGCATGCGCAAAGCAGTTGTAAATAAATCCATCAACATATGCAATTTTGTGAGGGTATGTTGTTTTGTTATTATTTTGGAATGTCGTTGACCGTTGTTATATTTTGATTATTTTTCGAGTTTTTCAACGGTTTTTCCGAGGTTTCAAGAAAAATATTTAAAAGAAACGTGTAATAAATTCAAGGTAAGTCATTGTTTCTCATTATTTGATGTTATTAAGGTCTCAAATAGCGCATGCATTTCAGTTTCAGTGTACCCACCTGTCCTACCTACTGTTCACTATTTGGCTATGGATTTTCGTGAATGTTTTGTGCCTTCTTGTTAAAACAGTAATCTAAATTCGAAGAAAATCTTTATAGCTGTCCCCAAAAATGAACAAAAAGAAGAAGTTGGTGTTTAGCTGTGGAAAGAGTTAATGTATTGTCTAATATTTCTGGTGGAATTTATTGCTGCGAAGATCATTTCAATGTAAGTAAACTTAGTTGCCAAATTACATTTTTTGTTTTACATTATTTCAAAAATATGAACATTATATTATGTTTATAGATGGAACAAGATTGTGATAACTAGATGCAGTTTAGGATGACAAACTGCAAATTACTTATGAAGAAAAAAGTGGTTCCACATATTAATTTAGGCAGAATCCGAGTTTGTGAAGAAGCTGAATAAAAGAATTGCCAGCTTACGAATCCATATTGAAAGAGTGATACAAAGATTGTGAGAATTTACAATACTCGAAGGACATTCCTGCATTGACCATCAGCTTGTGGCAAAAACTGATTATTTAATAATAATTGCTTGTGGAATAGTGAATTGCAGGGACCATTAATCAAATAAATTTTATGTCGAAGCTAGAAAAAAATGCTTTTTTGAATATATTGTATATAAAAAAAACCTATTGCTTTTTTTACTGCCAAAATAGTACATTATACACCTAGGGTCTAAAGTGGTACTTTTAATCCCGTAGGGAGGGCTATAATTTGTTGAGGGATTAAAAAACACTTTAGTCCTGAGATGTATACACTATTTTATGCACTTTAGGGATTAAAAATTAGAAGGGTACTTTTGATCCCTCTAAAGTACATAAAATAGTGTATACATCTCAGGACTAAAGTGTTTTTTATTCCCTCAACTTTGGAGTACCCTCTTATTCCCTGTTCCATTTACTCCACGGGTCGGGAAATGAAGTAAAAAGTTAATACCTTGGGAAATAAAGTGAAATTTAATACTGGGGATTAAAAGGGTACTTTTAATGCATAAATAATGTAAAGAAGAAAACTACCAGACTCCCAAATCAATCATATATTTTTATTCAAAATGACTGAAAATACATTTTTCTTCCAAAATTCTTCAGCTGATTCAATAATTACTTTAATAAACCTAATGTTTACACAATAACATTTGTAACTGAAGTTGGCACATGTATTTCGTCATTGTATTTCCATTTTCTTTAATGTAGTTTTTCACAGTCTCCTTCTTGCTAGGACATTAAACTTCAATCATAAATTCTTTGCTTATTCCATCTGGCGATGCTCCTAACAGAGGATATTCTGCTGTCTCTTTTCAACTGCACATTAATGCACGTAGCCAATAGCATTTGTCACCATAACTGGCTCTCGCTGACCCAAAAATATATGAAACTATAAAATTGTTACCCTGCTACTAAAAATGAAATACAATAATTATGCCAATATTTCACTACCCACCTTTAGGTTTTGACTCCTCTCATTTCTGCACTTAAATAATCCGTATTTTTGGCAAAAAACTCTTGCAACATCACATAATTTAGTTCAGGTAAATTTTCGCTGGAGGCTTTAATAAATCCACTATCCATATTCTCACATAAACCGAACAAATAAACGGGTGAAATAAGTATTTATTTTTTATTTTATAAATCAACCAGACTAGACAGGTGAATCAAAATAAACAAAATAACTGACATAACCTATAAAAGAAGACAGGAGATGGGCCAGTGGCAGAGCAGCCAACTAGACAACTAGGAAATTTTGTCAGTGATGCAAACTTAAATTTAGAAATACAGTGCGCAAGCTCGCCTTGTGACGTCTTTACAATTTAAAAAATAACGAATAATAGTAAAATTTCAAATTGAAATATCTCCTTTAATATTATTCTAAAAAATGCGGGAAAAAAACCAAGAATAAATTTTGATGTGCTTAATTCAATGAAAAAATAAAAAAAAAACATGAAACGACCCTATTGTTCCATTGTTCTGTTCTTATTGATACCGTTCCCCTGAAACATTGGAGAAGGAATGAAATCCCAATACCAAAAGGGAATCTTGTCCTTGATAAATAATTTTAAAAAATTTACAAAAATTAAGCCTATAACAACTAAATAGGTATCCATATTTAGGTAGGTTGGTATAGTTTGATTAATTTATACAATAACATTTCAGCTTTCTTTGCTGTTTTTTGATAGACAATATTAGATCAATTTCTTTGTCTGTATTGAAATTATCTCCCTTACCGTGTTCACTAAAAAATAGGTTCACTGTTCATTGCATTGCTTCGTTAAAGCTATTCAAATAATGAAATCAAAACTAATGTCCTTTTATTTAAAAAATAATTTATATATTTACATCCGTGCAATTTTCGCATTAAAAATTTACTGGTTGGTTTGACATTTTATTTAAAAAAATATAGGTATGTATATTAAAAGCTTTATGGGCATTCAAGAAATAGGTACCGTTTTTCTTACACTTATTCTGAGTTCAAGAAACGACCCTATTATTGCGCATAAGCTTTTAAAATCTAACAGGTAGGTACTGCTTTAGGGGCCATATTATGAGCAAACTGGTACCTAGCTATGCAATAGGAACCAACATCAAAGTAACGATCATCGCATTCATAACATGGCCCTAAAAATCAATAATATTGATGCGACAGTACCATTTAAAACAGTCCGTATTAGCTGAAATACAACAAAATACTAAGTTATCTAAGAATGTCTAGCTTCTGGGGCTGAATCGTCCTCTTGCTGTCCTACCTGGAGCTGGACTGCTGCCAGCCTCTTCGGCTGCTGGAACTTCATTAGCTTTAGCGCTAGTCTTGCTAGCTGGCTTACTGAAACGGTTTCTTCTGCCCGCGGATGTCGATGCTGCAGGTTTGGATTCTTTTGGAACTGGCTCGTCGGCTAAGGTGTCGTCTTTGGGCTCGGAGGATACAGGCTTATTATGTTTATCTATCGAGGAAAAGTAATTTATAGTATGATTCCCAATGCGGATTGTGTTAAGTATCACTTACTAATAACAGCTTGTTCTCTTCTTCTTTTAAGGGTAGCCAACAGGTCATCGTTACTTCTAAAAGGTCTTACAACACCGGTTTTTATTAATTTCTTAGAGGATTCAGTGGTTGAGCTGGTTTCTGGTTGTTGTTCGTCCACGTAATCTCCTTCGACAGGCTGTTCCGCTTCTTCCTGAAAATACAAAAAATCGTAATATAGACTTTGTTACTTGCTTATTGGATACGGAAATGCTCCCGAAAAGACGGATACGATTAAATGTTATTTGTCAAAATATATTGCCATCTCGTCCCACAGTGCGTGTCAAAACCCTCTTTTCCAGCGGTCGAGGCAGGCCGATGTTATCACAATATGGATAAGTATATAAAACCGATTTAGCCACTGCACGAGTACCAAGTCGTCCCTTTCCTCAGTGCCACTTCACCCCCAGCAGCAATACCGGGACGTCCTCAGGAACCACGAAAGTAGTGTACACGTGAAGAAACGTTCCATCTTACATAAAAGCCTTCATGAATGAGGATGAATGTGGACACCTAATATAAGCAGGAGCCCCGTTTTCTAATCCGCAATCAAGAAAGTAGGAGGACTTGAATTTGCGAGTCACAGTGAAATGAAAAACGTCACCAAAAAATTAGACGCGAAAGAACTCAAGGGCGGACGCATTACAGTTGTTGAAGATAAGCGCAAGAGCAGAGGAGAATTAAGCACCCAGAAAAGTGTCCGCGATCCCGGTGGTTGATGAGCTTAAATAGCCAGGTTTTTCAATGCTAGATCCAAGAATCCGTGAAGACTCCTCCAGGTCCACACCGAAACTCATGATCGGGATGACAGTTCCAAATCCAGATAACAAAATTGTAACCCTCGCTCTCATAGTCTGAATATAACCGGTTTTGTTGCATTTTCAAAAAAAAAAAATGGATATGTCAAAAGTAGCGTATATAGATGAGTCCAGAGAGGCTTCGAAGAGCTTTCTAGGAGTCAGGGCAGGGGGATGTTAACTGGCACCATCTTGTACGTACATGAAAAATCTAATTGATAGAGTAGGTATGCTTCGCCGGAAGTGGTAGCTACAGTGACTTGATAAATTTCTACAAATAGTGACGACAAAAGACGAAAATTTTGCGACAATATGGCTGCCATCCATTTGATTTGTACACCTGGCGGCCATGTTTTTGCAAAATTTTTGTCTATTGTCGCCACTATTTGTAAAGGTTTGTGGAGTCACTGAAGTGGTAGCCGGCTGCAAGCGTTGCCGGATGCATTTTTTTGTCTGCTGTTCCGAGAAAAGTTTTTTTTTTTCTTCATAAATAATATCGAATTCAATATTTGTCATATCTGTTGTGAGTATTGGTCAGACAGCAATTCCAGTCTCCCGAGCATCCCGGGTAGTACTAACGCAATATCCTAAAAAAATCAAGGCTGGAATATTTGGCGTTCCGATTGTTGGAGCTGCAATGGAATTCAAATGGAATTTGGACGACAGCTTACTCCCATTTGTTAGAAACAACTTTTGATCCTGTGCACAGGATTGATTGATTGAATATGGTCATGAACGTGCAGGAACCTTATCTTCAAACCAGAAGTAGCTCCTGTACATTTAATGCTTTTCCGGTCGGTAGATCGGTCGAAAAAGGGCTATCGAGTGACCTAGGCTAGTAAAACTAATGTGTTTATATGGTGCAACCCGGAATAAATTTGGGACAAGCTGAAATTTTCAGGATACCTTCTTTAGGTGGTCGACAATGTTTCCTTAAAAATCGCACTAAATCGCATGGGCCGTACTCGCCCGATCGGGCTGTAAACTCAAAAAATTGTCTTGTTTTTTATTTCTTTGGAAATATCTCAAAAACTGTAGACTTTTTTGAAAATCTGCAAAAGAACAAAATTGTTGCCAATAAAAATACCTACAAAATCATTTTTTGTTTTTGAAAATCGGCCTAAAAACAAAGAACTTATGGGCCTTTAAATAATGAGCCAATACGGCTTGAGCTCCAATTATATCTAAAAATTGAACGATTTTGTAAAAAAAAACACATGATACCTACCTGTTAATCAGGACGTAGCGCTACAATAGCGATCATCAGCAGTGTTGCCAAATTATTACAATTGTAGCCAATTTTATCACTGTTCTTCTCACCAAAAGGAAAAAAAGATGGAAAATGGTCCGAGCGCTCAGTGTTTCAAGCGGAACTCATTAATTTTAATAATTTCTGGTTAAATAAGTGAAAATATAAATGATTTATTGGAAATGGAATAATGTAAATAATTAACCTTTGATAAATGTAATAGATTTGCTACGTTTGTAATAAACTGGCAACACTGTTGATGATCGCTACTGTAGCGGGTAGCGCTACGTCCTGATAAACCCGACCATTGTCACAACATTGTAAGTAAATACAGCGTCCGCGGTAGGAGCGAAAATGGGCTCTTTCACTAATTTTTGAAATTGGCATATTTGGATAAAGGAACCAAAAACAGAATTTTCTGTATTTTTACTTTTGAAAAATTCATAGTCCTTCTTGAGAAAACAGAAAAATAAGAAATACCTCCAAATAAAAACCCAGAATTTATTTCTATGACGTCGCAGCTTGCAATTTGACCGTGTTGCCACTAATTGTCAACATTGAAAATTTGTAATAGATTTAATTCTGAAATGTTGGAAAAATATCATGAAAAGTAGTTCAATTAATTAATTATGGATTCAAGATTTTATAATTTTTTTTTTTGAAATTATGCTTAAACACAATTTAATACAATTTTTTATGTTTAGATTTATTTATTTTTTTTACGTTGCACTACATTCAGTCACAACCGACAACAGCGCATTCGAACCTTGCTGTGCTTTTACAGAGCGCAACACAGCGGAGCCAGTCAGCTTCTTGCAACATGAGCGAAATGAAAAATATTTATGTGACGTCGGCGAATCGGCGCGTTTTAAATGATTTTGAATTTCGCTAGGTTCAAATGCCTGTAAAAAACTTATTTAACCTTGTAGAAATTTTTTTTTAGTATATATGCCTAAAATAGTCCCTCCTTTGGGATTTTATACTTAAATTACGTATTTAAATTTTAGTGAAAGAGCCCATAATATTGCTTTTGTATTTTGTTTTATAACTGCAACAGTTTGTTTTATTGTGTGGTGTTAGAATATTAAATCAACAAAAGGTAAAAGGTTTATTAAATCAAATATAATACAGGGTGTTCCAGCCGAGAGTGACCCATTTCAAATGCTTATAACTTTTGAACCAGGTGTGCTAGCTACCTTCGGTTTGCGCCATTCGATTTTTCTTGGCCTTAAGTTTTTTCTAGTAGGTTGCAAATTTTTTTGAAACATACAGGGCGATTTTTAAAAAATCCGTTTTTCAATATTGAAAATCTGCACTATTTTTAATGGAACACCCTACATCGCAACGTCAAAAAAACGATTCATGCTCAAGGTATCCATGTACGAATAGACATCGTCCCTAAAGCTTGAAGTTTTAGCCGTAAAAAATCAAAATCGAAATCTCAGTATTTTTGCAAACGCATATTTACAAAGCTTGGAAATTATGTTTGCCTAATAAAAAGTTAATAAAAACTGCATAAAACCATACAAAATGCTGTATATTATGTATATGTTAGCCTTTATGTTCCAAGCATTTATGGATCAGTAAATGGTTGAATGAACTATTTCCTGGGGAATCGCTACAATGACATTACAAATGTTGAGTTTAAGATCTTTTGATATATTTGAGCGAAGTATTACAGTATCTTTTCTTTAGTACAGCGGATTAGCTAACCTATTGTGCACTTTTTGATAAAGGTGTCAAACTTGGCACAGAGGTAGACCGAGGTAATACGAACAAATTTGGATGTGGAGCCATCGGCCAACTGCCCCCCGGCGGCGATTTTCCAAAATGGCTGCCAGTGGACAACACGAAAGATAACAGAAGTTGGATAAAGTTTGCTGCTGCAGGTTCTAGTGAATTTTTATTGAATGTTTTGAATGAAAACATGCCAGATAGTTGTAAATTATATTATATATATGTATGTACATCCAGGGTGTATATTCTAAGTGATACCAGTATTGCTCAGAGCCGGATTTAGGGCCGTGGGGGCCCCTGGGCAGAACCCATGTGGGGGCCCTGCCACATACTATTCAACATTAAAAAAAAAAAAAAACTCTTCTACTTTTATAAATAGTACGAATAATAAATTAAAGAACATTTATTGGTACGAATATAACGAATACAGAGTAGACTATCGAAACTAAGATGTGTGATAGTGTGACTAAAGTCCTGGCACTTTCCTAGATTTTTTTATTGAAAATTCATTGACTAGGTCAGACATATCTAGTTGCTTTAAGACATCGTGTTCAATGCTCATTATACAAAGATTATTCAAACGCTCTTGGCCCATCATAGATCGAAGTCGATTTTTGATTAACTTGAGCTTTGAAAACGATCTCTCCCCGCTGCAGTTGGTAAGCATCAGAACTAAATATATACGGAGTGTCACCTCAACATTTGGAAATGCATCATCTAATTTCTTTTCTTTAAGCAACCGGTACATTTTGAGTTCTTTGCTTATATTTGATGAGCCCATTTCCTCTTTAAACGCATCGAAAAATTCAACAAATTGTACAAGTTCAACCCCTAGGTTCTCATCTAAATCATTATTATATGTTCTGACAAGTTTTAGTGACTGAGCTTCAATTTCATTGGGAGTTAAATTTTCCAAATTATGCAGAAATCCAAAATCAGAATGAATGGCTTCATATGCGGAAAGCCTCTGACCTAAAGAGGTAGTGAATTGATCTATAATTGGAATGAAATTTTGAACTCTAAATTTCTCTGATGGTGTCAATTCAGCCTCTGGAGCATTTCCATAATCCAAAGGAGTTCGCGGAACATTCCGTTGTCGCTTCCTATGCGTGGAATAGTCTTTGGTTCCGCTCATCTTCGCGCCGCTCGTCTCATAAATTTTGAAGTTATCGCGTCTTGATTTAATAAACTCTTTGAGTGATCTAAGTGCTGCCATTCCTAAATTAAGGTCAATATTTGGATCTTGAAGAATATGACTTGTGCTGTTGGTTCTGTCCAAAATTTCATTCCAGAATGTTGCAAATATTCCAGTTTCCAGTAAACATATTCGGCTATACAAACCATTTGCATCGCTACGAGTTTTCAATTGTTGCTCACCGTCTTCCGAAATTTTGGACAATGTTTCTTTGATTTGATCGTAACCCTTCACTAGGGCCTTAGAAGCATCACTTCTAGATGACCATCGGGTAGTATTTACTCTTTTAGGAACAATAATATTTTTCCCACCGTCGGCGTTGGAGTTATTTGAAGATGCGGATTTTAAACATTCTGTTAATAAGTTGAATCTATATGTAGAGGAAGTAAAAAATACATAAAGTTCCTCTAGGAAGTCGAAAAATCCTATTGCAGCAGAGCAACACTCGGCTGCAGCTTTTGCAACTAAATTTAGCGAGTGGGCGGCACAAGGAATCCACAACGCCAATTTATTACGTTCTATAATTTTAGCCTGAACACCATTGTATTTTCCACTCATAACTGACGCGTTGTCATACGATTGTCCCCTGCAATTTTGTATGTCAATATCATGTTCGCGTAAGAAAAGCATCAGAGCGTTAAATATGTCTTCCGCTTCATGTCCTTGATTTGGCAAAAATATGAGAAACCTTTCAATAGGAGCGAATTCTTCCATGTAACGAATTATCACAGTTAATTGATCGGTATGACTTTCGTCAGGTGTTGAGTCAAGAGAAACTGAATAATATTTGGATTTTTTGATCCGTGAAACTATTTCATTTAAAACGTTTTGTTCCATCAAATGTACAATTTCTTCACATATAGTTGATGAAAGATAGTTGGTGCGTCCGCTTCCAGGATTTGAATATTTTTTTATGTGCTGCTTCAAAAACTCATCATATTCAGCTAATAGCTCCAGTATTCCCAAATAGTTTCCATTTCTTGGTGATCCCAACAACTCGTTTTCCCCGCGAAGGGCTAACCCTCGTTCGCAAATGAACTTAATGACACTTATTAGTCTTTGAAGTACCATTTTCCAATAATTTTTAATTTCTTCGGCCTGTTTTGCTATTTCAGTATCAATACGGCCCAATTATTTTGCACGACAGGCTACTGCTACAACAGCATTAAGGTGTGCTTTGGATGTTTCGTGATCCACTAGCCTGCTACTTGCATGTTTCCAATCACAATACCCACTGTGGCTAAAATGAGTACGAACAGTAGATAATAATTTACAAACGAAGCAATATACTCGTCCATTAGAAGGTGAAAAACATAACCATAAACGATGTATTATGTCACCATTGCGCCCTTTTCTTTTAAACATACTTTTTTTTTTTTTTTTTTTACGGATATGCGCCCTCGCAAGGAAATGTCCTATCACGCTCGAGGAGCGGCAAGTGCGCGGAAATGTCGGTGTATGTTGGTCTTGAAACGGTTCAGGTTGTAGCCTGCAGGGAAAACCGTCGCAGGGAGTTTATTCCACAGCGATGCTGTTCTCCAGAGATATGAATTCTGATATAATGAGGTTCTTGGTGCCTCTAGTTTGACAGTAAATTCATGGTTACCGTCTGTTTGACGGGTTCGCCTGGTAGGCGCTACTCTCGGTGGAATCATACGTGCCAACTCTTCAGAGCATTTTCTGTGATAGTACCTGTAGAAGAGAGATAAATCGCCCACAGATCTACGATGTTCGAGACCATCCAAGTTACGAGTAAGTGCGGGGTCATTGATCAGCTTGATAGCTCGTTTTTGCACGGTGTTCAAAAGCATTAAGGTATGTTTGGGTGCTGCACTCCATATATGTGAGCAGTACTCCATAGTTGGTCGAATCTGGGCTTTGTAGAGTGTCAGCAATTGGCTTGGTGTGTACAGATGTCTTGTACGAAATAGCACCCCCAGCTTTTGGGACGCCCTTTTAGCAATATCTGCCACGTGACTGTGCCAAGACATGTTGGTCTCTGCAGTAACCCCCAAGACGTTCAACTGACTCTGTAATGTGACAGCACTTCCAGATAGCATGATGTTTGGCTCACCGGTGCTGGTCTTTTTTGAAAACAGAGCTGCTTGGGTTTTCTGCGCGTTGAACTGTACAAGGTTTTTGTTACCCCAGTCCTCTATTATCTCCAGGTCATTATTTATCTGCGATATTTGAGTTAGTCTAAGATGATGGAATTCACGTGGGGAAAGACCTGTGGGTGGTATGAGTGAGGAGACTACATTGCCATCGTCTGCAAAGCAATAAAGTGTCAAACACTGTCGAGTTCCTGTATCTCCTGGTAGTTTCTGTTTGAATGAACAGCGCTCAAGTATCTGTTCGTCGCAATTTTGTAGCTTAGATGTTCCTACTTTAATCCAGTATTCAATATTTGTCACGTTTTCGGGCCATAGACCAATATCGAACACGGTGGAATCTGATTCTGATGTTTTCTTTCCTTCTTTTCCTTCACTTTCTGTTGCATCGGATGTTAAAATTGATGTTTGAATGCTTTGACATAGTTCCTGATCTTCACATTCTACCATAATTTCATCGTCGTTATTATTTTGTTTTTCTTGACCTGGACCTGAGGATATGTTACTAGCAGAAGACGCAGAAGTAGAAGTGGAAGTGGAAGTGGAAGTAGAAGCAGTTATAAGGAAATCAGTCATGCGTTGAGTTTTCGCAATGACTTCTGCACATCTTTTATTCTTCTCTTGAGCGAGTTTGCGTTTCTGAGCACCACTTTGATAATTTCGCTTTGACTTATGTCGATCAGTCTCCATATTCTGAAATTATAAGTTGGTAATAGTAGGTAATAGGTATGCGCGTAGTCGCAGCCGTAGTTGTAGTTAGTTGTTAACTTTATGTTTATAGCTATAATAGCTACGTTCGTTTCATGTTTGAGAGTAGAGTCACTGCGAGCGACGAGCGAATCGCACTTTTCAGCAAAGCGTGAGTATTCTTCAATTGAGATATATGGCTTTCGGAGCTTTTCTCCTTTTCGTTAAAGCCTCACCCACTACCTCGATGGCTGAGGCGGGCGAAAAACGAACGCAGCTATTGTTTGTTTACTTTACATTACAACATAAGTGCATCATAATAATTCGAATAAAACAGGACTATTTATAGTCTTTATTCGATTTGCCGGTATCGCCCATTGCAAGGAGTGGAGTCATTGTATTTGACCACTCCAGAGTAATTTAATTTCACTCTATTATTACTTATAAGTCTTATAGAAAAAAATAGCAACTTACTTGTAACAGTGGTAACACTGATAACAGTACGATATAAAATTTATTTACAAACACAACTACTAGATACTACAATTCACACTCAAAAACTTTAGTTTTGGCTTTCCTGCTTTGAAAATCGAGATAAATACTCTGGTCTAAGTGAGGCGCCTCTCAACTACCTACTAGATGGCAGCACGTCCGCCGCAGCCGTCAGGTTTTTTGCGACGATGTCACGTTTACACATTTTTGAATCTTGAAATTTTAAATGTGCGATGTTTTTGTGGGGGCCCTTCTTTTGTGGGGGCCCCGGGCAGCTGCCCAGCCTGCCCCCCCTTAAATCCGGCCCTGGTATTGCTAATTGCTATAGGTATCCGATGGTGAAAGCTACAAAGTCGGTTATATTAGAAAAATGTTCCTTTCTTTGATGTCCATTCAAGACTCGTTTACAGTGTTGCCAAATTCTTTTTAGTTTATGAAATACATGGTGATTTCTAAGAAACGCCTAAAAATATTTCATCGATTATTTCGAAAATTATTGATTTTCGAGAAACAATTCAAATTTGAAAGTTTCATAATTTTTTTTGATCTACAACATGGCATCTTCAAATTTTAAATCCGACGTTTCGTGATCGAGCTACCATCATCAAGTCCATTTTTTTAAATATGTACCCAGATTTTTTATGTATTTTTTAGAAAGCGCCCTTTATTCCCTTTTTAACGATATATTGTACCTCTTAACCAGATTGGCTGACGTTTCTGCTGTAAAGAGTGATCATCAGTGATCATTTTTATCAACATTTGGTGAAACTACAATAATAGGTAGGTAATAAGTTTCTAAGTACCTACCTAATTATTTTAATTATTGTTCATAATTAGATAATGTTTAGTGTTCATACAAATTGTTCTGTCAAGTTTGTTCTAAATAATAAAAGAAATAAGTACTTGTTAGACCGTCTTTGTTACAGATAACGAATTCCAGGGCCAAGCTGAGGTAAAA
Source organism: Ceutorhynchus assimilis (assembly GCA_917834065.1). NCBI lineage: Eukaryota > Metazoa > Arthropoda > Insecta > Coleoptera > Curculionidae > Ceutorhynchus > Ceutorhynchus assimilis. The sequence continues at coordinate 46,977,272 of OU892280.1, read as the reverse complement.
TTTTGGTAAAAATCACTGATGATCTCTTTTTAGAGCAGAAACGTCGGTCAATTATACTTAAGAGGTATATCGTTGAAAAGGGAATAAAAGGCGCTTTCTTAAAATGACATAAAAAATCCCGGTCCGCATTTAAAACAATGAATTTGATGATTGTTGTTGATGGTAGTTCTCGATCACGAAACGTAGGATTTAAAATTTGAAGATACCATTGTGCCATGTTGTAGACCGAAAAAAATTATAAAACTTTCAAATTTAAATGGAATATTTTTAGGCGTTTTTTAGAAATCAGCCTGTAATTCATAAGGAATTTGGCAACACTGTAAACCAGTCATGAATGAGCATCAAAAAAGGCAACTTTTTTCCAATTTAACTGACCTTGTAGCTCTTACCGTTTCGGATACAGCAATAGTGGTATCACTTAAAACATACACCCTGTATAAAACTAGTGAGAACGAAATAGAACCACTTTTGAAAACAGCTTTATTTTCATTATATTTTGAATAGCAATAAGTTATATATCCATTTACAATATAGGTGGACTATTTTATTGCGGTATATTCACCCCCTATCTGTCAATTCCTAAGCGGGGATGACAGGTACCCCCAGAGTTTCAAATAGAAATGGGGGTTCGAGTGATACGTCATTTGATAGCAATTTTTATTGAGATTATGTGCTCGAAATTTCAAGTTGCTACTATTTGCCCTGCTGAAATTGTGGCTTGTCAAAGTTAAGAAATAGTGCATTATATCACTTGAACCCCCTTTCCATTTGAAAATTTGGAATTGGATTCCGAATTTGGACCGAATAATTTTTCCGGTACTTGTCATCGTCTCCCCTGCTCAGGGGTGGACATGTAGGGGGTGAAAATACCAATAAAATGTTTCCCCCAAAAAACAAAAATTGACTTGTCCGAGCGGTTTTTGATTAATCACCTAACACTTGATAAAACCTAGGTGGAAAGCTTTTCGTGCCCCACCCTGTATAACTTACAAACTATCTGAAATTTTTTCATTCAAAACAATCAATAAACATTCACTAAAACAGCAGCAAACTTTATCTAACTTCCGTTGCCTATTGGAGGTGTCCACTGGCGGCCATCTTGGAAAACCGCCGCCACGGCCGTCGGGAGGCAGTTAGCCGATGGCTCCACATCCAAATTCAATCATATTACATTGGTCTACCTCTGTGCCAAATTTGGTGCCTTTATCAAAAAGTGCACAATATGTTGAAATATCTAGCTAAGCTGCCGCACTACTTGACATAACTCCAGAGAAAAAAGTCTGGAACTCGCGTCAGAAGAGTAAAGTGTCCATCCTATAGGACCAACTCTCCTTATCCGTCTCTCCCCAAATTTCATATCTAGTGATTCCCTTGCTATCAAAGAATAATGAGGTAGGGGCACCATCCTGCTGAAAATGGGTATCCCCTAAAATACCTTTCTGTCCTGCACACCAAACTGTTACTTTGGGGTATCTTTATTTAACGAGTTCCCTCGCGAGTTCCAGAGAAAATTCTGTGGAACTTGTTAAATTTTAACTTAATTGATATCTAACTGGACAGTTACAAAATTGTTTGCCATAGTGATATCAAGTACCTACAACATGAAATTGCATGCATATTTTTGCAAATACCAAAATTTCGATTTTGATTTTTTACTGCTCAAACTTCAAGTTTTAGGGGCGATGTCTATTGTATGCATACCTTGAACATGTATCTTTTTTTTGACGTTGTGATATACAGGGTGCTCCATTAAAAAAAGTGGACAATTTCGATGTTGAAAAACGGACTTTTTTTTAATCGCCCTGTATAGGTTTCAAAAAAATTTGCAACCTACTACAAAAAACTTTAGGCTAAGAGAAATCGAATGGTGCAAACCGCAGGTAGCTAGCACACCTGGTTTAAAAGTTATAGGTCACTCTCAGCTGGGAAACCCTATATATAATATTGTATTATTGTTTTGTTCTTTTTTAGATATGGCTGACTTATGCTTAATATGCAATCTTCCGTTAGGGCCAGCGTCAGTTGTAACTTTAACATCAAAAGTTTATTGTCTGCCCAGCGGTTCTGAGTCTAAGGAAGGAATTCGGACGTAAATGTGCGATGTTACCACGTTCAATTATAAAAAAGCAAAAATACTAGGCATCAAGTATAGTTCATGTGAAAATCCATTTTTTAATAACAAAATATAGATAACAATAATGAAACGGTAAAGATTCTAACGTGGTTGTAAGATCTATTCTTATTTTAATAACTGATTTCTTCAATTTTGTCTAATATAAAAAATGAACATTTTCCAAAGATACCATCAGCTTTTGTCAATTTGGCAAGCATTTAGCCTGGATGAACCTGATTGGTAGAGTTTTTGGCAGGATCGCCGTTGCCACGGGGAATCATACGGTTGTTAGTGGGCTAACGTCACCTTACGTCTCCCTATTGGCCAGGGCTCCTGTCATTGTATCCTCCCATCTTGGAATATCGATTTATATTGAAATATCCAGTGGCGGGGATTTGGTCATTGTCAATTTTCGTGTACGAGTTGCAATACAATATTATACTTCCAAAAAGTTCCGCACGCAGCTGGGTATTTTATGAATGAAATCAGCCATTTTTTTTACAACTGCATTCCCCTTACCGTTGCCCCGTAGACACAGAATCGCTGGGCAGACATTAGTGGAGTCATTTTTTTTTGTCTGGCTTTTTGAGGGCTGAATGTGGCTACTAAGCTGATGAGAATATGAGTGATTTTATTGCCTGCCTCCCGTTCGAATATTTGCAGAAGAAAAAAATTGATTTACATGAAGAATTTTTTTTTAATGATCTCAAATTTTTTGGCTTCTAAATAAAAGATTGACATTGATTAATACTTCACCCAAAAAAAAATACCAGATGCTTTTTAATAGCTGAAAAAGTGGGGATGAGTGTCAACTTCCAAGAGAAAAGAAAAGAACCTTCCGCGTTTACTTTTTGTCTGGTAATCGAGAGAATGGAAGATTTTGTTGTGAAAATAACACTGAAAAATCGCCAGACGGTAATCACAGTTCGAAGTCGAGTTTTCCGGCGATACATTCTGTGGACATTTCGAACAGGGGGCTGGCATTAAAACCACTTATATTCCCATCAGCTAACTAGTCACATTCATCCCTCAAAATGCCAGACAAAAAAAATGACTCCACTAAACAGGCCCTATCTCAGGGTCTATTAGTACAATGTAGTGAGATATACAAAGATAATTTATGTGCAAAACTACTAGATATTCACTCATTAAAATTGCATGTATCATGTAGAAAAAGTTACACTCATAAGAGAAATGTATGTTAGGCACAATAAAAAAAACAGAAATACAAAATGTTTCAGAGTAAAAACCCACTAGAAGCAAGACCGACTGTGAGTTTAATTTTCTCACAACTTTTGTCCCAAATTCCATAAAAAATACAACTGGTCTAACTCTTTAAAAAGTGCCATTTTGGTACCAAATTTGATACTGAGCCATACGGACTTTAGTTTTAATAGTATGTTTTGGTTTCCATAATATTATTTGAGATTATTATTAAACGAGTAAGTAGCAGCACATTTTGGCAAGAGTATATTATTTACTTATTTTTGCGTTCAACCCGTTACCTAAAATATTAAATCATACCTAGTGATTAGTATACAATTTTACACACTGGTTTTATATGACAACTACCATATTTCTTTTATGAAAAACATTCAATTAATTTGCGTCAGCGTTAAAATAAAGTCGAATTTGCCAAAAGCAGTTTAATAGAATCCGCCCAATTTTTATAAAAATGGTCTACCTAGGTATGACAAAAGAATTGATTCTTTTGCCACTTTTGTCTTTAGAACAAGGACAATTACTTTCAGCGAAAATATTTGCTTTTATGTTAAGAAAACATGGATTCTTGCAGTGAGTTCAAGATTCTTTTGCCATTTAATGCTTTTAAGGGAAAATCAATTCGTTTAGCCTAAAACGTCCTGTGGTACTATCTTCTGTGAGAAAAGATAATAAAATTTAGAACAATGCTCTTGTTTCATTTTTTTAAAAAAAGCGATGGGTTTGGATGTACCGAGCGATAGAAATGATGCTTTTTTTCGAGTATTTAGGTCGTGATATTTTCAATTTGCAATTTTTTTTTCGAAAAACTATAACAACAGCATTATTCTTTAGATTTTTATCTTTTATTATTTTCTAATCCGGTCAAAAAATATTACACAATAAGTGAGTTCTCGTCTCGGGAAATCAACCCTTTTTCTCAATTTTTAACGGCTTGTTGTTGGCCTCTTAACGCGAGAAAAAGGTATTTGGCTGGAGTACCAGGCGCACCCACCATTCCCAATAGCCAGCCAACACGCCGACGTCGCTCTGGCACCCCTAGTTACAAATTAAATTAACCCTTGCCTGGTACAGGTCTTAGGTCGTGAACAGTAGATTTTAAAATCTTATAACGTGAAGGAATAATTAAATAGTTGGCGTCTGGTTTGAAGGTTTGAAGGTAAGTTTTAGTGCATTTTCAAGCAATACCGCATGCATTTATGCCGCCATTTCGTGTAGGCCATATTAGACTGTGAGATAGGGCCTGTTTAGTGGAGTCATTTTTTTTTTGTCTGGCATTTTGAGGGCTGATTGTGGCTACAAAGCTGATGAGAATATGGGTGGTTTTAATGCCTGCCTCCCGCTCGAAAATTTGCAGAAGAAAAAAATTGATTTACATGAGGAATTTTTTTTTAATGATCTCAAATTTTTTGGCTTCTAAATAAAAGATTGACATTGATAAATAATTCACCCATAAAAAATACCAGATGCTTTTCAATAGCTGAAAAAGTGGGGATGAGTGTCATTTTCCAAGAGAAAAGAAAAGAACCTTCCGCGTTTACTTTTTGTTTGGTAATCGAGAGAATGAAAGGTTTTGTTGTGAAAATATCGCTGAAAATCGCCAGACGTTAATCCCAGTTCGAAGTCGAGTTTTCCGGCGAAACATTCTGTGGACATTTCGAACAGGTGGCAAGCACTAAAACCACCTATATTCTCATCAGCTAACTAGCCACATTCATCCCTCAAAATGCCAGACAAACCACAAGATAATTTAAATATGTATAATAATTAATGAGGCCTCCCAAGCTGATTTTGTTATAGAATTGGCGGTAATGGCGCTACCTTATTTCAAGTCTAAGGCACTTGTCACAAAAGAATGTGTGACTCTTTACAAGATCGTACAGCCTTTGGCCATCAGGCTAAAGATCTTTGCCCTAAGACTCATGACTTTGTTACAAAGAATTCGTAAGGAATTTGGGAAAAAAAAATTGTTTATATACTCATGTAATATGGGGATATAATAATATCTAGCATTTTTGATGTCTATTGCAATTTTTACTTGATTTCAGGAAGCAACAGCCAGAGCCGGCCCTACCATAAGGCGAACTGAGCGAGCGCTCCAGGCGCCAGACCTCGGGGGGCGCCTCCGAATCGTTGATGATAAAAAAAGAGAATAATATATTTCTGCTCTGAATCTTGTCTTCGCTTTTCGATATCCTGCTATTCTGCTTGCGAGCAAGCGTGTGCGGTTAGTATGTGAATCCTATAGAACGTTTAGGCCCGGTTTCTTCACTTCCAGATAATTTTTCTGGTGACTGTCTGGCCGATCAAAGGGATTGCGGATTGCCTTTTTATCCGGCAGTCCTTCAGACCTTAGCATTAAATAATTGGCAAGATAAGTTCCTGAATATCTGGACAGCACTTATTTTTGTTGTAACCATTCCTGTGGGTGGCGAAGATGAACGGATCTTTAGCAAGCTTAGGTTAATTAACCGTGCCTTTGGTATTATGAACTTTTTTATTTTTATTTTTTTTTTATTTTTATTTTATTTATTCATCAACGGGAAATTCCCAATTTTACAAAAAATAAGTCTAAGAATAAAATGTTGAAAAAAAACTCAAATACACAATACATAAAAGACAAATAGATTATAAAATACAACTACATTAACACGAATCATAAAAATAACAATGGAACATCAAAACACTAAAATATATAGGTTAGGTCTCGGGTTAGGTGCTTAATCTTAATCTATTGATTATTAAGCGCCGCCCTAAGGGAGTCCAAGGAGGTGTTAAACAAGTCAATTCTCAATTCATTTCCATGAGACATCATTCTATTTATGGATGAGAATTGACCATAATTGGTGCGATGGTTTTCAATACTAAATGTATTCACAACTCTAAGTGATCTAGGAGGAGCATGAATTTGAAAAAGTTGCAGGAGGTCACTACAATCTATATTGTTATTAAGTATTTTATAAATAAATACCTTATCAAAATTAATTCTCCTTTCATTCAAGGACTTCATATTCAGCATGTTCAGTAGATGATCATAAGTACATGTTTCAACATCAAGTCCCAATCTAAATCTAATGTGACACAAAAATTTGCGCTGCACTCTTTCTAGTCTATCTCTGTGAAACTGATAGTATGGTGACCATACACAAGTATTATTCTCCAGTTGAGATCTAACTAAACACACATACATATTTTGAGAGCAAATACATTTTTGAAATCTTTGGTATGTCTTTTTACAAAGCCTAACATTTTCAGAGCTTTATTACAAATATAATCAATATGATCCACAAAAGTTAGTTTGTGGTCAAACACAACTCCCAGATCCTTAATTGTAGTTACACCATCAAGCAGAATATTTTGTACATAATACGAATTAAGTTTTGATCTTCTGATCTTGATTTTCTACTAAACTGTATACATTTACATTTACCTATGTTGAGGTGTATATTATTATTCTTGCACCATTTCTCAAAACGTTGAAGGTCTTCCTGCAGGAGTACTGATGCATCTGGTGAGTCAATCACCTTAAGTAACAAATCATCTGCATACAATAAAACATTACTATGATGGAAACAGTCAATAATATCATTTATGAAAATATTAAAAAGTAATGGGGCAAGATGACCCCCTTGTGGAACTCCTGATGTTACACTATAATCATCAGATAAAGAAGTTCCAATTTTTACCCTTTGCTTACGAGCTATCAAATATGACTGAGCTCTCCTAGCTTGAATTTACTGTTCATTTATTTAAAAAGTTTACTTGGTGCAGGCTCATTTGCGTTCGTTTATTAAAATTTCGATGGCTCTCATCATTGGCTCTGATACAGCGTTTAACTCGAGGTTTAATTGCTCTGTGTGCTCGCTGGTCACGTGACTACTGCTGCGCTTCAGCACGCTCTGCTCTTTGAGCAAAATACCGAACGCAACCTAAAACGTACCTAAACCTGGGTACGCATATGAGCATGAACGCGAATGAGGCAATCCTAGGCCGAACCATTTGCCTCGGATTCGGGAAAAAATAAATTTTTGGGTTACCTGAATAGTGGACGCACGAGGCGTTGCACGGAATCGATCCATAAATATGTGGTGAGCATTCTTGTTGTTAACTACTACTCTACAACAACACGTAGACTGCCTCGACCTCGAAATGAATTTTTTAAAATTTCCATCCACACTGAGCACATATGAGCAGCGCACGAGCGGATGCCTCACTTTGATGTACCGCCAACAGATGGATCGGGTCGAGGCCAAATGCATGCGAGTGCAAACAAATTTGCACGCCTCGTTCAGACGTACACATACGTATGCTCATGCGTCCTCGGGCTGCCTCATTCGCGTTCGTGCTCATATGCGTACCCAGCTTAAGGGGTCAACTCTAGCAGAAGACAACCTTTCTGATCTGGCCCTGCTGTCCTTGGATATGATATAGCTCAGACATTGTCATATGAGGAGATCATACAAATTTGCAAATACAAAAGTGCGCAAAGGCGATTTACCTAAAATTTTGCGTTTTGTTTGTTCGATTTTTATGTTTATAAGTGTTAATCAATAATTACCTACCACCAAAGTTGATTATTGATTGATCTCATCAACGAATGTGGAACAAATGTTGGTAAAGAAGAGAGCTTCCTACCCTATTGTTAAAATGGTGATTACTGATCTCTTTAAAAAATAAATATTAAATATAATAAATAAATACATTTATGTCCGATTGACCAATAAAGTGCTATTTATAGAACAGTTTTGCGTCAATAAAGTAGCACTTTATTGTACTAGTAAAATAAAGTGCGACTTTATTTTACTAGTAAAATAAAGTGCTACTTTATTGCCTATCTGGAGTCTGGACTACCTGACATGATGAAACAGGTCCTGACAACCTGCCAAGGTGAAACAGGTCCTGACAACCGGCCAAGGTGAAACAGGTATACCTACGCAAATTTTACTTTTTTCATTAAATTTTTTTAAATTTTTACCAAAAACCAATCGAAATCGTACATAAAATCATGTATATAACGCTTACATAAACAGGCTTTATTGACTCATTATTTAATAGCCTCGCTCGCAAGCTCGCTCGGCCGTAAAATTATTCGTACAATAAAGCCTTACTTTATGTACTTGTTATATAAATAGCTATTATGTCTGATTGACCAATAAAGTGCTATTTATAGAACAGTTTTGCGTCAATAAAGTAGCACTTTATTGTACTAGGAAAATAAAGTGCTACTTTATTTTACTAGTAAAATAAAGTGCTACTTTATTGCCTACCTGGACTACCTGACAAGTTGAAACAGGTCCTAACAACCTGCCAAGGTGAAACAGGTCCTGACAACCGGCCAAGGTGAAACAGGTATACCTACGCAAATTTTACTTTTTTCATTAAATTTTTTTAACTTTTAACAAAAACCAGTCATAATCGTACATAAAATCATGTATATAACGCTTACATAAACAGGCTTTATTGACTTATTATTTAATAAATAAAATTATTCGTACAGTAAAGCCTTACTTTATGTACTTGTTATATAAATAGCTATTTTCACACAACTTTCATTATTTGCTTGTCATTCTACTTTGAATCCAGTCTCAAAAGGAAAAAAGTAGATACCAACGGTACCAATGAACATGGATGTTTTCAAATTTCAATTGATAAGATAGATAGGGATATACAGTGTGTTTGGCGGAGGGTTAGCCAAACTTGGTAGGCGTACAGATAAGTGCCATTGAGTAACTTTTTTTTAAAATGTTTATGAAAATGTTTGTTTCGTGTGTTTTTGGTCTGTAGGGTATCACGAGGGGTATCCTTGATCTAATAAAGTAGGTAATAATTAGGCATAAATACTACCGAAATAATTAGCATTTTTATAAACATTTAAAAAAAAAGTTACAGAATAATACAAAAGCAATGATATAAAAAAAACGAGAACCTTAAGGGCACACGTGTATTAATAAAATATCTTCAAAATGGGCCGATCTATACGACCACCAAGTTTGGCTAACCCTCCGCCAAACACCCTGTTTAGGTTTTGGGCAAAATTCATGCGAGAACGATTTTTATTTGAATTAGGGGCGCCAAAGTCGGATCTCGCTCCATCCTAAAAATAGGCTCGGACCGGCACTGGCCAACAGCACCTAAAAAATCCAGTTACCGACATAATATAACACATCAGAATCGTTAGAAGCGGGTCAGTTAAGTTAGCCCCCCCCCCCATATTTCCAAATCCATTAAAACTTATACCATTTTTTTGCACCCATTTTGCACCGTTTTGCACCACCCGAAAAAAATTTTGCACCCCCTCAGGAGAGAGACTATATAACACCGGCGTATACAAGAGGGGGGGGTAATGGGGGTAATTACCCCCCCCCCCAAGATCGTTGCGATGGACGAAAAATATGTACCCTACACATCACAAATAAATCTATTTCTTTATTATATTTTCACTTTTCAGCATCTGGCGCTGGCCTGGCGCTGGCCCTAACTTGTTTTCTAGTTTGCACAGTGTCCGCATTGCCTGTATGCCATTTATAGCGAATTCTATTCAAAGGGATAGTGCATACTGACTGTATTCGTGTCTTTCTCTACTAGCTTGCATAAGAAAGAGATAAATATATTTTTTGTATTAGTTCTACCAATAAAATTTGTTTTTTTTTAAAGATAAAAGTCAAAATGACATTATGTTGGCAATACAATGTAAAATTGTCAATGCTTTCAAATTTTTTATGTAGAAAAAAGGCTTGTGTTGCCAACATAGTTACTAAATTTTTAACCTGGGGAATTATCTTTAAAAAAAAAACAGACTTTAGAATTCGCTATAATTAAAAACTTTCAGGAGAATCCCATAGCGAATTCCATTGGTAAAATCAGTGCAAAAAAATGTATTTTTATCTCTTTTTATACAAGCTAGTAGAATAAGGCACGAATACACTCAGTGCGCACTCACTAACCCTTCCAATGGAATTCGCTATCAGAATTCGGTTTCGTTATTTGTTGGTAGTACAGGATATATTTACCTAAGAAGTGCGGAAAATAAATTTTTCCGCATGAGTCTGTCGTTCACCGAAAGACGCGTAGCGGAATTCGGTGAAGCAGCCGAGTGCGGAAAACAGATATTCCGCATGTGTTAGGTACAATAGTATTTCTACAGTTGTGCGGAAATAAGTACATACCTACATAACTTGTAGTAAATTATTGATATTTTTTTTTGACAGCCGTGCGGAAAAGATTTTTCCGCACCGATATCCGTGCGGAAAAAATTTCGCCGCGCCGTGCGAGAAAATCGATTTTTCGCAATGTTTAATTTTCCCAACTTTCGTAGAAAAGAAATGTTTTGAAGGCTCAAAGTAAACGATTTTGGGCGTGGCACCCGGTAAAAAAAATTTAGCCTCCGGCGGGCGGGCTGGCCTGGGCTGATTACCCTCCCAGAAGCATGTGCTGGATACGCCGGTGCTATATGAAAATATTACTGGGGGGGGGGGGGGGGGCAAATTAACCATGGCCCCCCCCACACGCCAAATTTCAATTTAAAATAGCACAAATTGTTCTCCGAGTTTTGCACCATTTTGCACCATAATTATTAAATTTTGCACCGCAACCCTTAGGCCTCTACATGGGGTTGAAAGAGAAATAGTTGCCCCCCCCACACGCCAAATTTCAATTTATAATAGCACAAATTTTTCTCCGAGTTTTGCACCAAAATATTAAATTTTGCAAAGCAACTCTAAAGCTACATCCTCAATCAATCTGCTAGCGAAGTGGCACTTTGGCACGCGTGCTGAGAAATTGATACCCATCCTCAATGCTGTCAATTTTCAGTCTGCTGTGCGTGTTGTACGGTCACAAACCGTGCGTTCGCTATTTTGATCTGAGTTCTCCGAGTATGAATTTACCGTTCGGTTATTTAAAAAGTGTACTCGGTGCAGGCTCATTCACGTTCGTTTAATAAAATTTCGAGCCCTCTGATCATAGACAACCTCTGATACAGCATTTATTTGCTCTGTGCGCTCGCTGGTCATGTGATTACGGCTCCGCTCTGCACGCTGTGCTCTTTGAGCAAAATACCGAACGCAAGGATAACCTAAATTATTTTTCACCGTACTGCGCATGACATAAGTCGGCACGCATCGAAAAAGCTTGCAAGCTTGCACTTCGGAGTCGGCGTGCATGCCAGCACGGAATTGAATTGAGGATGCCAACGTTAAACAATATTTTCCAAGCTTGCGTGCCGAAGTGCCACTTCGCTACCAAATTGATTGAGGATGGGCCTTTAACCTTCCATTAGTCGCGCGTTTATCTTAGAGATACATGCCTAATATTTTTGCAAATAAATCAAAAAGGAAAAACCCTATAATATTATGGCTTGTAGTAGTTCTTAGTGCGCGTTCACATTGACACCGCTCGAGCGGTGAGCGTTGCACGATGCCGCTGTAGCGATGCTCAAAAATAATTTTAACATTATATTTCAAATGGACATTTTAACACCGCGGGACGCGCCGCTCCATTGTGTACATGTTCTTTTTGAAATATAGTGTTAAAATTATTTTTGGGCATTACTACAGCGGCATCGCGCAACGCTCACCGCTCGAGAGGTGTCAATGTGAACGAGCACTTATGTACCCTATACTAATCACTTTCCCAAAATTATATTGTCGTACCTCTATTTGGAAATTTGGAATTTTCAAAAAACTAGGGGTGCGCTCGGCTTTGTGCCTGACTGATACAATGCGACTTTTCTTATTACCAGCGGAGCTCCTCAATTGTAACTGTTTTCTTGGTATTTTTTCATATAAATATTATGGTACAAGAGGCTGTTCATCTTAGGTGAAGATGGAACTCGATGAGACAAAATTCCTCCCGAGCTGACTCGGAAGAGACCACATAATATGGTAAATCTGCCGGGCGTTGTTGGCCAAACTGCAACGACTGCGAAAACAGAATCCAACTTCTGGAATCTCTTTTTCAGTAAAAAGTGAATGTTGAGTACACGAATAAATACATAGAAATTGTAAAACCGAAATTTATCATATGCTTCAATTTTTTTATCAATAAATTTGTACATGTATCTCTGTGATACAGCGCGACTAATGATGTTATAAAAACTCGCGCGCCTAATGGAGGGTTAAGCATCTACAGGGGGTTGAAAGAGAAATAGTGCCAAAGTATCGGTGATGACGTAGCAACGTGTCGTTTCTCGCCTTGACTTGCCTTGACGTAGGGTGTTTGCACCACAGGCTATAATTCTGCTGGCGTCTGCTTTAATATTCTAAACTGCGACCACTGGCGCAAACAGTCTGCCGACTTAGTTGATGTCGTAGCAAAGGTGCTACACCAGATGACCTTGAAACCCAAAAAGAGGACGATAGGCAATTTGTGTTTAGTGTGTATTATCCTTGGGTAAATTCGAGGGTAAATTGTATAGGGTTTTCGCTGTGTTAAGCAAAGTTAATATGTCGCTGGGAAGCGCTCACATAGACTAACCAAAAGTAACCCGTCTTTATATTATTATTAGCGAGCTTTGTTCGCGGATCATATTCTGAACCGAGTCCGAATCAGTCCTATTGATGGCGTTTCCGGATGGTGGAATTAGTGCAAATAAAATGTATTTCTATCTTTTTCTTTAACAAGCTGAAAGAAAGAGATGAAAATACACTCAGTGCGCTATATAAATTGAAATTTGGCGTGTGGTTGTGGGGGGCAACTATTTCTTTTTCAACCCCATGTAGAGGCTTAAGGGTAGCGATGCAAAATTTAATATTAATGATGCAAAATAGTGCGTAAGCTCAAGAAACAATTCGTACTATTATAAATTGAAATTTGGCGTGTGGGGGGGGGGGGCAACTATTTCTCTTTCAACCCCCTGTAGCGGCCTAAGGGTTGCGGTGCAAAATGTATTATTTATGGTGCAAAATGGTGCAAAACTCGGAGAACAATTTGTGCTATTTTAAATTGAAATTTGACGTGTGGGGGAGCCAACTATTTCTCTTTCAACCCCCTGTAAAGGCGCAAGGGTTGCGGTGCATAATTTAATATTTATGGTGCAAAACTCGGAGAACACTTTGTGCTATTATAAATTGAAATTTGGCGTGTGGGGGGCCCAACTATTTCTCTTTCAACCCCCTGTAAAGGCCTAAGGGTTGCGGTGCAAAGTTTGGTATTTATGGTGCAAAATGGTGCAAAACTCGGAGAACAGTTTGTGCTATTTTAAATTAAAACTTGGCGTGTGGGGGGGGGCAACTATTTCTCTTTCAACCCCCTGTAAAGGCTCAAGGGTTGCGGTGCAAAATTTAATATTTTTGGTGCAAAATGGTGCAAAACTCGGAGAACAGTTTGTGCTATTTTAAATTAAAACTTGGCGTGTCGGGGGGGGGGCAACTATTTCTCTTTCAACCCCCTGTAAAGGCTCAAGGGTTGCGGTGCAAAATTTAATATTTTTGGTGCAAAATGGTGCAAAACTCGGAGAACAATTTGTGCTATTTTAAACTGAAATTTGGCGTGTGGGGGGGCCAACTATTTCTGTTTCAACCCCCTGTAAAGGCCTAAGGGTTGCGGTGCAAAATTTAATATTTTTGGTGCAAAATGGTGCAAAACTCGGAGAACAATTTGTGCTATTTTAAATTGATATTTGGCGTGTGGGGGGGGGGCAACTATTTCTGTTTCAACCCCCTGTAAAGGCCTAAGGGTTGCGGTGCAAAATTTAATATTTTTGGTGCAAAATGGTGCAAAACTCGGAGAACAATTTGTGCTATTTTAAATTGATATTTGGCGTGTGGGGGGGGGCAACTATTTCTCTTTCAACCCCCTGTAAAGGCCTAAGGGTTGCGGTGCAAAATTTAATATTTATGGTGCAAAACTCGGAGAACAATTTGTGCTATTATAAATTGAAATTTGGCGTGTGGGGTGGGGGCCATGGTTAATTTGGCCCCCCCCAGTAATACTTCTATATAGTCTCTCTCCTGAGGTGGTGCAATTTTTTTTTCGAGTGGTGCAAAACGGTGCAAAATGGGTGCAAAAAAATGGTATAAGTTTTAATGGATATGGAAATATGGGGGGGGCTAACTTAACTGACCCGTTAGAAGCCCATCAGATCATCAGTACAGAAGAAAACATCGAACATTTTTTATTTTTTTCTTGAATTACATATTTAGATATGTGCAGTAGGTAAAATATACAAGGTAAATCTTTCTGTTATACTTAATTTTGGAATTAGGCACTAGCTGACGTAACACACATAACCTCACTTTCATTGGGGGGAGGACCAATTAGGCAATTCAATCCATCTGTCAGATAGGAAAATTCAATATGGCGTGGCGGCCATGCAAGTTTGTTTTGAATGTGTTTTTATGCGTATTTCAAATTATTTTGCTTAGAGTTTTGCTTGCAACTTTGATTTCGATTATTTAATAAAATATTTGTTGACTAGGTACCTAAACTAATAAATCGGGCAGAATCTAGATATTTTTTTGTGTTTTTTGGCCCATGTGCGGCCGCCACTCCATCTTGAAAGTCACGTGGTTTGAATTGCCTAATGAACTATAGCTAAAAACTGGAATGCGCACACATTGCCATATCTGCCAAAAAAATTAAGCCATGAAAGACAGATGCCACAAGGGGGAATGTTGTTTTTTTCTGTTGTTCGGTGACATATGATGTTTTCGAAAGTTTTATCATATTTCCCTTCACAGGTTTCATCCATTGGAATACGTGTTGGAAGCAATTTTCGCCATTTAAGATAATGAGTGCGACAAAAACAGGTATCCCCTCCGCAGCAGCCGCACTAGGCCTCACGTTCGCCATATGTGTTCGCATTCCAGTTTTTGGTTATAGTTCATTGGGGAGGACAAACAAAGCGTTTGAGGGACTATTCATACACACAGGTGTTAGCTTGTCACCAATGACATAATGTCACTTTCGATAGGGGGACAAACATGTCATTGAGGTTATGAGTGAGACGTCAACTAGTACCTAATTTCACATCTATGTATTTAGTTGCAATATGTTTGTAACAATGTTACCATTAAAATTAAGTTGTTTTTTTTTGCCTCATTAATATTTATCTTATTCCTTATGTTGTCAATAGCACTTTTTTGATGTATACCTATATAATGTATTCTAGCAGAAATTAGAAGTTGTGTTTTTATTTATTATTTCAAATAAATATAATGTGTTTGTATAAAACAACTATTTTTATTTTTAAAGTAACTCTGTACCTATATGCCATGGGATACTTTTACTTCGAAATTATTGACGATTTCCAAAAATATGTTTGAAAGTGTGTAGAGGAACAGTATAGCATCTAAACATTTCGCCATACATATAGGATTCGGCACACAGGCAAATTTCTTTGATCTGCTCGAATTGGCAGTTGTGAATGTTATGTAGTTTTCTGATGAACATGACATAATAAGACATTCACAACTGCCAATTTAAGCTGACCAAAGTAGCCTGATGGGTGACGAATCATAGCGGAATGTTTAGATGCGCTCCTGTAACCCGTCCCATAATACAATTTCAAAGTACCCCGTATGGTGGTACCTAAGGCAAAATATTCATTCTCTTCACTCAAAGTACCAGCAATTTTGAGACAAGAAACTCATAATTTGTGATAAGTAACCCAATTCTTAGAACCAAGTTCACGGTGGTCTAACAATGAGAAATGGAATTTGTGACAATAGACTAAATTTTTTGGCCCAAATTAACAATATCCTTAAATTAAGGAACAAAACTGCATAGAAGAGATTCAGTGTCTTGGTCTAAATTCTCAATGACCTTTACATAGGAAACGTCATTGCCAACAAGAGATTCAATCTTTTCACTCAAAATTCCAGCGAATTTATACTCTTGCCTCAAGATAATATTTACTTTACAAGACTCGGATTCTCTTGGACAAAATGGATAATGTGAAGCAGGTGCAATGTAATGATGCTCGATGCTCTTATGTTAATTCCACCATTCGTTTCGAATATATCAAAAGAATAGATAATTTAGGTGAATGTCAAATTCCTTTAACATAAAGGATCCTTTTTATCAGTGCATGCGATTTAGTGCGATTTTTGAGGAAACATTGTCGACCACCTAAAGAATGTTTTCTGAAAATTTCAGCTTGTCCCAAATTTGTTCCGGGTTAGACCCTTAGTTTTATTGGCCTAACCTGCGTGTTCGCCAGATCCCAGATCACGCCATTTTATTTTACTTCATTAGGACATTAAATGACAAAAATACATGCAACTCAACCCGAATCATTCAAATCTTGCGCTGCTGAACAATTTTATACGGATGCCGATAAATTACACCACAAACTTCACAATATTACAATTTAAAAAACGTATGGAAGTTGGTGATGGACATCATCAACTTTTGAAAAAAAAGAAATTGACTGCCTCTAAGAACCATCATAAAGGCAGAATCTTATACTGTTTCAGTTAACTAACCCAAACTAACCAACCTCATACGTAAAATGAACATATTTATTGTCCTACCGAACTTACTATAGCAGTTGACCTAAATATAACAAATTAGATAGGACTATAGGTATTTACTTGTGGTGCAGCAGTAGTAGTGGTAGTAGTACTAGAAGGCTTGCTAGCGGTCTTGCCAGCCAATGGGTTCCGTCTACCCACCAGGGGTCTAGCAGTTTTTTTTGGCGGTGGTGCAGGTTCTTCCTCGTATTCGTATTCTTCTTCGGCCGGTCGAGCTGTGGTGAGGGTAGCGAGTGCCAATAGGCCACAGATAATACTATAAAGAAAAAATATATTAAGAAATCATAATGTTGTTGACCTCCTATAAATCAATTAATTTACAGCTATTAGATTGCATTCAATGACTTTAGACGCACGTTCACCTTGAATGACGTAGAGAGGTAGCATTTTTCCGAACAATTTATTTCCGTGTGAGATTCTTGATTAAAATGAAGTAGTCTACTAAAAAATACTACATATTTCTATATCAAGATCTCTAGACAAAAATTTTGTGACGCTCCTTTAAGTGACATATTGGCTAACGAATTAACACTACTAGAATTGCAAATTGCCTCCGCATAAAATATTCATTAGCCTCTTTTGTTTGATTCTCTCATAGTTTCATTGATTAGTAAATAATTTACCAACATATATCTGCAATATAGCTAACCTTGAGTGTATAGATTTCCGCAATAATAACCCACTACCGAATATTCTACTTCTTCTGCTGCTAGATTGAGTAATAAAAACATATATTTCCAAACAAATTTTTACATCTCTATTGTTAAAACCTATTTTATTACCCATTATCTTTATAACATTTTAGACATAACGACTTAACATTTTTGTCTAGAACCGCTGACATTTAACGGAAACAAACGGAATAACAAAAACCTCAAATCAAGTGTTTCATAAGTAGAATAAGTGAAGAACGGTGATTGGTGTCCTTCAGATTAGTTGAAGCGGGTTAGTGTTACGATCGAAATCAAAAATCAATTTTTTTTCTATTTTGTTCTTGGTTTTACCAAATATTTAATACGCTTTATTTAATTGTGTATACTTTGTTTGATTATATGGTTTCATAAAGTG
Organism: Ceutorhynchus assimilis; assembly: GCA_917834065.1. Classification (NCBI taxonomy): domain Eukaryota; kingdom Metazoa; phylum Arthropoda; class Insecta; order Coleoptera; family Curculionidae; genus Ceutorhynchus; species Ceutorhynchus assimilis. Next base: position 46,959,398 of record OU892280.1, on the reverse strand, counting down.
CAATAGAGCAAGAAAGTTTGTGCTCTCAGCAGTTTACAATTTTAATATTATATTGCTGGTCGAGTTAAAGCCTCTGCAGATACCAGTGTTGCCAGGTCTACTGATTTATCAGTAGATCTAATCCCAATAAACATTTTTGTTTGTATAATAGTCACCGTAAATGTTATATCACCTATCTTAAATAACCTACAGTTATATATTTGGTAACAGAAACATTTCTGTTACTCTTATGAACCCCTTAAAGAGCTTAAACGGGGCATTTATAAAGGTTGCCAAAACCTTTGTTTAGTAACGCTATATAAATTTAGGTCATGTAACCTAGAGTAACAGAAATATTGTGGTAACCTTTATATAACTTTCTAAATAACTCAAATATGTCACTTGTCAGTTATAAAAAAAACGAAGGTTTATTTCTCTCTCTATCGAACATATTTTATATACAATGATATGGCCTTTTTCTACTTCTGAAATATTATCAGTCAGTAGTTAGAGGATTGAACTTAGAAAATGAAAATGGAGAGCGAATTATAAAATACGGCTTGGTTTGTTTTGTTAAATTAATTTTAGGCTCTTCTGTGACTAAAAATGTAGGTGGGAACGATTTTTTACAGTAAATATTGATGAAGTACTTCGAAAAAACGCAGGGACCCTTAAAATACCCAATTATAATCAATTTCATGTCAGGTTTTCAAAAAATATACGTAGGTAGGTGTTTGTTTCTTTATTTGCGACGAATCAATGACCAACGAAATTTGTATAAGCCACCATTTGACAAGTATGGGTTAATTTCATATCAATTGTTGATAAAATAAGTCAAATATTGGATTTTCACAAAGTAATTCGATAATATTGATCTTGACAAAACAATCATGGCGGAATCAATGAAATAACGATATAAATATTGGATAGCTTTGTTTTGTGTTCTGCCAGTTTTTTAAATAATCCATGATTAATAATAATAAATAAAAATCCTGTTACAATATATTTGTTTACTAGAGGAAGGCGGAAGAATGAGATACTAAAAAATAAGGTTATGATGTTAAGCCCAGACATTATTCACTAAAGTTTGCGAAGTTTTATAGGAGAAGCCTAATATAATTAATATCACCAAGAGTTTTATAACAAACCCAACAAACACGGACTGGCTGGTCCGACAACGGGACGAAAGTGATTTGCCGAGCTGCCGTGTGCGGCCCGCCAACGTCGGCCGGCTCGGCGTGTAGGTAGAGCATGTCCGCCAGGCCGTAAGGTGGCTAAAAGTCGGCTAGCCAACCATTTAGCCTCGGCAAAGCTTGGAATAACCGACGACGGGCCGATGGTAGATAGCCGGGCTGGTAGAGGCACGGGAGGCCATCCGCGGCTCGCAAGGGGCTATCCTCTTATAAACCGCCATTATTATCTGCCAGAAGAAGGCGCAGGCGCCCCGAAATATTTGTATTTCAATGTTTCTATGTTTTCATGAAAACATTATAGACCTAATTGCCTTAAAAATAATTAATTCGGAAAAAATCTACTGTAAATTTTCTCAACTTCTCTACTGGGTTACCTGTCCAACATGTATATGGTCTTATGTTTAAAGTTGAAAAAATGTACGGTAGATTTTTTGCAAATTAATTTTCAAGGCAATTAGGTCAGTTTTTAAAACAAACAAAAGCATTGAAATATCTTTAAAAAAATTGAGATTTGCATAATTCATGTTACAGTTAAATTCACTTTTCACCTCCTCCCTTATCACATCTCTGTGAATTACCAATAACCCTGGGTATTCACACTTTGAAAATTAGGTTTTTATTTAAATTTTTTTTTTTTAAATAGGTATAAAAAAGCTGCTTTAATATTTAGAAGTAAATATAAAAAAGAAAACAATTTTCAGCAAACTCTGGTTTATTAGTCACACGACAAAAATAACTTACATAAGTACTTGAGATGAAATGAACTTAATCTTTTAGTAAACTTAGCTGGAAATGTTCTAGAATGTGACAATATCTACAACTTGAACCAAATGCAACAAAAAATAAGTTATCAATTCACAATAATATCCATAAGGAATGCAAAATACTTACACATCATGATCATGACTAAAATGCTTAGTTTCGGAAAACTAAACCAAAAAAAAACTCACTAAATAAATAATAATAATAGATATAAAATAATAATATATGCAACAAATTATTATACATAGAATAATCGGCTAGAAAAAAATATACTGAAATATACTTCTTCTGGCTCTCATTATTCCCAACAAAACAAATATCTAAGGAAAAAGAAGCACAAATTTCTTATAGTTCACATCATGACTAGAATGTGTCAATGGGTACACTACAAATGTAACAAAAAAACATAGTTTCTAATAATAGGAAATCAATAATGGCACAGTTTTAAATTTGAACAACTAAGGCTCGGTTTATTCACCTTCTGATGAACTTTCAGGTACCTATATTATCTGGCGGAGGTGGACACGACGCAGCATTTTGGAAGCAAAACACAAAAATCATCAATAAATTGGTAATCAGTATCACTTCCACGGCACACAACTTAACTAATTTGAGAACAACGGGGATAATGCAAAGAGAATAAAAAAATTCTTAAAGAAAGAAAATATATTATTATTTTCGAAAAAAAACGAAAAGGCAAGCTAAGCTAAAAGCAAACACAACATAAATGATATGGACGCGGCGCCGCGATGTCGCGATGACAACAGGTAGATATTCGGTTAGAGAAGAGGGACACGAACGCCCTCTGAATGGTCCGAGTTGTTCATGAACCAAGTGAAATTCAATCGCGTATAACACGCAGTCCCAGAGCGGTAAAACGCTTCTTAACCGTATGTGGTCCGGAAGATGGACTACGTAACTGGCAAACCGTACTGCGGATCTGCTTTGGCACGAAATAGGGCCTCCCGGTAGTGAGTTTCCTAGTATTAGCCACCTTCGGCCTGAAAGCGTAAAAACCGTTCCCGGTATACCCGAACTGGACCGATGGAGGTCCAGATAATGGCTACATCAGCCACCAGAGTACCGAACGTGCCGGCTGGAGGCCGCTCATTTGCCGATTGCGTTTGGTTTGTTGGGAAGTTAGACCATTACTATAATTTGCCAGTTTCTATAAGAGTGATTAATCACACTTCTATAACTACGGGTATTTTAGTTATACAGTGCCCGCGGAAAAGTCTGCACCATATGGGAAATTTTTTTATGCTCATCCTTACTTCAAATCGGTTTTTGGCATTAGGTTCTGCATGACTGAAAACCAAAAAAACACCTAAAATTTTTGACTCGAGACTTGCCTCACACCTGTCAAATGCCATTTGAAAATTTCAAACAAGGAAAAGTGGCATTTTTATGAAAAATATGAAAAAAATTTATAAGAAAATATTGTTCCAAATGACATTTAGAGTCTAATTTGATATTTTTGCTTTAAAAAAAAATATTTTTTTTTTTTATTTTTTTTCGAATATCTACGGAAAAATAATATTTTTAGGATTGCTTTCGCGACCATTCCTCTAAAATAATTAGTTGTATCTGACTAATGGTTTTTCAAATCCTAATAATCTAATTAAGAGTTTAAACATCAAAAAGAAATATTTCTATTAAAATCTTGATACGCCTCTGGACTATTTTAAAAATTGTATGCTTTGAAATATATTTTTTTCAAATCAAAAATATCAAGTTAGACTCTAAATATCATTTGGAACAATAATTTCCTATAAAATTTTTTCATATTTTTTATAAAAATGCCACTTTTCCTTGTTTGAAATTTTCAAATGGCATTTGACAGGTGTGATGCAAGTCTCGAGTCAAAAATTTTAGGTGTTTTTTTGGTTTTCAGTCATGCAGAACCTAATGCCGAAAACCGATTTGAATTAAGGATGAGCATAAAAAAATTTCCCATATGGTGCAAACTTTTCCGCGGACACTGTATAGATAAGGTAATGGCAAACCTTATATAAATTTGTTATAAACACATTGGTAAGGGTTACTAAAAGTCTTATAAAATGGTGATGGAAACAGTTATATCACCTTATTATATACTTGTAATTTACAGTAATCATATAAAACCCTTATATAAATACATCACCAAAAGGTACAGATTATAAAACTACGAAACTTTCGTATATACTTCTATTACCTTTATATAACCAGTATAAAACATGGTGTTACTATAAGTTGCGAAAAATGTTTATTGGGAATGATTTGGCCATTGGTCTACTGATATACTGATATCAATGTTAATTCTACTGATAAAAGCCGTTGTCATTATTTACCCGCTTTTTATGATATTTTTTAAATTAAAATCATGTATGAGAATGTCACAGCAATAATGTCATACGAGAGCTTTGGGCTAGGACTGCCCGGAGGGTACTCTTAAGGACGCTCGATTACTCAGATCAGTCCGGTTTGGTTTGTATTGGAACATTCGAACACTCGCAGTGCAGGTGCAGCACTCAGCCTAACTGGGGAATCCCCGGCGTTCGTGCGTGCTGGTGTTGCTTGTTTACTTGCCTTTTGGCCCTTTTATCAGTTTTGTCTTGCCAGTTGCGTAAAAACATGCGTTGTTGGTAACGTGACTATAATATTTAATTGAGTATTTCCTATGGTTTACCCCCTTAACTAGGCAACTTATTTGTCTACTGATTTCTACTGATATTTAGACTGGTAGTCTACTGAAAACACAAAATATGACCTGGCAACACTGTCTAGAACGGGAAGGGATCCCAAATGAACTATCAGATGACGATGACAATCACAAGGACGAGATTGATCAATTCGCGGATATTCTGCGTGAACTTGTAATGCAACGATATATGTATGTACTAGGAATCATGTAAATTTCCGAAAAAAGTCGGTCATTTTCTGCGCCGGAAATATATAGGCGCTAATTAACCTGCTTTCTTTGTGTGCGTACCTTAAATGCAAGACGATATAATTTGCCTATATACCAATAATCTAGATATGGAAGGCGAAGATAAACCATGGAACAAAGCAGTCAAGTGCTAAGGCATGTGACGTTTGGCTCGGCAGCATGGAGATAAATAGTCAACTTCACTAAGCAGTTGACGCTCCATTTGATATCAAGAGTTGAGAAGTCAAATGTTTGTTTATAGTCTGGCTCCGGCTCTGGAACGATTACTCCATAGGGTGCATAGACCAATGCAGCCTTTCCAAAAGGACAACTGAATGCGTTACCTGAAGAAGACTATCCCCCACAAGTGGAGGAGACTTGTTTGGAACTCGCAAATGGATTTTTCAATCTTTGTGCGGAATTCCTGTGTTCTCCTTTGTAGCTCGCAACGTATACTTGACTGTGAAAGTATAGGAACGTGCGAGACAAGGGTGGTATGAATAAAAACTGAGTTTAAACTCGGAGTATATACTCGTGAGCATGAGTATGAAGTCTGAGCTTATACTCCATTTCGTAAGAATAAAAAAGATTTCGGTTTGATAAGTACATACTCCTACTACATAGAGTAGATACTCAACATTTTATTATGCTTGCCACCGCTCTTTCACCTCTATATCTTATTCACAATCCGATGTCCACAGGTACAGGTAAATTTATCACCTTTCCCTATCAAATAGCATTGAAAGGTGATAAATTTTACCTGTACCTGTGGACATCGGATTGTGAATGGATAATATTATATCCGCAGGACTGCGGGGAAATTTGATCCATCGTTCACTTTGCTGAATTATCTTATCAGCTACTTCCGATACAACTTTAGACACCGAAGTTTGGTGAACACCAACATCCTCGCCTACTCCTGCTTGAAAGCCCGGGTCACCCACGTATCTTAAAAATATTTTAAATTTGTCTTTGTTGCATAAAGCACCACCTCTTCTTTCTCCAGACTCTTCACCCAAAAATTGATTTGATAACCACTCCACATTTTCTTTACTAAACCGGTACAACGTTTTGAAGTTCCGATCACACGTATTTTTTCTAGCTTTGTAAAATTTTTCCGAACGCAGGTTAAGATTGAAGAACTCTGCCATAGCTCTGCCTTCTACCGAGGGAAAATAGGTACTGAAATAACTTGAAGCAAAAAGTTGAGTCTACTGCAGAGTAGACTCTAAAACTATGGAGTAGATTCTCCTGCCGAAGAGCCTAAACAATTTTTTATTCATACCAAAAGTGAGAATCTACTCATATCAAATTATACATATACGAGTACCTACTCAAGCGAAATATCTGCTCGTAGTTTTTATTCACACCACGTGTAGTATTTACTCCAAAATTTGCTAAATGCTCATTTTTATTCATACCACCCAATATCTGCGACGATGTAGGTATGTGATCTCTCTTCAGTATTTAGCACGATTGATGCGTCCCGTAAAGGTGTGGGCTCAACTAGTGAGCCCCTAAAAGAATCTCAAGTCTCAGACCAGATTTAAAGAGTTTTGATAAATTTTGTGAAGGTTTTCCCGTATCTGTATGTTTATGTCTACCATAATTTATTTGTTCCCTATAAACTTGCACAGTGTCCAGCATACTCTTCGCTATATACAAATATGGGAAAACCAATGGAAAACTTTTCATTTGTAGGATTGGGAGAATTTTTTTATACTTTTGACATCGGTCACATGATTACTGCCACAGCGGCAAGTTCGAAAATTTCGATATAAAAAGATGAGAAGTGGGACTGGATGGCAAAATATCTGGAAACACTACAAAAAAAATATTTGAAAAAAGTGATAAGAACGATATTTTAGAACCGTCTACCAAATTTGGAGCAAAAACAACAGAAAAATAATAATTTCCTTATTTTCCGCCATGGATTTTCAAATAGTCTGTGAGGTTTCCAGACTGTACTTTTAGGTTATCGGACATGCAGGAGCGATCGCACATAAGAAAATTCTCATATTCCATGTGTAGCAAACATTATGGTGGACAATGTATAAGATAATATATTTATAACCGGGACATTCATGCCGAAAAGCCACATGGTTTACATTGACACACTTTCTATAAATCCCTGGATATTCCACCCTCTGTTTTCTGGCACACTATTCACATAATGCATCCCATTATTTTTGAAAAAGTGCTGTTGACAATTGCAGTACCTATCTTCTAAAACTAGACACGAGATGAAAAACTTTTGTCTGAAGCGATCGGAAGAAAAGTAAAGAAGGGGTGCTAAGTATACAATATAAAATAAAACAATATCATAACAAATAGCTAGGTACTGTTAGAGTAGAACATCAATGTAGATTCCAAAGATGGCTGAGTTAGACATGCCGATAGCAGAGATAGAATGGAAATATTATACGACAATTCAATTCAATACATATGGAAATATTACATACGACGACCATCTTCTGAGCCGTCTAGACAGCGTGGAAGATTTTGACTATCTACCTCCAATAAATAAATTATACCCAATTTGAAAACGTATCGAATTAAGCCCCAATGGAGTGGATGCTTCAAGGAAAAATCACACACTTCGCTAAGGGCCTACCTCAAGGATTCTTGGGGGGCAGAATACACATAATTGAATAATAAAATCAAGCGAACGCCTAGAAGAATAATTAGTGTCAGGACAGATAGGTATCCAAAAAAAGTGAAGTGTCTTGGGATTTTGCGAAACAAGGTTATTCGGGAGAAAAAATTCATTGTATTGAAAAATTCACATTGAGTAGCTTTTCTGAAACAACTCAGAAGAGAATACGCATCTATGAGGAGTTGCAATAATATTCCATGGAGGACTAAAATATCTAGTAACAAAAACAAAATCAATGTCTGCCAGAGTAACACATATGGTTATGGAGATAGTTATATACATATACCGGGTGTCCCACCGAAAACTGTCAATGGCCTATATCTTGAAAAGTGAAAAGGGTAATCGATAAAAAAAAAACGAAAAACTGATTTGGAGGGTTGGAAAGGGGAACCAAAACAAGGTACAGATCGTTTCACCCGGGTTCATACTTGACCTTGTAACTTGAAAAAAAAAGGTTGTCGTAGATTAATTCATATGACATATTCAATTTTTTCGACAAATTAAAATCAATGACTTCTGGTTTAAGAACCAACGAACGTTTTTGACGTCATTGATTTATTTCAGTCAATTTCTATGTGTTAAAAAAAGGAAGGCAAATTATGTCAAAAGTATGAACCCTGGTGAAACAAAGTTTACATTTCAGGTCTCCCCGAACCACCCCTCCGGCGGTAGCCACCCTAACCTCAAAATCTTAAATGGCACTATAGGTCATGTGATACCTTGTTTTAAAGGTCTTTTAATTCTCTAGATGGATCTGCAAAAAAAATTATCCAGATACAAATTTAAATTGACATAAAATAGCCCATGCTTCGAGTTAACAACTTTGCCCTCTTGAGGAGGTAGACCATTGAGGTAAACACTGTCAGGTACAGTGAGAGGAAAGGGGTTCAAAAAAATTAAATCCTGATGATTTCTTGAAAATTATCCATGATGTTATTTATTTTGTTTGAAATCGAATTTAAATCACACCTGGAGTCGTATTTTCGAATATTCTCGCATACGAAATTTGATACGATTTCGAATGCTCCCCATTTAATTTACATTGCTGTCAGTAAAAATTCGTGTACGAAACGTACTCGAATGAATTCGAAAATACGACCCCTGTTCCACCCGATCAAATGAGGTTTTCATCAATCAATACGACTCTAGTATTTAAATCTGAATAATTTTTCTTTGCAGATCCATTTAGGCCCGGTTTATTCATCTTCAGATAAACTTGCTAGTAACTATCTGCAAGATAAATTTAATTCTATTAGTCGGCGGATAAGTGGCCGACCAATGGGATTACAGATTGCATTTTTATCCGTCAGATTGCATACCTGACAGTTTATATCAGAAGGTGAATAAACCAGTCACAGAATTGAAAGACTCTTAAAATGAGGTATCACATGACCTATAGTACCATTTAAGATTTTGAAGTTAAGGTGGCTACGGCCGGAGGGGGGGGGGGGTTCGGGAAGATCTAAATAGTACATTGTTTTTTTGGTTCCCCCTTCTGTTTTGTTATGGGTTCGGGGACTAAATAACGGCACTTTCAATACTTTAATTAAGTGATTTATTAACAACTGTTTTAGAGCGTCCTGACCGTACCAAAGCGTGCCCATCAATTGTTTATGTTTTTTCCCGCCCAGTCCAGCCGTTGACACTTGACTTTCCTGATCCTTAGCGGCGTTGCCACATAAACAATTGATGCTCACAAAATACAGGCTCTGACAGAACATCCCCCTTCTCAAGCTAAATAATAAACATGTAGGCGTATAAACATTATAAAACGAAATCCTTTAAATAAGTAGGTCTTTTGATGTCTCTTTTGGGTCTTGATAAAACTGGTGTTTCATTTTTTTCCAACACCTTAGATGTACGCACAGGTGAAGATTCAGATATACATCCTTTTGGAAATTCACTCTCAGAAGCACTAGAATTATCTAATATAAAGCCCGAGGTATTTCTCTTGGAAGCACCAGAGCTTCTTGAATTATTCAGATTTTCGTGTACATTATTCTCAGTACAATTTGAGGTGTTATTTGTGGAATCAAGACAAGTTGGTGTTTGGGATAGTTCAGGGGAGACTAATGTCGGAGTAAACTGATTAGGTTTTATATAATAAGGGGCAGGTATTAAATGCCACCTGTTACGACGATACACATGACCCGAATTCGATTGGATCAAGTAAGAACGAGGTTCGTCAGAAAATTCTAATATTTTTGCATAAATTCTGAGATCCGTTACCCAGACATAATCTCCTATATATATAAATCTGACAAATTCCTTGCCCGGTGTCTGTCATTGAATTGTTTGGCACTCTTATCCTTATTTCTACCTTCCCTTTCTTTTAAAGAACTTAAATCTACATATTCATTGACTTGACTTGGCAACATAGGAAGAAAAGACCTTATCTTTCTACTGTACAAAAGTTCAGCTGGTGAGAAACCACATTCTAAAGGGGTACCCTTTAGGATAATAAAGCCTGATGAATATCGTCATTTTTCTTGATTAAACTTTTTGCCACTTTAACTGCGGCCTCAATACAACCATTAGATTGAGGGAAAATGGGACTGCTTGTTGTTAATTTGGAGTCGTAGTCTTTTGCAAACTTTAGAAATTCATTCCTAAATTGTGGACCATTGTCTGATCGCAAAGTTTCACAAATTCCATACCGAGAAAAAATTTCCTTAACCTTCTCAACAATAACCGATTCTGTAATTTTAGTGAGCTTGAAAATCTCAAAAAACCTTGAGTAGTAATCGGTTATTATCAAGTACCAAAAATTATTGCATTTATAAAGGTGAATCGCAGCCTTTTGCCACGGTCTATCCGGAAACTCATCTATCAACATGAGCTCTTTTGGATTAGTTCTATGTTCAATACATTGCGGGCAATTTCTAACGAGATTTTCAATCTGGGTGGACAATCCTAACCACCAAACAGATGATTTGGCGCGATTTCTACACTTGACTATACCAAAGTGTCCATCATGTATGAATTTTAAAACCTGCAACTGCAACGAATGAGGAATAACAATACGTGAATTCCTAAGCAAAATGCCTTCTGAGAATGAAAAATCGAAACGATATTGATAGTATGGGAGTAATTCCTCACATAGTTTACTTCTGCTAGGCCAACCTTCATGAGTATATTTTTTAATCATGATTAAAATCTGATCACTTTTTTGTTCAGCTTTTATTTGCTCCAAGAAATTGGTCTTTACCTGGATTGACTGTACAATTAAGTTAACGTGTGCTTCTGTTTCGAATCCTAATTCGTCATTTTCTGGTTGCTTAGCATTCTCTGAAAAATTCCTAGATAATGCATCTGCAATAACTAGATCCTTTCCAGGGGAATAGACAATTTTATAACTATAACGCATTAAACGTAGTCTAAAACGTTGTAATCGAGGCGTTAACTCGTGGGTTTAGTTTGCAAAACCTGCAATAAAGGACGATGGTCTGTTTCAAGTAAAAAGGATGGTAAACCTGTGACGTATTCTGAGAACTTATCAGCAGACCAGGTTAAGGCTAAAGCCTCTCTCTCAATCTGAGCATACATCTTTTCAGTATCTGACAACAACCGTGAAGCATAGGCGACAAATTCAGTTATTCCTCCAGAAGTTTGCATCAAGCAGGCCCCCAGACCATAAGAGGAAGCATCTGCTTGAATCGAAATTTGTTTAGTGGGGTTGAAATAAGCTAGTGTAGGACAATTTGAAAGCAATATTTTTGATTTTTCAAAAGCATCCCTTTGTGAAACTCCCCATAAAAAAGTAACATTTTTCTTAAGTAAAGATGTCAATGGCTCTAGAATTAAGGAACGATTGGGTATAAATCTACTTGAGAAATTGAGCATACCTAAGTATTGCAATACTTCTTTTCTAGTTTTAGGCTCTGGAAAATCTATGATAGCTTGAACTCTTCCAGGATCCAATGAGATTCCTGAGTTTGAAATTTTATGCCCTAGAAAGGTTAAGCACTGTACTGCAAAAATACATTTATCTTTATTTAAAGTTATACCCTCTCGCCCAATTCTTTCCAGAACTTCATTCAAAATCCTATTGTGCTGTTCTAATGTTCGTGCATGCATCAAAATGTCATCGATGTGACTTACTACACCCTCTATGCCCAATAAAATTTTGTTTTGTGAAGAAGACAAGAAAAATATTCAGGGGCACAAGTAATTCCAAAAGGTAATCTTTTGAAAAAGAACCTACCAAAGGGAGTTATAAAAGTAGTGAGCTTTTGTGAGTCCTCAGTTAATCTAATCTGATGAAATCCAGAGTTAGTATCCAATTTGGTAAAATAATTTGAACCGGAAATTCTAGGCAAGATGGTTTCAACTTTACCTATTGGGAAATGTACTCTTAGAACAGCTTTATTCAAATGAGAATAATCAACACATAGCCTTATTTTATTGTTTTTCTGAACTACCACTATAGGACTCACCCAATCTGTAGGATAATCTACTGGCTCAATTATATTCAACGATTCTAACTTTTCAAGTTCTTCTTTTAACGGTTTCAAAAGAGGTATAGGGACAACTCTTGGCACTGATTGAATATAGGGTTGTGCACCTTCAACAAGCTTAATTTGTAAATCAATTTTAAACTTGCCCACGCTGTGGAAAATAGTAGGAAATTTAGTCAAAATTTGTGTTTTAAGAACCGAGTTCGAGATAGTATCATTAGTCTCCATAGATGAGACCGAAGGTGAGACCTTTTTAAGTACATTTAATTTTAAAATAGCCGTTCTTCCAAGAATTGGTCTTGTTAATTTTTCAATAACATAAATTTCAGTTTTAAAACTATAGTCTTCAAACTCCAAAGTAACAGCAAGCGTCCCAACCACCCCCAATTCAATGCCAGACGAACCAGTTAAAATTCGATTAGAGGGCTGAACATCTTCAAACAAGCTGGAATTGATAAGATTTTTTGGAATGCAAGTTATATCAGCACCAGTGTCGATCAAAAAATTCAAGCTTTGATTAAGTTTTGAAACAAAAATCTTAGCAATCCATTCTTTGGAATTGACATGATTAATTTTAGAATTTATTGTAATAGAACCCAAGAAAGTATCCTCAGATTCACCCTCAAAGTTTACTGTATTGAACTTGCTTTCTAAATCTACATTATTATCAATTTGAATAGATCTGACCTTAGTTTTCCTGCAGACTGATGCCCAGTGTCCTTTAATTTCACATTTCCTACAAATGGATTTATTTGCAGGACATCGTTCCCTGGCGGGAGGCTGTAGACCACAAAAACCACACTTAGACAATTTTTTGTCTTTCCTGGAATGAAAATCACTTTTCGAATTAAAGCTTTGTGAAGGTCCTGCACTATTTGCGTCCACTTGCACTCGACCAATTTGCCTATGACTACTGAGAAGCTCTTTATTTTGAGTAGCTTGTAATTCCGCTTGCTTTGCTTCTAGGGTACATTGCTGCAGGGTAAGAGTATCCCTCATTTGTAGTCTTTCTGATGTTCTGGAATCCAACATTCCAACCACTATACGATCTCGAATCAATTCTTCTTTTAACTGCCCATAGTTACAATGTTCTGCTAGACTATGGAGGCTAGTTATGAAAGAATCTACTAGTTCCCCTGGGTTTTGAACCCTTGAATTGAATTTGAAACGTTCAAAGATGATGCTTCTTCAAGGAATAAAAAATGTATCGAAGCTATTTAATGCCTCTTGGAAGGTAGTTGGCTGTTGCTCAAATTGAAGAGCTATTTCCTCTGACTCATCTCCCATAATATACATGAGTATATCAATCTTATCACTGTCTGGTTTATTCAGCTTCCCCGACACGGACATGTATCGCTCGAATCTTTTTTTCCAGATTGGCCATGCCGCTGGTATTGAAAAATTAAATTTTTCTGGAGGTGTGACGTTAACAGGAACAGGTGCCACCTGAGGTCTTGTGATATTTATTGGAGCTCTAGCCTGAGGAGGAGGACTCTCAGGCAGAGGAGGCATACCTGCTATTGGTGGGGGCGAAGGCATTTTCAACAACCGTACTAGTCTGTGAATCTAATTTGCTATCTATCAGCACTGCAGCACGAGAAAAAAAAGTTTAGGTTATGCTAATTTGAGGGCCAAATTAGAAATTTGCACTCGCGAACGGAAATAAAAACAACACCCAGCTGCCACCATGTTTTGTTATGGGTTAGGGGACTAAATAACGGCACTTTCAATACTTTAATTAAGTGATTTATTAACAACTGTTTTAGAGCGTCCTGACCTTACCAAAGCGTGCCCATCAATTAGGCAATCCAACGACCTGTCCAAATGGCGTCTGGTTGGCAAACAATAAACAAAAAACATATGATTTTTTTTTGGCAGGATTAAGCCTAGTACTTATAACAGCGAAATTCTCACTTTTTGGACATTGCTTCGACAATTTGACGTTTTATGCGTGAATCAAACGTCAAATTGTCGAAGCAATGTCAAAAAAGAGCGAATTTCGCGGTTATGAGTACTAGGCTTTATCAATCTGACACTTTTCTGACATCGTTGACATGTAACAACGGGTATTCTAACCTCATAAAAATTTCAAAATGCCGGCTGGTTGGAAAAAGTCACGTGGTTTGGATTCCCTAATTGTTTATGTTTTTTCCCGCCCAGTCCAGCCGTTGACACTTGACTTTCCTGATCCTTAGCGGCGTTGCCACATAAACAATTGATCCTCACAAAATACAGGCTCTGACAGAACACCTTCCAACCCTCCAAACGGGTTTTTCCTTTTTTTTTAATCGATTATCGTTGTCAAGACATAGGCCATTGACAGTTTTCGGTGGGACACCCGGTATACAGGTACACAATCAACGTTACAGGCCATAACTTTCTTATTTTCAAAAATAAAAATTTGAAACAAAAAAAATTATTAATGGCGAATTAAGCTCTCTTCAAAAATATTAAAAAATCATCCCTTGAAAAAATCATCCCCTATTTACAACCCTTGCCTTTTTTTTTCAAATGGCACTCCTATTATTTTTTTTTATTTTTGAGAAGCTTATGAAATTACAAATTTGTATGGTGTATAAAAAGTTTGTTTTTCCATGTCTCTTGGGGGAAAAAAAAATGGGTATCCCCACCCTTAGTCTTATTTGTGACCTTTTCAAGAATATTAAAAAAATCTTCCCTAACAAACTCATCCCCTAAAAACAACTCTTGCCTTTTTTTTCAAATAGAAACCCATTATTATTATTTCAATTTTTCATTTTTTTTTCCAACGAAACATGGAAAAACAAACTTTTCATACATCATTGAATTTGCCATTTCATGAACTTCTCAAAAATAAAAACTAAAATTAGGGGTGCCATTTGAAAAAAAAAAGTGAAGGGTTGTAAATAGGAAATGATTTTGTCAGGGGAAGATTTTTTTATATGAAGAGAGCTTAATAATTAACCATTAGTCATTTTTTTTTTCAAATTTTTATTTCTAAAAATAAGAAAGTTAAGGCCTGTAACGCTGATTGTGGGACACCCTGTATAGACAACTGAATAGGAACGTTAAGAAAGAGGTGGTAAGGCAGAAAAACGAAACATAGGAGACGCGTGATGCGAAGAGATTGAAAGATATTTGGCAGGTTCAAGGGTGGCAGCAGCATGGAAAGCTATAAAGAACGTGAGGAAAGATAGAAAGGACGCAGCGAATGTCTAGATAATATCTATGGAAGAATGGACTGGATACTTCAAGAAGCTGCTGACAGAGGAAAGAGAACGATTCAAGGGACATATTGAGGAGATTGGGTTAGAAGTAGAAATAAGTAAAGATGATGTGCTTAAATCATGTGGAAGCCATAACGGCGGAAGAGGTTAGAACAAATGTACAAGATATGAAAAATGGAAAGGCTCGGGGGCCAGGAAACATTCCTATCGAGCTAGTCAAATGTGGGCCAGAGATCGTGATAGAAATTCTAGCAGATATATACAACTCTAGACTGAATTATTCACATTTTATTCGGATCAAACCATAGTTTTCGTAAGAAATCAATGTTGGCGAATTTCTGCGGATCGCCCTCTAGATTATATTGCATGCATTATTTGTGTTATCTAAATTGAAAATATTACTATTATCTATTCACAATCCGATGTCCAAAGGTAAAGGTAAAATTTATCACCTTTCAGTGCTATTTGATAGGGAAAGGTGACACCATTTACCTTTAACTTTGGACTACGGATTGTGAATAGGATATACACATATAAATGAGCGTTTTTCCAAATAAAATCTATAATTTCTATTTTTAAAATTATTTAGTTTCTGAATAATGAAAAATTATAATGTATTATGGAAATAGCTGTGGCAACGCTGTTTACTCCAGTGACACGGGATTTGACACATTCATTCATTTTATGTCAGTAATAATTGACTATCCAGTGTTGTTGTGTTGTGTTTGGGAATATTTGCGATTTTCAATCAATTTTCAGTGCTTTTTCCGTGTTTAATATTTTATTAGCAACTGTAATGGTTCGCTAGTGCGTGATCTGTAAAAAATTACCTATTCTAACCCTTGATTGGTATTTCGACGGTACGTTAGGTTATGTTTTTTTCAGCCCAAGCAGTGGTGTCGTTAATTGTATATTTGGAGATCTTAATTTTTCATGATCTAGAAAAACCGCACGCCTCTGATAAAGGCAGTCGCGGAAATGGAGGGCCAGGTTACAGCGGTGCCATTTTTTAAGCCCATCTTTTTTTTTTAACTTATACATAACCCTGGCAGTGTGGCAGTATGTATGATTGTAAACAAATAATGATTTTTAAATGAGATGTTCTGTCTCATATGTCTATGTATACAAGGATCCATTATTGAGAGGGCCCACTATATGCAGAAAAGAATATCTCATACATAAGCTCCATCCACAACGGAGATCGGCAAATTTGTGGAAACTATAGGGGAATAAGTGTGACCAGTTGTACGGCTGTATTTTAAAAAGAGGAATCGAAATGGAATTTTGAAACATACAAGAGCAGCATGGCTTTTGCGCGGGACGTTCATGCATGGATGGCACTTTCACATTACAACAAATCATAGAAAAAAGGAAAGCTCGAAATCTGTCCACACACCTAATATTTGTTGATCTTGAGAAGGCCTACGATACAGTGCCCTTGAGAAAACTTATCGAAGTTTTGACAAAGACTTACCTCAGTAAAGACTAAATAATACACAAGAGCCATTAGTAACATTTATGAAAACCCGCAGGGAAGTTAAAGTAGAAAATCGAGCTTCAGAAACTTTTGAAATTACAAAAGGGTTAAAGCAAGGTTTCTGTTTCTACTCTGTACAAAATATACATTCAGGAGACCTTGAAGACTTGGAGAAAAGTATAAATACTTGAAGCTTGAAATCAACACAGAGAACATCAGAGCGTGCTATAAATAACAGACTAACACAAGGTGAAAAATGCGTTAACATTCGGAATTATTTACTCTGGAGTAATCAGATTTCTATAAAAACAAAAAAGACTATCTACGGAGCAATTGTTGAGCCGATATTGACGTACGGAGTTGAAAAGAAAGGTAGATGCTGTGGAAACAGACTTTTTCAGACGGACATGTAGAGTTTCATGATTGAAGCATATGCAGAACGCTGAAATTGGAAGAAGAACAGGAAGAATATATAGAATCACCGAAAGGATGGACACACCACAGCTCATATGGTACGGGCATGTTATGAGAATGGAGGAGGAGAGATGGCCAAAGAGAGCATTGCTGTACAGGACATAAGAGAGGAAGGTCGGCGCTAACATGGATAGATAACATTAAAAAAATATATATATTAATGATAGTGCGATAGACGAAAAAAAATGGAGAGACCGTAAAAAATGGCTATCGAAATGCGGGATGCTGTTGAAGGCTGTAAAATCTCCGCGACGATGATGATGAGATAGACGATCCACTTAATTCAAGTAACGCTGATGATGAGGAGGTGGAACATGTTGGATATGAGGACAATTCACGAGCACGCAGAGAGAAGAAAATGCCTTGTTTGTGATCATAATGAAGGACTTTAATGCTAAAGTAGGGAAAGTCAATTCAAAATTAAAATTTCTCCGAAACAAACACTTGCGTATTTTGTGAATTTATTTTTTCGATAGCCATTAAGCAGAATTTGGACTTGGATAATTCTAGACTCATCAGTTAAAAATAAGATTGATTACATTATAACAAAAGTGAGGTAGATTTCAAAAGACGTTGGTACGCAAATGAAAATACTGGTAGTGATCATAAAGATAAATAGAGTTCAATATCAACCCAGGAAGAAGTAAACTAATAAAAGTACAAACTTTTTCTACTGCCGAAACATCAAGAGAAAACATTCAAAAATACCAACCCGAACTCAACAAGAAACGCTCCTTATCAGGAA
The DNA here is from genome assembly GCA_917834065.1 of Ceutorhynchus assimilis. NCBI lineage: Eukaryota > Metazoa > Arthropoda > Insecta > Coleoptera > Curculionidae > Ceutorhynchus > Ceutorhynchus assimilis. Next base: position 46,941,541 of record OU892280.1, on the reverse strand, counting down.
AACCTCTAGGACACTAAACATTAAAAAGTTAGAGAAAGAAGTAAGTAACGTCTAGTATCAAATCAGGCAAAAAAAGAAAAAAGGAAAAATACAACCAATAACGGAAGGACTCATGAGTGTGAGGAAAACCACCTATTTACAATATTATTTCTTCAAATCTTAACTTTTTAAAAAACGTTTACTGAATAAAAGTAAATGTTGCAACCATGTAATGCGCCGTGAAGTTTAAATTTATGGGAACGAGAGGCGTCACAGAAAAAGCGTACGAAGAGGAGACAGGGGGATAAGCGACTAGACTAGAGAAGAAGCGGGGCTCTGGGCTGGTCCCTTAAGATGTTTTTCCGCCATTGTTCATTGTATTAAACTGATTGTTCAATTCAATTTCTGAGTCAAAAGGAGCATTCACAGGTTAGTTGAATAATTGTTATTTTATTTTTGAGAGTTCAATTATTTATACAAGTATCATTTTTTTCATTTTTATGTTTGTAACATTTCTTTATAATATGTGTATTGTTCATGTATTTAACAAAAATCGTAAGAGTAAATTAAAACCTAGAAAAATTATGTGCTGTCTTTTTGTGCTGGGATTTTGATTTTTGAATTTAGAGTGTACTGTAGAGTATGTGCTTTGTTGAATTTACCAACATTTTCCTACCCTGACGAGCGAATATCCTAGCAACGAATTGAAATAATCAATCTAGAAGTATTGGCTCAAAAACAACTATAGCTGAGTAGCTTCCCGTATGAAACCTCAGTAGGTACCTACTGGGAAACTGGCTAACTATCCAAAAAACTCTTCATTATTGAATATAGGTAATGTTGATTTAATGTGGTGTGTGGAATTAAAATTTTAGCACAAGGACAAAGACAATACCTAATTTAAACTTTTATTGACCTAAATTATTGAATTAATGACTCACAATTATCATTAAAATGACACAGTATGTTTTGATTTTTGAGGAATGTTAGTTCGAGGGTTTCTCTGACGTGCTCTTTCCCCTCGTTAGTTCCAGGTCGAGAACGGTACGTTTTACTTTAACAATAAAGTAGACGTTTCACAAATTTCTCGTTTCTATATATTTGCTATGTCGGGCAATGTCCAGTAAGTGAAATTTGAGTAATTTTCCACAACGTAGGTGCTATTTGTTTTTCATTTCGTTTTTCAGAAGATTTGTTGTTTAAAAGGTAATGAAAATTCACAACATTCAATCTTGCTGAACGAACCCGGGTATGTTATAGTATAAGTGTACGTGGAAATATTATTGAGGAAACACCTGCACATCTATAGTTGAACCAAATCCAAGCGGCAGTAACGACATAACTGGTCATTTTCATTACAACCTATCAAATGTCCTCCGTGCAATGCGCACTGATCTTAGTAGGGCGTTTCAACCAATAGGAAGGCTGGATTACCAGCTGGTGTTTGTTTACAATTTAGGTTATTTCTGCCGCTCGGATTTGGTTCAACTATACAGCCATCGAAAACGAAACGGCATTGATTTTGGGTATTTAATGTCATATAAAAATAAAACGCTCAAACACGTCAACTTTGTTTTTGAGGGGGACATTTATAAGGCGTATAAGCAAACCCTCATCTGCAATCCCTTGGGCAGGGTGAAACTTACCCCTAAAATCTTAAATGGAAAAGAGGGTTGAGTTGCACCTCGTTTGAAAGGTCTTTCGATTCTCTTTACAATGATACCTAGTTTATGACATTACATCTCATTATAACGTTCAAAAGTTAACTTTTATTTCTGTTATTAGGAGTGATTTACATTAGTAAAAAGATAACAAACTTACATGTATTAGTCAAGTAGATGTTGGAAGTGCTGACCACCAACTTCCATGCAGTGGTACAGGTTTTCTTCAAAACGGTTTCTCACATTTTGGAGCATATCTGGTCTTAGGAGATGACATTCATTTGTAATTCGCTCCCGGTAATCTTGTAAAGAAGTTGGTTGAGTGGCGTAAATCTTACTTTTTAAATGTGCCCACAAAAAGATGTCTAATGGTGACAAATCTGGCGACCTTGGTGGCCACTCAACAGAACCTCGCCTACCAATTCACCTTTCCAGAAATTCTTGGTTTAAATAGTCCCGTACAGGACGTGTATAATGGAAGCGCGATCCTGTTGAAACATAAAACGATTTTCCAAATAGCGTTTATCGTTTTCCAATATTTCAGTTAAGGCAGGATTGATTGCAGTTTCTAATAGTTCTAAATGCGTTTCTCCAGTTAATGTATCAGGTAAAAAAAGGGGCTAACTACATGGTCACCGAAGATGCCAGCCCAAACGTTCAACTTTTCTGGATGCTGCGTGTGCGTCTCATGAAAAATTCTAGGATTTGAATCCCCCCAGTAACGGCAATTGTGACGGTTTACAGTGCCATTGACAAAGAAAGAACATTCGTCAGAAAAGCAGACATTAAATAACAAATGTGGGTCCTGATATACCAGTGCGCTCATCGTCTCGCAGTATTCCAGACGTCTATCAAAGTCGTCTTCGTTAAGCTCTTGGACTAATCGTATTTGGTAGGGATGGAATTTGTGTTTTTTCGAAATGTGTTGTATGCTAGTTCGATTGATCCCTGAAACAGCAGCTAGCTTTCTCGTACTCAGTGTTGCATCTTGAGTGACATGACCTAGAACAGCTACTTCCACTGCTTCATTGACTACTGGATTTGCAATACCTCTCTTTTTGTTACGTTCCAGTTTCTCTAAATTTATGCACCAATTCTAGGAATACTTTCGATTGACATGTGTGCCAGGATGCCGCTGATTAAAAATGTCAGCTGTCCTAAATGCAGATTCATGATTTGCAAAGAATATTGAAATCAGCTCCACAAAAATAACAAACTACAAACCCCGTAATAATTAGGAATTGCTACCACCGCTATTTATCGACTGGCTTAATACCTACTAAATAACTAACACGATACATGTGTAGTTTTGCGTCTGTTTCTTTATTTACAACACGTAGATAAACGAAATATTCCAGTTGTTTAAAAAATACAAAAGGAAAAAAAAACTTCACAAATTCGATTTCTTGCCTCGGAAAATAAACAGTTTTCATCTTAATTTAGCTTTTTTAACATCTAGTTGACTAAGGTGTAGGTTTGTTATCTCTTCAATATTGTAAATACTTCTCCTGATAACAGGAATAAAAGTTGATTTTTGAGCGTCATAATGAAATGTTATGTCATAAACTAGGTGTCATTGTAAAGAGAATTGAAAGACCTTTCAAACGAGGTGCAACTCAACCCCCTTTTCCATTTAAGATTTTAGGGGTAAGTTTCACCCTGCCCAAGGGATTGCAGATGAGAGTTTGCTTATATGCCTAATAAATGTCCCCCTCAAAAACAAAGTTGACGTGTTTGAGCGTTTTATGTTTATATGACATTGAATTCCCAAAATCAATGCCGTTTCGTTTTCGATGGGCCACCCTGTAGAAATAATTGTTGAAATGGGACAACTAAGGTAGGTACCTATTAAAAAAGACGGCTAATACGTAAACTGCCTTGGCTTTGCGCATGCTATTGTACTAGTAGTCATCAAACTATCAAACAGAAAACTGCAAAATGTGTTGGCGGAACTGAAAGTAAGATCAGCCCAAGTAGGACTTTCTACGAACTTGGAAAAACCACTGGAACAAAACCCATAGCCTCAGAAAATCTCAGAATTCGTCTAAATAGTGGGATCGTAGAAAATGTCGAAAAGCATAATATCGTGATTGGCAAATTCAGCCAAACACCAGAAATAAGTAGAAGAATCACATTAAGGCAGGCGGTAACTAGAGCATCAAAAAATTCCTATTAACCTGAAGAGGAAGGTATTGAACATATGCATTTTCCCTGTAATTACTTAATCAGCCATGGTAGCCCAGTGAATAAAGGTATGGGTTTTTCAAAAAATTTTACGAGAGCGGTCTGATTTTTTCAGAGCTGATTTGAGGCTGTGTCTTGAGTATAGAGCCAAAAAATCACACTCGAAAGCCTTGTGCGTTCGGCCCTATTGGCCTTTTTCCTATATATATTTTTTTTTCGACAAAATGACCTCAATAAAAGTTGTAGTTAGTAATTACATTCTGATTGACTTTGCCCTTTGCCCTATGACCTTTTTTACTTTGGCTCAGCTGTTTCTACGCTATTTGCGTTCAAAAATGATCCACATTAACCCAAATTAGGTCTGTTCCCAGTTCTATATAATGAGGCTTGCTTAATGCAATTTTAAACTTAAATAGCGCAAAAGCAGCTGAACCAAATATCAACATAAATATGGAATATTTGGAATCAGAAGAAAAAAATTAATCATTCTAGCCAAAAATATACAGGATGTCCCATTTAAAAAAATGCAATTGTTTGTCATTATGACAGTTGGCACCTGTCATTTGCCCGTTTTGTCATGTGCATGTAACATTTTTAGCATACCCTGGTAAAATTTTTTGAAAAACCCATAAATTCACTGGAGTATGGAAACTAACAATAAAATTTGCCAACAGATGAACTTTGAAGACTACTAGAGAGTGTACGGTAGCTATGTTTATTTGAGAGTTTTGGGACATGAAACTTGTAAGATGTAAAGGATATTCCAGAATGCTCTAATTGTCTTGACGGAAAATTGAAATTGAATAACAGGCAAGAAATAAAACAATGCACCGAATACAAATTTGGGAATAAAAATTTGGGAATAAAAATCTCGCATGAGGAAACTCTAATTCTTATCTAGAATCCAAATAATTGTGAATATTTTATGACTCCTGTATATTTTTCAAAAAGTTCCTCCGACTCATCAAAAGGCAAATGCATACTATGGATTATTACCTGAAATAATTTGATAATCTGATATTAAAATACAAATATCTTCTAAATGAGAGAGTTGACACCTAACTTTGCATTAGTAGCGCCTCTTAATTAATTAAACATATTTACTTAGGACAAACGCGTAACGGTGAAACACGTTATAGAAAGATTATTTGCATAATGCTGGTAAACACTTTGTGCATTCTCAATCAACTATTGACCTTGTCTGGTGCATTTGACTTTGAGGACAAATAATTCAATAGTTTTATTGAATCTCCAAATTTCTATTGTCACTGTTTTGTGAATGGTTCTTCAAAGGTTTGGGTGAAATTCAAAAACCAAGAATAATAATAATAAGAAAAATGCGAGAATGTTAAGCGATCAACTGGTTTTTTTAAATGTTACCTATACGGTGATATTAATTCCACATTTTTAACATGTGACCTTACCTTATTAAAATTTGACATTGAATTTCACATATTTTTAATGGTTAATAGAAATAAGGTAATCAGTCGTATGAATAAAGTGTAGCAATCGCTTTTACTAGTTTTACCTCCGGCTCTTCTTGCTGCATTAAAGCTGAATGTGTTTAAATCAAAAAACTTAAGTAAAAGCATTTGCTTCTGTTTTATTCATATGAGTCATTATATCAGGAACGTAATGTTCAAGAAAATGACTGAATTTCCGAATTAAGTTTTCTGTGCAATTGATCGAAAACAAATATGTGCTGTATTTAAATTTCAAGTAGATTATGTCAGATGCATATAACAACTATAATACCTGATGCCTGCATAAAATAATCTCTTGATTTCCGTAGAAAGTAACCAATGTGTGCACAGACTCTTCTGCATAAAATTCACTAATTTTAAATAATATAATTTTCTCCAATGATAGGTATTACTCAACCGTCATGTAACAGGTGAATTTAAGCAAATTATATACAACTATCGAGTAATTTTAAATCTTAAATCATTAATTAGCAACTAAATCACCCTGAGACTAAAACTGAGATTGACTAATTTTAATTTAGAAATATTTTCGAATAGATCGGTAATATAACGAAATAGGTATATTTATGTAAGTTTTTTTCGGGTGAGCGAAATCTCAAGTGAGTGAAGTCCCCTTTCGTCCGTCTTGGCCCAAGAAGAGGTGGACGAGGGTCCGATAACGACGGTTAGAGTAGTAGAAAATAGCGAGTTCTCCAAAATAGAGAGACACCAATTATCAAGAATTTCGATCCTATTAAAGAGCGAAATCAGAGAGGATGAGCTCTCTTGATAAAAAAGGGTCCCTACATTGTAAGAAAGGAACTGGACCCAATGGCATTATTTGTGAATCACCTTAACAAAGACTGGTCAGTGCCAAAATCTGCATCCCAGATTATTATATACAGTGGGAGAAAAGATCCAACCTACCTAAAAAGGAAAAGAAAAACATATCCACCGGAATGTACGAGCTACTGAAGACTCGCAGAAGATATAACTGGCCGAGCTACCAACCGAAGAAGAACCAAGCACACAAAGAACATAATGATTTGGTCACGATCTAGTTAGCCACTTTTTCAATAATTCCAAATCCGATCAATTGTTTATATGTATAAAATAGGGTGGCTACCTATTCCCTAAAAGAGCATGTCAAATTAGTCATTACATAATAAATCCACACACTCTAACAAAATATTTGCCACTCATATAATACACGCACAAAAACTTATAAAGGTAGGTACCTACTCACAATCTCAACAAGGAAGTAAAAAATATCATCACAAGAGAAAGAAAAGGACAGAACATAGAATTATTCGGAGTTATCAGAAAGTAAAGTCTGTTTTTTTTTTAAAGATAATTCCCCAAGTCAAAAATTTAGTAACTATGTTGGCAACACAAGCCTTTGAATAATTTTGACTTTTATCTTTAAAAAAAAAAACAGATTCTACTTGAACATCAGAGATCTTCGATTAAGAGATAAGCAGGTCATTCGCAAAATGAAGCGGTTTCCTTTGAATGATATAGATGAATTGCAAAACCCATGCCAAATCCTGAAACAACTCTAAACAAAACATAACTCTTATGCGATGGAGACAAAGGAGTCAAAGATTAATGTCAGATATCCCCAGACAAGAGGAGAGGGAGAGATGCCATTGAATGAACCTCGTAGAGGTCTTGCATCCAGACTGACATAGACCAGACCAGACAACATAGATCGACATGAAAATCATTGGAAGAGGTCTATATTCAAAAGTGCAGGTTTATGGGATAATGAAGAAGAAGAAATCTCTTCTACATGTGAAATATTTTTTCATCTTTTCTGACTGACAATAATATAACTAAAGTTCAAAAAGATCAAACACACAGGTACAATTTGAAAATTATTTGAAAGCCCATTGTAATGGTAACAAAAGTGTTCATGGATAACATGAGACTTCTTTACAATAAAAACTATTAGAAGTAGTAAAAACCTCAATAGTTGGAGATAAACTGTTCTAAGCAAAACGAGGCATTATACATTATTAAGTAGGTACCAAGTTTCTGGGTTTACCCAATGGCCTCGTCATCCAACCTTCACATAGGTGTGGTAATGATGTCTATATCCCACTTGTTACGAAAAATATTCTTATTAGGTAGGTACTAATATAACAGGAAGTCAAACTTTCATAAGTTATTCTACATGCATCCTACATGGGGTGAACCTATGCAACCATGCATAGGCTTACCCTCACACATTTTACGTCCGGATATACATACTATTTTTATGATCTTATCGATCTGAATGTTTAAGTATATTGTCTGATTGTTTCACCAAATTATTTGAACTTGTACCAGAATTTGCTTAAACTTAGTTTTAGGCTCCCTTACTCTCTTCCTCATACCAACAACGTGTAGACCTAATACATATTTTATGCTATAGGTACCTTTTTCGCTAAGTTTTCTTAAGTCCTTGTAAATCTAGCATTTTTTCAGCTATCACAGAGGTATCCAATTTACAAAGGCCACATAATATCAGATCTCAAGATCCGGCGTGTCTTCCGCACCCCTTTCATTTGCTGCGCCTATATTCATCAGGCGCCTCTGGACAATACGCAAATAAATTTTCGATTTCACATTTATCTGATGATTGCATCACCTGCATGGCATTTATTCGTTCATAAAAACAATTATGTAAAATCCCATTTGCAAACTAATTCTGATGGTTGGTAACATGACATTACACATGTGCACGACGACGATCTCATTCTATCGACTTTCTTCTGAGCATACGAAAATCCGCCCCTGTGCCTGTACATTATTAAAACCTTGACTAAAACTCAAGTGAAAAAAAAAATGTAAATGCTTCTAGCAATAAGTTAAACCTGTTTCAAGTTATGTACTTGCTCAGGGAGAGAAAGAAAAAGAAAAGTAACTTTTATCACTTACATATTTGACCTAATTATTATTTACGAAATTAGTGACAGAAATTAACAATACAAAAGCTACTTACATAAATTTCATCTTCATTTCTCCCTCCAAAAACAAACCAAAGAAGACAAAAAAAAAACTAAAAAAAAACCCTGCGTTCCGTATGCACTCGCTCGAGTGGTTTTACTAGATTCTTTGCCGAAGTTAAGCCCACATTTATAAACTTTGTTCTTTGATTTTCCCTTCACTTTACAGCCGGCCACTTCCAGTATTGATTTTAAGAATTAGCCAATTCGATTAAGAACAATTTAAATGAACGATTGGGGACAGTGTTTACAAAATTAGTATTTCATTTTAATTAAATTTTTTCATTTGGGCCTAATGCCATCATCTTGGTAGGGATTAATTTAATTTAAATTAATATTGTGATGTATATTTTTGTTTTTATAAAGCTATTGTGAATTTTCAGTAGCAGTAGCATCAAGTTTCTCTCATTTTTATAGGAAAATTTATTCTCAATTATTTTATGTTCATTACGTGTGTCAAAATTAATAGTAGATTATACCACGAGTCAATAATGAGCTATTATTCCCGAGGAATATTTACGAACTGAGCCGCGTTAGCGGTGAGGGGTAACATTCCTCGGGAATAATAGCCATTATTGCGAGTAGTATACTCTACTTTATTTACGACAAATTAATTTATTTTAAATTTTCTTTCCAAAAACGCTCTTTGTTCATCCATCTCAATACAAATACATAAGCACTAAGCGTTTGACAATGACACTTTTGAGTTTGTTCAGGTAGGTATATTGTTTCCATGGTACTACATTCTTTGGTACTACTTATTTAATTTGAAAAATTTTGTGATTGGTGGGCAAGCGGAAATAATGACCATTAATCTCTGCGGAAATAATATATGGCATTATACTGCAAAAATCACAAATATAATATTTACATTATGTCAGTCGTAAATAAAACAGTTTATATTCTACTTTACTATTATAGATCCATTATACCTCGGAAATAAAATAAGTTAATATACCTATACCATCCTCAGGCCATTGCTAATAATATCCCTTCATTAAGTTATTGATAAAAATGGCCTCCCCATTTTTCTAATTTCTCACCGTGCGCATCATTTGCTTTGCCTTGTCTCGTTAATACTGCCTAAAATGTTATAATAGGTCTAATGGCTGTTTTATAAATTTTGATTTCACTGTCTATATTGAGATATTTGTTCCTTCGTACGATTTCTCTTAAGCATCCTGGGATTTGAGATACTTCCATCGTTTGCTCTCTGTTTCAAAAGATTTCCAGGGCTTGCTATGTCAGCTCCCACATGTTTAAAGTGATTTACATGTCCAACCATCTGATCAATCTCTATAGTCGGGCCACCGAAGAAATATAGTTGTAAAACAATTACCTGCTAACCAATGCCCATAAATTATCCCGCAACCCTCTGAAGAACAGATCATTTCATAGTGGAGCGCATTTAGTTGATATTGTTCGTCTGTGACATTGTGCTGTGATTCGAATTGTGCTATTTTAGATTTTTTTTTGCGATTCAATTTGTTTTTTTTTTCCATGGATCCTAATGATGGAAATTTATCTCCACCAAGAAGACGGAGGAAAAGACATTTCTCAGTGTCTGAAAAGGAGACAATCCTAAATACCTTCAAAACTTGTGACCGAAATCATGCAAATTGTACAAAAACTGAGAAAGTGAATTTCACAGCAGAGGCCATGGGTATTGGAGTAGCCAGCGTTTATAACGTTCTTCGGGAACACAAAAACGAACATGAACTGAAGCCAGCCAAAGCTTACAAAAAAAAAATGTTTTGGACAATATAGATATGGAAACAAAAAATTCAGTTCGGAGATTAATTCATTCATTTTTTATCAAGAACGAGTCTCCTAGTGTAAAGGCAATATTAGCAGCTATTCAAGAGCGAGAGGACATCCCTAATTTCAAGAAAAGCTCGTTAAAAAAGTTACTCCGTGAACTTGGTTTTCGGTATGATAGAAGAAGTCGAAATAGCATGCTAAAAGAAAAAAATGAAATTGTGAGCTGGAGGCGAAGCTATTTACGGAATATCCGAGTAGTAAGGGCGAGTGGAAAAAAGATTTATTATCTGGACGAAACCTGGATTAATGCTGGCCATGTCACTCCAAAAGTATGGAGCGACGAAACTGTCACTACGGCGAGGCAAGCTTTCGTAAATGGACTATCTACAGGACTGAAGAATCCCACAGGTAAAGGACAAAGACTCATTATATTACATATTGGTTCAGACGATGGATTTGTTGAGAACGGCTTGCTCCTCTTTCAGTCAAAGAAAACTGGACACTATCGCGAGGAAATGAATTCCCAAGTCTTCGAGCAATGGTTTGAAAATATTTTACCTCGCTTGGAAGAAAATTGTGTCATAGTGATGGACACTGCATCTTACCATTCTAGAAAAATTGATAAGAAACCGACATCATCTACGAAAAAAGCTGATATACAATCCTGGCTAACTAGGAAAAATATAGGCTTTGAAGAGGATATGGTGAAGGCAGAACTATTAACGCTCGTAAGCGAAAGTTTTCACAAGAACCAATACGTAATTGATGAAATGGCCAGAGCTTGCAATAGAACAGTCGAAAGATTACCTCCGTACCACTGCGCAATAAATCCTATTGAGTTGATATGGACACAAATCAAAGGAGAAGTGGCCCGAAAAAATACAACCTTCAAAATTGCAGATGTTAAAAAAAAATTAATGAAGCAGTCTACAACGTTAGTCCTGAAAATTGGAAAAATGCTGTTGGGCATGTGCTGAAAGTGGAGGCAAGTATGTGGACTATGGATGCTATGATGGAAACCAGAATCATCGTCATCCGACTCGGAATAATTTCTCCGCATCCGCGTTTTCATGTTTAGCTTTTTTCCTAATAAATTGCATTTGTTATTAAATTAGGTAGGTAGTCACCTATACATTTTATCCAAATCGCTCTTTTAATATTAAACAAATTGTCTATGCCAAATAAACAAATTATGTGATTATAGTTAAATACTTATAAATATATTACTCATTATTATAAATAATAACAATTGTTTTATTTAAAATCGAGTGTTTCTCAATCTCAGCATACACATAAATTTGATTTTTTTTTTCTTTCTATTTATCCCTCAGTAATAAAATAGGTACCCGTCTTACCTATAAGATAATTTATGTAAAATTATAATAAATATGTAAATCAAAGTTAACAGCAACAGGTAGGTATACAAAATATTTGGTGGCCTTTTGGGCGGTCATGAAATTTTAACCTTTTAGGAAAAACATTTGGTGGGTCAAAGGTTTTAGAAAACCATTTCTAGAAGTTTAAAAAAAAAAAAAAATGTTGGAGTACACCATAATCTATATATATAAAAATCAAAGTTCACGGGGTATCCGGGTATGCGCTCCTACACCACTTATCCGATTACGATGAAACTTTGGTAGGTTGTTATGGCCATCTCAAGGAAGGTTTGTGGATAGGTTATGCATCTCGGAAAAAGAAATTAATTATTAATTTAATTATAAACAAACTCATTCAAATTACATAACAACATAACCCAACTTTTTTTCTGACAGTATGAAAGGCTTGCCATTCAACCGACGTAGCTTTATTATTTTTTGAATTCGAGAACGGCTGGACCGATCTTGAATTTAATACCACGTATCTCTATATAAGCTGAATTCGATTGACCCAGATTAGATCGATTTGGGTTCAATTTAAGTGAACTTCTTCTGATCTATAGATCATTTTTTTGTTGATGAGAGTGCACTGATCCAGCCTCAATCGAACACAGGGTGGTTCACTTAAATTGAACCAGATTGATCTAATCCGGTCAATCGAATTCGGCTAAAGAGGGGAGTGCTATAAGCTATTTTTTATCCCGAAAAAAAAAAGGTCGGTTGCGCGAAACTCTGATACACTGGAACGCCTATAAACAACCCGGGGCGCTCTAGAACAGCTCTGGAGTGCTTGAAATGCGTCACTGAACTCACTGGCAAGCGACTCTGGTATCGGATAAAAATAAAATAAAATTAAATAGAAAATCAACAACAAAATTGAAAAAAAGTGTATTATTTCAAAATGTATTTTCAAGCTGGCAACGCAGCGGGTCATTAGCTAGTTATTATATAAAATCATCATTTTACCTGAGCAAGAAATTACTGAGTACCTACCTACATTCTCGAAACTAGAAAATTTATATTCCATAATGAGTTAATAATTATACATATAGGTTACCTGAATTAGAGAATACTTAAAATTAGGTATATAGATTTTCATTGTAATTTTAACCCAAAATAATTTATTGGAATCGCATTCATGCATATACTCACATACTGAATTTGATTAATCATGAGAAGGTATAAAGTGGGTGAAAACCCGCTCGTCTATTGCCTTTCAGACCCCTCGAAGGTTTAGCGCCCGGTTTTATTGCTATATTTCTTCGGTGGCCCGACTATAGTTTGCATCTTGTCGGCTGTTTTTTGTCTGTATTGTAACGGCCGCCAGTGTGTCAAGAATACTGTACAGAATTGCATAGCGGATTCAGGATTTTACGTTGATGTTCGGGAACAAGATCGATCGCGGTTCTTCTGGAATTTACAGGAATAAATTACGGCTATATATAAGGACGGGTTTTAGCTTGTAAGATTAAGTTTCAGTTCGACTGTGATGCGATTTAAATAGTGATTATTGTTGTAAAGAGTTATATTGAGTTAGTTATTAAAGTAATTAGTGTCAGAGTGTATTATTACGTGGAATAAATTATTGTTGTGTTAATTGGACTTTGATTTTTGGAATAAACGAAACGAACCCAAGATTTCTGTCAGGCAAGCCAAAGCCGTGACAATTGGTGTCAGAAGTGAGACATAAAGGACTGCAGAGTGAAATCCAATTGCGGAAGTGCGGGGACACTATTGTAGTGTAAAAACTGAACACTTAGTGAACTAAACACTGGGACAGTTAGTCAGTGCAAACAGTGACAATCACAAAAGGAGACTTGACCGATCGTGTAAATTACCTCGGAAGTGACTCTATACCCGATTTTGACTGTGATAGTGAATCTTCGAGTGAGTTCTAGAAAATTCTATTTGGAAACCAAGAGAGATATCGAATTTGTGACTTCGCCGACGTATTCGGAACATCAATCGTCAATCAGAAAAAGTTTTTCGAGGAGTTCCGGGAAAATACTAGAACATTCTATTTGGAAACCAAGGGAGATATCGAAATTGTGACTTCACCGACGTGTTTGCTGTATCAATCGACATCTAGAAAAGAAATTTCAAGAAAATTCCAGAACATTCAATTCGAGAATAAAGCAAGTTATCCAATTTGTGACTTAACTGGCGTGTTTGGAACTTCAAACAAAGACCAGAAAAGATATTTGAAGAAAGTTCGAGGGAAATTCTAGAACCTTCTGTATATGCCTATCACAATACAACAAACAAAAATGGACGGACAAAAAGTTGAAGAACTTCTGCGCAAAATGTTGGAATTTCAAGAGACCAAACGACAATAAGAAAAACAAGACGAAGAACTCAGGCGACAAAAAGAAAAACAAGACGAAGAAGCTAGACGACAACAAGAACGACAAGAAGACATTGGACAACTGCAGAAAATATTTCAAACCATACAAGGATCTGTCGCTTACCTAGAACAAAAGATTAAAGAAGTAAAAGCCGAAGTTAAGGACGATATTCAAGAGGTTAAAATCGATGTTCGAGAAGTTAAACACGACGTTCAGGGAGTAAAAGCTGAGGTCAAAGCCGATGTTCAGCAATTAAGACAAGAAGTTGAGGACCAAGCTCAAGCACTCGAAGATAAGATGCGTAGATTAGAAATACAGTGGCGCTACGAGGACCTGCCTTAGACTTTCTTCAGTCCATTCCTTCAGTCTACCAACAAAATTACCAGCATCTAAGTCAGACGTTAGAATTGTGCTTCGGAGATCATTACAGGCGAGAAGTATTTAGAACTCAAGTCAAATCAAGAATTCAAAAATCCGGCGAGAGTTTACAAGAATTCGAATCAGAAGTTAAAAGGTTAGTGAGTTTGGCGTTTCCTGCAGCTGGGGAAGACATGCAAGAATGGATTGCAGTATCTGCGTTCATTGATGGTATCAGAGATTCCAAAATCCAGGAAAACTTGAGAATGTCTAAGTTCAGTCAAAGTAGCGAAGCCCTTGTACGAGCATTGGAACTGGATGCAATCTTTGGTGCCTCACGACCCAGAGTACGAGCAGTGTCAATTGAAGACCCAAAAGATAGACAGTTGTCAAAAGACGATGGTAGTTGGTAATTTCGAAACTGTAATGAGTAATTTCATGGAGAAAATGGAGAGAATGGAGAAACTGTTACTAGAAGATAGAAAAATGGGAAACGATTCCAGACAAACAACAACCCCGAGAAACCGAATAGAGTGCTACCGGTGCCATAAGCTTGGGCATATTCAACGAGATTGTAGAGTAAGGATGTCCTCTCCATCAAGGGATCGTTTCCAACGCTTTTCGAGATCAAGAGACGCCAGTCCTAATAACAGACAGGGAAACGAGAACTAACCAGTATGGAGGGGCGAATGCTCGTTAGTAATCACGAACCCCCAGGGTTGTTTACATAAAATCATTGGGCAGTCATTATAGAGGATTAAAATTCGAAGGACAAATTAATGGAGAATTGAAAACCATCACTTTTGATACGGGTGCTGAAGTTTCCATAATTAGAAGAACATTAGTCAAGTCTCGGGCAATCCAACCGCTCACTAGAAACCTGTCACTACGAAAAGTCACGGGCGATTCAGCACCAATTCAAGGAGAAGCTATGGTTAAGCTTACTTTTGGATCTACCACCTTCAGGCACAGAACATTAGTCGCCGATATAGAAGATGATTTTATTCTGGGAATGGATTTGATCGGCCAACATGGTTTCTCTTTTGATACTTCCATGAACATCCCTAAATTTGGTAACGAAGAAATTGTCCTAACAACACAAGAAGAATCCGAAACCGTTAAGATCTTGGCCACAACCCAAGTGAGGATTCCTGGAAGTACTGAGAAAATCATTTGCGGAAGATTAGAAACAAACCCTGGGTGCTGCGTTGGGCTAACACGTAATTTCATTGGAGATAAACCAAAAGGATTTCTTGTTGGAAAGACTCTAGTAAGAACAAATGGAGACATTATGATAAGAATTGCCAATGTTTCTTCCGAAACAGTAAGAATGAAAGAAGGAGACATTATTGGAGCTCTCGAACCAGTTAAGCAAATATCGAACTGTGACCAACCAGATAAGCGACATTTTGTGAAATCCAAATTGGATACAGACACCTTGATGCAGACTTTGGCGAAATTATGGAAACATATCGATCCAGATAGACTTCAAGAAGCCACAGAGTTCATCTTGAAAGAAGCAGACGTATTTGTGATGGACAATCAAACCGGACGGACCAGCTTAATTCAACACAAAATTGATACTGGATTGGCACACCCAATTAGACAACCACCACGACGTATGCCAGTAGCTAAGCAACAGGAAGTGGAAAACCAAATTGATAAAATGCTTCAAGAGGGAATCATTGAAGAGTCAAATAGTTCATGGTCTGCGCCACTAGTTTTGGTTACAAAGAAAGATGGGAGTCTTAGATTTTGTGTGGACTACCGAAAGCTTAATGACGTCACCGAAAGGACAGCTTCCCTCTCCCAAGAATAGACGATACATTAACAACTCTATCGGGCTCCAAATGGTTTTCCACCTTGGATCTCAAAAGTGGATACTGGCAAGTGGCAATACATAACGATGACAAAGAGAAAACTGCCTTCAGTACCGGAAGCGGGCTATACCAGTTTAATGTAATGCCTTTCGGATTGTGTAATGCTCCAGCTACGTTTGAGCGACTGATGCATCTTGTTTTGCGAGGCCTTACATGGAGAACTTGCCTGGTATATTTGGATGATGTCATGATCATGGGAAATTCGTTCCAAGAACATCTCAATAACTTGAAAGAAGTTTTTGACCGCTTCCGGAATGCCAACTTGAAACTCAATCCAAATAAGTGTTTTCTATATTTCAAAAGAAAGTGGAATTCTTAGGTCACGTGGTATCTGAAGATGGCATACAAGTTATGGAAGGAAAAATAGATGCTATCGGGGACTGGCCAAAACCACGCGACAAACATGAACTAAGGAGTTTTCTAGGATTATTTTCTTATTATCGAAGATTTGTGGAAGGATTCGCCAATATAGCTGCTCCGCTTCATCGATTAACAGAAGAATAAATCAACATTCAATTGGACCCAAGAATGCGATTCCGCATTTAGAAAATTGAAAGGAGCATTATGTTCGAGCCCAGTGTTGTCCTATCCTGATCAGAAAGGCATGTTGATTTAAGACACAGATGCAAGTAACACCAGTGTTGGAGCTGTCCTTTCACAAATCCAACATTCACAAGAACAGGTCGTTGAGTACTACAGCAGAACCTTATCAAAGCCGGTACGAAATTATTGTGTCACCAGAAGAGAGTTGCTTGCCATAGTAAAAGCAGTCGACCATTTTCATAAGTATCTCTACGGACGCAGTTTTCTAATTAGAACAGATCTCGCAGCTCTAAAATGGCTTTTAGAAATGAAAACTCCTGAAGGACAGGTTGCTAGATGGATTGAGAAATTGCAGCAATACGATTTCCAAATTAAACATCGACCTGGAAACCTGCATAAAAATGCTGACGCTCTGTCTAGACGGCCATGTGAAGAAGATTGCAAGCATTGTCAAAGAATCGATATGCATGAGAAAAACACTAGTCCAGCTGTAAGAAGAACGGGCCTGATCGTCGATGACAAATGGACTACCAAACAAATGAGAGAAGATCAGGAGGCAGACCAGGACATCGGGCAAATTCTACATCTTAAAGAAAATGATGAATGTAGGCCAGAATGGAGGGAAGTGTCAAACAAGAGCTTGATTTACAAAGCGTTGTGGGCCCAGTGGAACTCTCTGGCCGTAGAAAATGGTTTGCTCAAAAGAGTTTGGGAAAGTGCCGATGGGAAATCCACTAAGAGCCAACTGGTTATCCCAAAAGACCGAGTGGAAGATGTATTAAAAGAAATACACGACGGAACTTCAGGGGCACATTTCGGAGTTAACAAGATTTTGGATAAAATTCGGGAACGTTTTTACTGGGTTCACTACCATGAAGACGTTTAAAGCTGGTGCCGAAAATGCGACATCTGTGCTACCAGTAAAGGCCCTAAACTAAGATCTCGGGGGCCCATGAAACAGTACAACGTCGGTATTCCATTTGAAAGAATAGCGATAGATGTAGCCGGACCGTTCCCAGAGTCAGAGCGTGGTAACGTGGTATTGAAATTATAAAAACCATCCTATTCTTAGTGGAGTCAATAAATAGAAGGTCTGCTGTCAAGAATATTACATTCGATGCCAAGTAAATAGCTTATGATGATGCGATGATAAATAGGGAGGCCTCCTCCTCAGGTTGCGCCTATAGGGCCACAACTAGTCACCTCAGGCCCCACAGAATCAAGGTCTGCCACTGCCGAAATATTCTTTTATTGTACTGCATTGATATTTTTGGTCTGTGTACTATCTTTGATTTTTAATTTATTTCTTCTTTAACATTCCTCATACTATCTTTCTCTGGGTTTCCGTACATATCTGATGGAGTAGCATTATGCTAGATCTCGCCGCATTTTTGTAAATGTTTTGTACCTACTTCTTCTTCAATATAGAGAGAAAATCTTGAGAAAACTTTGTTTGTCTTTGTATGTCACTAAGTCACTGATGCAGAGGTAATGTACAGGGTTATTGGTTATAAATGTCACCCCCCTCTATCTTTTTTATTTGACATTTTAGAAAAAAGTGTCCCAAATAAAAGTTTTATGGTTTAAATTAAGTTTTTTTAAAAACTCACCTTCGCATATACAGGGTGTTTCAGAAAAGCTGGTCGTGCTCCAAATTTCTTATTTCAAATAGAATACCCTGTATATTATTGGATATTCGAATTCTACGTAAAATTCTGAGCAGATTTCATGTGATATACCCTATACCTAAGTTCAACTGTTTTGGAAATATAGACAGTTGAAAATTGACTTTTTTGCAACTTTGACAGGCTGTAAATCCTAAACGGTTAATTTTAGAGCAAAACCGATCTTACATAATTGTCTTGGATTTTCATAAACTATCAGTTGACACCAATATTTGACACTAACTTTGAATTTAATCCATGATTGAAAATTCCAATTAAATTTAATCTCCGGTTAAATTCAAAGTTTGTATCAAATGATAACTTCTGAAAATCTTAGAAAAAAATGAGGGATCGGTTTTGCTCAAAAGTTAACCGTTCAGGTTTTACAGCAAGTCAAAGTTGCAAAAAAGTCAATTTTCAACTGCCAATATTTCCAAAACAGTTGAACTTAGGTATAGGGTATATCACATGAAATCTTCTCAAAATTTGACGTAAAATCTGAATATTAAATAATATACAGGGTATTCTATTTAAAATAAGAAAGTTGGAGCACTACCAGCTTTTTTGAAACACCCTGTATATGCGAAAGTGAGTTTTTCAAAAACTTTAATTTCTACCATAAATTTTTTATTTGGGACACTTTTTTCTAAAATGTCAAATAAAAAAGTTAGAGGGGGTGACATTTATAACCAATAACCCTGTACAGGGTGTCCAAATTTGGATGGTTTTAATAGGAAACATCAATTTCTGAGCAAGATACAAAAAAATGAACCCCCCACTCCGAGGCTCAAGTTTCATGAATTTTTGATTGGTGCAAACCGCATTTTGATATCTTTAACCGTTTAGCCGCTAGAGGGCGATTCTCGATTTTGAGCAATAATGTGAAACCATGATAACCGATCATAACTTTTTTGTTTATGAAAATTATTGATTTCCGTAAAAACTTTCACTTTCACTTTTTCAAGCAGAATTCAGTGACGTTCTCAGTTTTTTTCTAGTTGGTCCCAACTCCGAGATATTGACCAAAGTCTGGTTTTTTTCAATAGGACACTCTATAAATTAATAGCTAATTAGAAAGCTCGGCTTTTTCTGATTTCAATGATATAAAGTTCGATATGTTTATCTCTAATAGTTTTCGAGAAAAAAGATTATTTCGGTTTTTGTCATAAGAAGTAATGTGTAAGAAAAGGACTTTATATCTGTAAGGAAACTGAGAAAGGTCTCTTTCTAACTCATTGTTTCTTATGACAAAAGCCGAAATATTTTTTTTTTCTCAAAAACTGTTAGAGATAAACCTATCGAAATTTTTATCATTGAAATCAGCAAAAGCAGAGCTTTCTAATGAGCTATTAATATACAGGGTGGCCAATTGAAAACGAAACAGAGGTGATTTTGGGCTCCCCAAGACATTTAAGAAAAAACCCTCGTACCCGTCGATTTTTGATTTAAGGGGGAACCATTTTTTTAGCAGTTTCACCCCCTGGGGGGCAAAACCCTAGCGGGGATGACAAGGGCCCCCAAAATTAAAAGTAATGAGGGGTCGAGTGATATCTTATTTTGAAGCTATTTTTATGTAGATTATAACCCCCGAGTCTTACATCGCTACTATCTACTTAGCCATCACAGGGGCTAATTAAAGCTACAAAAACATGTTGGGATATTTTGTATTTAAAAAAATGCTTTAAAAACAAAATCAATCAAGTGAATGCTGAAAATGACCACAGAAGAAAAAATCTGACGGGCTTAAATTTGGAGAACGTGGGGGCCTCCTCTCCTCGAAAATTTATGAGATCGGATAATCAATGAGTGCGTCAAATCAGTCCACAAATGTGTGAGATCGTTTTGAACAGAATCTTTATTTCTGTATGGTGGTGGTCAATTTCAGCATTTATTTAACTGACAGTTAACCAAATTTCATGTGTTTTTAAATTATCGAGGCATCACAATTTTTTGATATCTAATGGTACTAAATAATGGAGTATAATTAAGTATATGGTATTTTAGTTGATGTGCTACTAACCCCCGTTTTCGATAAACGGAGCAGCATATTTCTCTGACGAATGCTCTTTTTTCTTAAACAGTACGGTGAATCGTCACAACTGCCGCTATTCGGCTAATTCAAATCTCAGAAAACATATACGCAACATCCCGAGAAATTGAGTATTTGGGCTAGCATTTTTGGTAACCGTATAATAGGCCCCTTCTTTACCTATAAAGGACCTCGCACATTTCTTATGGAAAATGGCTTTTGGCTAAATTTTTTGAAAATTTGATATAATGTAGTCCTCGATCTCCTGATTAAAAGTTCTCATGGGCACAACTCAATCCTATGATCAGTTTTTGAGTTATGGGTTGTCAAAATTGGCTTTTTTAGATTTTGAGCTATTGATTTTTTTTTAACATATTTGTTTATATTTCCTCCATTAGTAGTACATTTAAATTAAAAGTGTCTACTCTAAGTTTTAGGCGTTTTGATGTCTTCTTAAAATGTGATATAAAAGTTCCTACAGCATCTTACGCAAAATGGTGGCAGCAAAAAAATGTCAATTTAGAAAAAGTTGCAAATAACTTAATTCGTTCAGTTGTGTAGAATACATAAACGAACGGCTAGATTTTGTCCTATTTTCAATATGTTATCAGAAGCATACTTAAGAATACCTACTATAGTTTTGGATCCAAAATGTTATACCAGGTGTTCATTTTTTGCCAGGGCTCCGGTGTAGACGTTAAATGCCGACTGCAAGCGGGTTTCAAGTTCAAATGCTGTTTCAATGGGCATTATTCATTGTTTTAAGTTTACCATAGGAATGGAGTTCACTAAAATTGATAATAATGACTAAGCGTAAAAAACATAGAATAGTCTCACGTTTTTTAAAACTGTATAAATAACCATTTTCAAATATAGCGTAAGGAAAGAGTGCCATCAAACTTATGCCTATACTTAAAACTAATAATGTTGTTCATTGCATAACTTTAGAAAATGAATTGATGCTACTATGAGTTGAAACGTTGAAAAATGTTAATAATTGCTGGTTGTACAAGAGAGAAGCTAAAAATTCTACTCTACCGATTTCCGGCATCCAAGACTATATCTAGTAAGGCAGTAGATGGATAGCGAATTTGTTCTTGGTGCCTTGAGTATCCTATATACCAAATAAAAGAGGCTACATGAGCACAACAACCCAATGTCCTGGCACCAGATCGGCAGGTGCAATAATAGCCTGTAATAGGATCTTGATCTTGATGATTAAATGCTATCCATAACTGGTAACGAGTTGCATTTCTATGCCGAGAATAAATTCGTAAATGAACCAGTTGAGGGTCGTTAATCAGTATATTAATTTTAAATTGATTGCGTTCTCCTTGTCTTTGCACTGTGTCTTGATTATAGGAAGGCGCCAGATTTATTTGATATGTACCAATGGTTAGATTTCTTAAATACTCTATCGTTAGACGTGGAAAATTGGGAAGGTCTTCAATATTGATAGTATTCCATCTAGCATGCCTGCGTTGCCAATGCTCTTGTTCAATGCGAATTTGCAAGTTATTAATTTGTTCTGACCTTTGCAACATAATATTTGCAAACTCAACATTAGCATCAGGCATACTGATAGGCTCATGATACCTGTTAATAATAGCCCCCGCGATCTTTAAAAAGTGTTTAAAATTGATGGCATGATGAAATCAGAGTGTTTTAGAAAAAAAATTAAACATTGACTTCAAATGACCATTTCTTGCTTCAACTATCCATGTTGTTTTTGTAACTAGGCGGGACTCATTGGCCTCTTCGGTGATAAGCTGTTGTTGTCCTCTTGGTAACAAAGGAGGCATTCTGTGGTCTATTCCTAGTTCATTTAAAAGTGGAATCACGTCCCTGTAGCCCCTATGGACAACGAACATGTCACCATTTTAAAACCAACCTCTCAAACCAGCTATATCCCGTTCAAACTCTTTACTTAAAATAGCAGCATCGTTATTTTGGCTATCAGAAAAATATGGTCACAACTATTAGAGTAGGTTTCAACAAATGTTTGCCTTTGTGCACACAGTAAGACTGGCGAAGTACCCTAAAGTTACTGCTCTTTTCTATGAGGCTATAAGTTCCGTCTACATAAGCAATTGCTATTGGCATTTCTGGATTAGGATTGTAAAGTTGATTGGAGAAGTCTGTTACATGTCTGTTAATATATTCCTGTCTACCAATAGCCTCAAATCCTATATTTTGGGGCACAAAATGTTCGGAGAGACTTTGTCGCACTATTGAAACCGCCATACTTGCATTCTGTCTACTTTTGTATTTGAACAAAACACATAAAAACTCATCGGATAAACTATGGCGCAGTTTACATAAAAAGGATAGCAAGTTCTTTTTGCTTATTGACCTAAAAAAAAAAGATCATATCAGAGTATGAATACCATAAGGTTGTAAGCTGGGTATTGTATGATAAGCATACATTATTTACCGGTGCGTGCATTGGAAAAATTGCTTTAAAATTGAAGACTATACAAGAAACTGTCACATATTACATCACATCTTGAAGTTAGAAGCCTACACCAAAATATACATTTTAGTAGTGAACTTACATGTAACTTTCCTCTCTGCTAGATTTTCAGTTCGAATAGGATGACAAAATGTATATAAATCGGTAAAATGTTCTTTACTTAAACCAACAACACTCCTGAATTCCTCTTCGTTGAGTTCTTTCTCACAGCATTGCCATTTGTTAACGCCTCTTGCAATTAAGCGAATTTCTTGCAAAAAAATCACCAGTTCCGGTCCCGGAACTAAATATGGCTGATTAATAAATTGCAGGGCAGGAAGCAGAAATGACAAAAGTAGGCCATTTTCATCTAAATAATGATTGCAGCTTCTAGTACCGGTTGGAATAAAGATATCCTGACGAATAAAAACATCTACTCTCCATTGTAGAGATAATCTGTGAACGTTATCCATTAAATTGCAAATAAGGCAGGTTTGCCTTGAAGTTTGTTTCAAAACATTTAGTCTCATACTGGCAGGGTTATTTTCAATATTCTGAATTTCACGCAAAATTGAACGATGGCAGTTTAAACAAAGTCTTGATTCAGCATTAACTTGCTTCTCGGTTAAACCATCTATATTTGCTCTTCGACCAATCGCTATTTGTTGTTTCAGTTCATTTTCTGCACCATACAATAAAGCCATTTGCCGTCTATTAAAGTATCTATTGCAAGTATAACATGCCACATTATTTAGCCTAAATGCCATTTTAAATATCAATTCTCGCTTTAACAAACGTACAATATTAAACTTTGTTGAATACCACTGCGAATAACTGCTTGATAACTGCATTGCTTTTTACATGTCAAAAAAATTACGAAATGCGCCTTTGTTTTGTTGTCATGGATAATGCCGCAACGTCTACTTGGCGCATTAATAAAAGTAAGCTGAGGAAAAGTTAACGCTTCTTCATAAAACTGACCCTAGTTTTACTGTGTTTTAGTTCTACTTCAAGTAAATGTGTGAAAAAGTAAAACACATTAGTTCCGATATTTTTTATCAAAAGTACTTTAGTATATTAAAAGCTATGAAATCCTCTTTTATATTTGAGAAACAAAATGTATGTATAAAAAAAATACACTGAATTACTTTTGATAAACCAACAATATTTTCTCTCGAGTAGTACAATAGAAGTAGTATTTCGCGAGTAGAACTCCTAGTCCTGAAATAAAATATTCTAACAAGAAGACAACCGGGCGAGGCCCCAAAAACTCGCTATCCATCTACTGCCTCATACTAGATAGTATTGGCACGTATTGGATACCGAACATCGGTAGGTAGTTAAAATCTTTTGTTTGAAAAAGGTCACACGTCAGACTATTTATATTTTGTACACTTATGGCCGTTTGCACCGACTATTTTAGAATGGTCGGTGCAAACGCCCATTAGTCAACAATATCAATTTTAGTTAACTCTATTCCTACCTACATTAAACTTAAAACAATGAACAATGCCCATTGAAACAGCATTTGAACTTGGAACCCGCTTGCAATCGGCATCTAACATCTACATCGGGGCCCTGGCAGTCCTGGCACAAAATGAACATCTGGTATAACATTCTGGATCCAAAACTATAGTACGTATTCTTAAGTATGCGTTTGATAACAACATATTGAAAATAGGGCAAAATGTAGCCGTTCGTTTTTTTATTCTACACAATTGACCGAATTTAGTTTTTTGCGACTTTTTCTAAATTGACATTTCTTAGCCGCCACCATTTTATGTAAGACGCTGTAGGAACTTTTGTGCCACATTTTAAAAATACACCAAAACGCCTAAAGCTTAGAGTAGAAACTTTTAATATAAATGTGCTAATTGAATCTAAACAAATATGTTAGAAAAAATCAATATCTCGAAGTCTAAAAAAACCAATTTTGACATCCCATAACTCAAAAACCGATCATAGGATTGAGTTGTGCCCATGAGAACTTTTAATCAGGACATCAAGGACTACATTATCTCAAATTTTCAAAAAATTTAGCCGAAAGCCATTTTCCATAAGAAATGTGCGAGGTCCTTTAACAGGAGAAATGTACCTAGAGTGATTCATCCAGAATTGGTGGAGATACTAGAGAATAAAACCGTCTAATATTCCAACAAGGGGTGGCCCCACTATGCTGCAGTGGTTCGTCAATATTTGGACCAAACGTTTCCAGAACAATGGATTCGAAGAAGAGGAGCTATTGAGTGGTCCCTACGGTTACCAGATTTAAGCCCGTGAGATTTTTTCTTCTGAGGTCATTTTCAGCATTTACTTAATTGATTTTGTTTTTGAAGCATTTTTTTAAATACAAAATATCCCAACATGTTTTTGTAGCTTTAATTAGCCAGTGTAATGGCTAGGTAGATAGTTGCGATGTAAGACTCGGGGGTTATAATCTACATAAAAATAGCTTCAAAATAAGGTATCACTCGACCCCTCATTCCATTTAAAATTTTGGGGGCCCTTGTCACCCCCGCTAGGGCTTTGCTCCCCAGGGGGTGAAAATGCCAAAAAAATGGTTCCCCCTTAAATTAAAAATCGACGGGTACGAGGGTTTTTTCTTAAGTGTCTTGGGAAGCCCAAAATCACCTCTGTTTCGTTTTCACTTGGCCACCCTGTATAGGGTGTCCCATTGGAAAAAATCGGATTTTGGTCAAAATCTTGAAATCGAGGCCCAATAGAAAAAAACTGAAAACGTCACGGAATTCTGCTTGAAAAAGTGCTTCTAGGAAGTTTTTACAGAAATCAGTTATTTTTATAAACAAAAAAGTTATGAAGATTTCACAGTATTGCTCAAAATCGAGAATCGCCCTCTAGCGGCTAAACGGTTGAAGATATCAAAATGCGGTTTGCACCAATCAAAATTTCAAGAAATTTGAGCCTCGGAGTGGGGGGTTCATTTTTTTGTATCTCGCTCAGAAATTGACGTTTCCTATTAAAACCATCCAAATTCGGACACCCTGTACACAAAAACACATTTTTTAAAGAATATCTACTTTATTGAGTGAATCGGAGCCTAGTATATTGCTTTTTTACAATGAAAAACATTAAAAAATATATTCAAGAATTGCAAAACGTACAATACAACATCCTAAAGCCTCTGTGAATACTAAAAGGCTAAAAGCTTGAATTGATATTAGGCGCTATTAGAGCAGATTATATACCTAATTTTATTAATATTACCAACACAGACATTATTTAACATTTAGAAAAAAAAAATTATTAAAATATTTCACCTTATATATATTTTATTGGAATTTTCAATTGCTTTTTAAAGTCCGTTATAATAAATTACAGAATAAAAATGTTTTTCTCCAAACGTCAAAAAAACATCACTTTGTCAACACCTGTCAAGATGGTAGAAATTCAATTTCCATGTTGCTAGGCAAATCCAGGAGGTTAACACCTGTCGAGGTGGTAGAAATTTAATTTCTATGCTGCTTGGCAACCCCAGCGGCAGCAAAAGTACTTTTGGTGCCGCTGGAACGGCAGTAAATGTACTTTTAGTGCCGCTTGTACTTTTACTGCCGCTCAACCATCCAGTTACCCCCGAGCTTACCACATTCGTTTGGAGAAAAAATAGCGTGTTGCATACGGAGTAGAAGCACTTTTTTGTGCTTCAGCATTATTGCAAGCCTCACTACGTTCGGCTCGCGAACCTACTGCTTCAGCACAAAAAAGTAAAGCTTCTACTCCTAATACAACAATATACTATTTTCTCCGAATGACAGTAAAAGCTACTTTTAAATGATACTTGACAGGCTCAAAAGGTATACTTTTACTGCCTAGGCAGTAAAAGTGGACTTTTACTGCCCAGGCATTAAAAGTTTGTTTCTATGCAACGTTCCAGGTAATCATTTTAATTAATCTGATTTTCAAAATTGACAATGACAATGACAATATTACATTTTTGTCAAAATAATTTAATAATTTGGATATTTAGAATGAAATCAATACAAAAAAAAGACTATGAGTGAAATTAGAATGAATTCGGAAACAAAATTAACACGGCAGAAAATCAGATTTGATGCCTTGGCTGGTTTCCAAGCCTCGGCTAGGCCTCGGCTATGAAACACCAGCCGCGGCATTAAATTTTGTGCTTTTCTGCCAAGTAAAACAAATAATTATTTTTTACTTTTCATCTCAACGTAGATATCTTTGATTATTTAACTCATTACATTTCACGCACACCTACCAACCAATTATTAACAAACAATAATATTAAAGTTATCTGTTAGTGACCAATTTGATATATTTTGAGTTAAGGATTATGGGTTTATTAGTCGAATTTAAAAGAAACCAATTATTTCTTTGCCGACGTTTTGGATTTATTTAATCCATCCTCAGGGCTCTGTAAGTAAGGATAAAGCACAAGTTGGTACGATAGGTACAAAGCAAGTAAAAAATTTTATGGGCGCTGACACGAAAAAAGTATGTAAAAAAAACCTTACAAAACATATATAAAAAAACTAGCTGACCTGGCGAACTTCGTACCGCCTCTGAATTATTAAATATACCTATTAAATGTTGTGTTAACGTATCTATTAGCTGAATTAAATTCACTTTTTTTTCGATGGTGAATTTGGCTTTGGTTGAAGAAAATTAATGTTTACTCTCTGGATCAGAAGTCACCTAAAATTAAAATTTTACATCATCCTTTTTTAGGCAGCTTGTGGGCATTATTCTTGTAAAGTGTACCACCAAATAAATAAACTCAGGCACAGGAATGTTCAAAGAATGTAAAGAATAAAAAAAATCTCTAGCGCAGCCCTGTTTCACTCTATCTGCACTGCATGCACTGCACTACTCCATCTGTTCTACTCTATCTGCACTACTCTATCTGATCTACTCTTTCTGCACCACTCTATCTGATCGGAATAGTGGAATAGTTCTGTTCGAAATAGCTCCAGTTCCTGAGCAGCATTGTTCTACTGTATCTGCAATGCCGAGCTTCGTTCCAGGTATCAGAGATGGCGCGGTATACAAAATACAAAATACAAAATAAACTTGGTATCGGTTATAAGAGATGGCGCCGTATGCGGGCTTAGTAAATTTTTTTCATGAATAAGTACCGTTTCCACCAACTATTTTAGGGAAGCCTTAACGATAAGTATTCCCTAAAATGACATTTTTAAATAAATAAATAAATAAATAAATAAGCCTTTATTTCCAACAGGAACAAGTCCCAATTACAGGAAAAATGAGTTTTATGTACATATTACAATCATGACGTCTTAATAATAATAATAAAAATAACAATCAATAATAATAATAACAAAAATAGAGAGAAAAATTAACTGTTCAGTAAAGCAACGATGATTCTTGACAATCGGTCCTCATTAATATCGCACAGACCTGAAATACCATTGAATACAGAGCACACAAAATATAGGGGGCATTGCATTAAGATGTTTGACCTAGCCCTACCCAAGTGAAACGTTGAGTCATACCTCCCCGCCAGACGTGGAACCCGAAACTGAATCCCAGCCAATAGCGAGGGACAGTCGATTACATTGTGTAGGAGGTTATACAAGAACTTAACACCCAGTACTTTTCTTCTAACTGAAAGCGATTCCATATTGAATCGTTGTTAATACTGGCAATGTTCAATGCCTCTGGGAGGATATGACCCATCTAATCTGAATGTTACATACTTTAAAAATTTTCTTTGAACATTTTCAATTGTGTTAACGTGGCACCCGTAAATAGGGTTCCAGATCACTGCACCATATTCAAGCTTGGACCTAACAAAAGTGAAATACAAGAGTTTAAAAGTAAATTCATTTGAGAAGTACAGTAAGTACTTCTCTTCTAATCTAATGATAAACCCAAGCGTTTTAACGGCAGCCGAGCTTACATATTCAATGTGAGGTACAAAAGTAAAGCGGCTGTCAAAAACTATACCCAAATCTCCAATTTCGTTAACCCTACTTAATGATTTTCCTTCAATAACATATTGGCTCCTTAACTTTACAGTAACTGACAATATTGCATTTTTCAATATTTAAGTATAGCATATTTTTGTTACACCAAGTGTGTAAGTCATTTAGACAAACTTGCAAATTTATAAGTCCTCCTCACCATTGACAGAGGTAAAAAGCTTCAAGTCGTCAGCATATGCGAGCTTTGAACAGGGCAAAGCAGTAATTAGATCGTTAATAAATATATTGAAGAGAAATGGTCCCGAATTGGATCCTTGCGGAACACCTGAGGTGATGTTAAACACCGACGACCTGAAGCCCTCATACTGCACAAAAAGACTTCTGTCGAATAAGTAAGACCGAAACCGGCTGACAAGCCCATCCGACAATCCCAAGGCCTGAAGTTTGGAAAGTAAAATAAAATGATTAATGCGATCAAAAGCCTTTTGAAAGTCAGTATAGACTACGTCAACCTGTCCAAGCCCATCCAGACCTGCGCAAATTTCATTTGACAAGACAGCGAGATTGGTGACGCATGAGCGACCGTTTATAAAACCATGCTGCTCATTCGCAATCTGGTTCCTAACATATGGAAAAAGTTTACCATAAAGAATAATTTCAAAAACTTTAGAGAAATTACAAAGTAAAGAGATTGGCCTATAGTTGCTGACTTGGGAGATATCCCCTTTTTTATGAATGGGGATAACTTTTGCCACTTTCCATGCTGCAGGAAAATAACTAGTCTTAAGAATAAGGTTGTAAATATGCTGCAGAGGATCAGCGAGTGCATCAATACAATCTCTAACTAGAAAGCTAGGAATACCGTCGGCTCCCGATGTTAATTTGTTATTAAGCTTCTTGCCTGCATCAATAATATCTGTGGTATTAACAAAAGAAAAGTTGATGGAATCAGAACATGACGCAAACTCGTTATTATCATAGGGCGTAGAATCAATATAAACATCATGAAAAAAGGAACCAAAGCCTTCCACTATTTCTTGGGCATTTGAGTAATGTGTACCGTTATTAAAAACTAACCCAGGTATTCTAGTGACATTTTTTTTGGAATTAATAAAAGGCCAAAAAGTTTTTGGATCAGATTTGACAGATGATTCAATTTTTTTTATGTACTGCGAATACGCGTTGTTAATTTGATTTTTTACTAGTCGTCTAAGAGAATCAAATCTCTCGTAGTTGTTTTGGCCGCGAAATCGGAGATATTTCTTGCGAGCGTTCTCTTTGAGGCGAATGTTGTCAATTATTTCTTTTGTATAATAGGTAGGATATCGGCGCGCGCCCGCGCCGCCCTTCAAGGCGTCCACACACTCGAAATTACGGTCCACGCGATAAACATTGTAAAAGTCTGAAAAGATTTCAGAGTCATTAATTTCAGATCGTAGCCAGGTTTCCGTGACAGCAATCATATCGAAACCAGAGGCCGCCACAGAGGAGTAGAAATCCAAAGTTTTTGTATTTAAACCCCGCACATTCAGGTAGCAGCAGTGAATAGTGTTAAAGGGGACGTTTCTGCTAGACGAGCTTAGTTTTCCGACTGGTCTCCATTTCTTGTGACCGGAACGATACTGGGTACTCCTTTTATATGCCTAATTGTGATATTGTTTTCACCTGAGCTTTTACGCTGACCAAGCTGCTCTTTAACAGATTTGTATAACTGCATCTGTTTTCTTTTTTTATCAGATGTAATTGTAAGGTGTCTTAGTTGCGCGTTGTTTTTTAATTTACTGCACTGCTTAAAGACTTCCACAGGACTTGTCGTGTTCGTGAAGCATACTTTCAAAGGACGCGGTCGAACTACAGCATTATTGGAATGTTGGTTTTGAATATTTCCTATACGTAATACCTGTTTAATACTTGACACATCAAAATCTGAGCATAAGGAGCAAAGAATACTGTTTACAGAATCAGTATCATGAATATCATTTGAGGTAGGCTCAGGTTGTCCAAAAATGATTATGTTGTTTTTACGTTCTTCACGATCACGATACTCCTGAAAAACTTCCTCACTTGCTTCCATAGGGGGATTACGATTTAGATGCCTCAATGCAGTCTCAGCAGTGGTAAGTCTAGAACTTAGGTTATCCATCTCTGAGCGGAGAAGGTTGTTCACTTCCAATTGCTTATTATACATATCAAGTAGGTCCTTGTTAGCCAATTCCATGCAGTTGAGCTTATGCATAATGTCCTCCAGAGTCACAGAAGCAGAGGATACAGGAGGGATACCTGATTTATTCTGCACCCCACCTATCGATTTACGAGCCGTCTGGGATTTCTGTACGGTTTCTCTTAGGCAAGATGGACAACTCCAGCGATCACCATCAGGTTTTTTAATTTCGCTCTCATAAAATTTTAATTGAGGAACCGATAGATCGACGCATTTATTGTGATTCCATTTATCACATAAAAAGCAAAGAATTGAGTAATGTCTTCTGGTGATAGCCTGATTACATGCCGCACAAATACCACCGTCGCCCTGAGACATAATTAACTAGAGAAGAAGAGCGTGGATGTAAGGCTTTCTTCAATAATCCCGAACTATCTGGACTATAAAAATATTAATTTGCTCACAAAAGAAAAAAAAAAGCTGATATGTTTGAGATATAAAATGCAAATTATAATAATATGCAAATTAGGTTCACTGACAATAAACCCAACTTATTGGTACTTTTTTTATAAAGTTTATTCACCTTGAACATACATCGAGGATTGAAAATACGAAATTTTCCCACAGAGAACAGAGGTTTCTATAAAAATCTTCTTATCGCTCAACAGTAGACAGTCTTCTCTTCCTCTCGATACCAGACTCAAAAAATTTAACACACGATAACACTGCAAAAACACCAATAAATTCAAGAGCTGATGTACACACGACGTACGCAAAATTGAATTTTTTCAGTCAATTTCAATTTTTACATGGAGAAATGTCAGTTTAAGGAATACTTATCGTTAGGGCTTCCCTAAAATAGTTGGTGGAAACGGCCATAAATAAAATAAGTAATGAAATGACCACATTGATGACATAACAACATGCTGGTACTGTCAACGCTGAAAAAAGTTTCAATTTGACAGCAAAATCCCCATTAACGAAATGATCCTCCATTTATTGAATAATTCATTTACTACAAAAAATGTGATAAATGAAGAACCGCTCGACCGATTTTGTGCAAATTTCACATAAACCATCTAATAAATAGTCCGAACAAAGCCTAAACATTTGGTTTGGCTAGGTGAGCCCGGTTTTGAGTTATAAAATTACAACGAAAAGTGGCATTCATTTTTATATACAGGGTGTCACGAAAGGTTTGTTACAAACTTCTAGGGATGGTAGATCTCGTAAAAATAAAACTTTTTTCTTAATAAACATGTGTCCGGAAATGCTTCGTTTTCCAGATATACAGGGTGGCCCAAATTTGAGCCTCATCATTGGGATCTCTGTAACCCTAAGAGATACGGGGTCGGTTAAATTATGGCAAAGTTGCGCAATTTTATGACCAATAGAATACCGTTTTGAAACTAGAAAGACCAAAATTTTGAAAAATCGTTTTTTTTTCCCGGGCTTTTTTGAAAAGCAATTTTAAAATAAATGTCACTTCATCATTGTCACTTTTTCTCCTTTAGAAGATGGTGCTACTAATTTAAAATTCGACATTTCGTCTTCAGGCGGCCATCCTCAACTTCCTTTTTTTAAATACGGACCTGGCTTTTTTATTTGCGATTTTGTCATCTTTGCGCATCCTGAAACCGATTCTGTTTATAATTTTTCAATAACACAGCAAAAAAAGCAGGTCCGTATTAAAAAAAAAAAGCAAAGATGATTTCAGAGGAACGAAACATTGGATTTTAAATTTAATACCGCCATCTTGTAAAGAAGAAAAAGTGACAGCGGCAAGGTGAAATTAGTTTTCCACAATCTTTCTAAATAAAATCAGGAAAAAATTAAAACTATACGAAAAAAACATGAATTTCTCGTTTTTCTTAATTTTTTTCCTGATTTCATTTAAAAAGATTTTGATAAACTAATTTCACATTCCCATTGTCACTTTTTCTTCTTTACAAGATGGCATTATAAAATTTGAAATCCGACGTTTTTCAAATACGGATCTGCTTTTTTACCGTTATTGAAAAATTATAAACAGTATCGGTTTTAGGATGCCCAAAAATGACAAAATCGCAAATAAAAAATCTAGGTTCGTATTTAAAAAACGTAAGTTAAGGATGTCCGCCTGAAGACGAAACGTCGAATTTTAAATTTAGTACCACCATCTTCTAAGGGGGAAGAAGTGACAATGATGAAGTGACATTTATTTTAAAATTGCTTTTCAAATAATCCCGGGAAAAAAAACGATTTTTCAAAATTTTGGTTTTTTTCCGAATATCTCCGGAAGTATTCGGAATCTTTCTAGTTTCAAAACGGTATTCTATTGGTCATAAAATTGCGCAACTTTGCCATAAATTAACCGACCCCGTATCTCTTACGGTTACCGAGATCCCAATGATGAGGCTCAAATTTGGTCCACCCTGTATATCTGGAAAACGAAGCATTTCCGGACACATGTTTATCAAGAAAAAAGTTATATTTTTCCGAGATCTACCATCCCTAGAAGTTTGTAACAAACCTTTCGTGACACCCTGTATATAGACTAGATATAAAAGGTGTAGTGTATGCATGCCATAAGGTTTCTTACTAAAAAATATTGAGAAAAAAAAACACAACAGCTGACTTACCGAAATTGGGGTTTCTTATTGTCCACTATACATTTAAGGCACATTACAAGATTATGTAGATAGACAGGATATGAACATTATTTGACAACACAAAAGCAAAATGCGTAAAAATTACAGTTAAATAGTATATTGTTGTCTTAGGAGTAGAAGCTTTACGTTTTTGTGCTGAAGCAGTAGGTTTGCGAGCCGAACGTAGTGACGCTCGCAATACTGCTGAAGGACAAAAAAGTGCTTCTACTCCGTATGCAACACGCTATTTTTTCTCCAAACGAATGGGGTAAGCTCGGGGGCAAGTAAATGGTTGAACGGCAGTGAAAGTTCGAGCGGCACTAAAAGTACTTTTGCTGCCGCTGGGGTTGCCAAGCAGCATAGAATAGTATATTGTTGTATTAGGAGTAGAAGCTTTACTTTTTTGTGCTGAAGCAGTAGGTTTGCGAGCCGAACGTAGTGAGGCTTGCAATACTGCTGAAGCACAAAAAAGTGCTTCTACTCCGTATGCAACACTCTATTTTTTCTCCAAACGATTGGGGTAAGGTCGGGGGTAACTGAATGGTTAAGCGGCAGTAAAAGTACGAGCGGCACTAAAAGTACTTTTGCTGCCGCTCCAGCGGCACTAAAAGTACTTCTACTGCCGCTGCGGTTGCCTAGCAGCATAGAAATTAAATTTCTACCACCTCGACAGGTGTTAATCCGCTGGAATTGCCTACCAGCATAGAAATTAAATTTCTAATATCTTGACAGGTGCTGACAAAGTGACGTTTTTTTGACGTTTGGAGAAAATAGTATATTGTTGTACTAGGAGTAGAAGCTTTACTTTTTTCTGCTGAAGCGGTAGGTTTGCGAGCCGAACGTAGTGAGGCTTGCAATACTGCTGAAGCACAAAAAAGTGCTTCTACTCCGCATGCAACACGCTATTTTTTCTCCAAACGAATGGGGTGAGCTCGGGAGCAGGTGGATGGTTGAGTGGCAGTAAAAGTACGAGCGGCACTAAAATTACTTCTACTGCTGCCCCAGCGGCACTAAAAGTACTTTTGCTGCTGTGGTTGCCAAGCAGCATAGAAATTTTATTTCTACCACCTCAACAGGTGTTAACCCGCTGGATTTGCCTAGCAGCATAGAAATCAAATTTCTGACATTTTGACAGGGGTTAACAAAGGGACGTTTTTCTGACGTTTGGAGAAAATAGCTATTTATACAATAAGTTGCGAAATGAGCGTCTTTTAGGCACGCGACGTGAAAATTGTCCAACGAGGCAAAGCCGAGTTGGACAACACGTCGAGTGACTAAAAGACTTCGTTTCGTAACGTATTGTATACAAGATTTTTTCTACTGGTGTTTCATAATAAAAAAAACACAATTTTATTTCAATGTTTGTCACCTGCTTTTGCTTGACACCTTTCATAGTGGTGACTAATATTCATAATAAATACAAAACAAAATTCAAATCTGTGTTTAGTGTGTTTTTTATTTCTGAACAATGAATGACACTTTTAGGCACTAGTGCTTAAAAGTTACTTTTACGCACTTGAAAGTCACTTTTACGCACTTGAAAGTCACTTTTACGCACTGAGTGCCTAAAAGTCACTTTTACGCACTGAGTGCTTAAAAGAATGTCGTTTCAAAACTAAAATGACAATCGAAAAGTTGCTATTATGAAACGTCAGTAGAAAAAATGATTTTTATTCAATTCAATGTTCATCATAAACCTTCATTATAATCCTTTTTTTTTCATGAGCTGATGCATACCTACCATCTCCGTTGTGCTGCTTTTATTGCTGTTTGTCAAGCCTTGATGTATCGTTATTTTTGAATTTTAAACATTATAGTTATTTATGCAACAAGTCTGTAAAGTGAATTTTGACATCACATGAGTGAAAAAAAGTGCTTTACG
Source organism: Ceutorhynchus assimilis (assembly GCA_917834065.1). Classification (NCBI taxonomy): domain Eukaryota; kingdom Metazoa; phylum Arthropoda; class Insecta; order Coleoptera; family Curculionidae; genus Ceutorhynchus; species Ceutorhynchus assimilis. The sequence continues at coordinate 46,906,260 of OU892280.1, read as the reverse complement.
CACGTATTGCATACAAAATTTTTTCTACTACCGATCAAATAAGTGTACAAAAATATATTTAAACAAACTATTTACGCACTAGTGCGTAAAGTATTTTCACTTTACGCACTAGTGCGTGAAGTAATTTACCAGAAAAATAGTAATTTGACACTGTCGACATCTGTCAATGACATTATTTTACGCACTAGTGTGTGAAGTGAATTACTTTACGCACTAGTGCGTGAAGAGAAATTTTACGTCTTCTGGATAGTGCGTAAAGTGAGGACTTTACGCACGGTAGTAGAAAAAATGATTTTTGGATCATTTTTAATAGGGAACAGTCATATTTTTTAAAGTATTTTTTTTCTTATTGCTTATGTTTTCAAATATAAAATGTATGTGTTTTTTTTTTGTTTTATGTCCTCATTGAAATAAAAAAATTATTTTGAAATTCAAATTATTTTCGTTGGCGCGAAAACGATTAGCTTCAAGATGGTGGCATTTGTGACGTCAACTGTCTGTAAACACAACGTTAAGGTCTGTTCTCACAAGAGCCTTTGATACTTCGCAAACTGTCGGAAAGAATCGCTTAGCTTGAACCTTCGACTGCATTGAAACTTGAAAGCGGCTATTTATGCGGTATTTCCATATTTCGTGCCATTTTCTGTTTCAAATAGTTCATAATGGTTGATACAGGATTTACAAAAGCGCAGTCTGACAATCTTCCCTCTATAGACCCGTTTATGGTAGTTCAATATCAGTCGTGGCTTGACGTGAGCTGATCATGGACCAATCGTTCCACGATTCAAGAGTGAACCACGAAAGTGTGGACCGTGGATTTACGATCAGTGTCAACTACCCTTAACCTTAAATTACGAACAGTTGACGTCACTGGAAGCGGCCATGTTAAACGTAACTTTTCCGCGCGAAACTTTTCAATTTAAAACTAATAATTGCCATATGACTATAATATCCATAAATTTAATACAAAACTTCTCATATTCAATATTTTACACAAAAATGTGCACCATAAAAACAAAATAAGCCATATTTATTTCTTATGAGAATTCCCTATTGTAATTTTTACGCATTTTGCTTTTGTGTTGTCAAATAATGTTCATATCCTGTCTATCTACATAATCTCTTAATGTGCATTCAATGTATAGTGGACAATAAGAAACCACAATTTCGGTAAGTCAGCTGTTTTGGTTTTTTTTTCTCAATATTTTTTAGTAAGAAACCTTATGGCATGCATACACTACACCTTTTATATTTTTTTATATATGTTTTGTAAGTTTTTTTTTACATACTTTTTTCGTGTCAGCGCCCATAAATTTTTTTACTTGCTTTGTACCTATCGTACCAACTTGTGCTTTATCCTTACTTACTTAGCCCTGAGGATGGATAAAATAAATCCGAAACGTCGGCAAAGAAATAATTTTTTAAGTTTGTTTTAAATTCGACCAATAAACCCACAATCCTTAACTCAAAATAATATTAAATAATAGAAATAAAACTCTTTGTTAGACATGTTAAGGTGTTAAAATTATTAAAATGTATGATGGATATGAGACGTCAAAGAAAGTTTATTGTATAGTATCTGATTGGATCTCTCAGTGTTAGGTATTTCAGTATCGTCCAATATAAGATTGTCAATGTGTCTTGTTATGTTTGTGAGTGATTAGAACAGCTTGGGTATTATCCACGCTAATGTAAATTTTCCATAATTGCGTTTAAACAATAATGGAATCAAGGTGATTTTGTAGTCGTCTGTGTGATGATATGAGTAATTTTGTGAGGTAAAAATGCATGTCATCTGCGTAGATGGACATTTTTGTATGAGGATTAGTAGGAATTTCAACCGTGTAGAGGTTAGAGAGAGCAGTGGAGGAAGGACTGAGCCTTGCTTCTATTATGGTCTGACATTAGAGAAGTTATCATTGTTTGAATTTAACATGGAAAGTTCTGGCTTTGACAAAATTGATGATAATTTTCACGAGAAATAATGGCAGAAAATATTTGTCATAAAGTTTGACTATGAAACCAGTATGCACGATCAAAGGCCTCTTCCACATCCAGCAACGCTATTACCGTAAAGGAGTAGAGCTGCAGGACGCGAGTGGTTTCTTCGACCAGCCTGGGCCCGCATTCTTGTAACTGGGGAATAGCGTTCTCAAGAGAATGATTTCTCTGTCTTTATCAGTATTATGGAAATAACATATAAGTACCAATATGAGCGACTAAGACAGAGCAATCGTTCTCTTGAAAACGTTGTTTCCCGGCTACCAGAATATGGGACCTGGCAAGCTGAATCTCAGTAGAATGCTCAGAAGGAAAACCAAATTGTTTGATAGGGAGGATAATTTCAAGATAATGTAATATAAGGATTTAAGCTTTTCATCAATTATTTTCTCAAGAATTTTAGAAAGTGAAGGTAGAAGACAAACTTAACGGTAATTTTGAGGGAACTAGTGATCTTTAACCGGTTTTGGGATCACTATGTGTTGCAGTGGCGTAGCCAGCCTTGCGGGGCGGGAGGGGCAAACATATGAGTGGGCGCATAATTATTTTGGTGGAGGGGGCGGGGTAACAAATGAATGTTTGTATGCTTTTGTACTATTTGCTGAGAAAATATTGCAGACGAAAAGCCCGCCGAAGGCGAAAAATTTCCCCAGGTGCCACGCCCAAAAAAGTTTATTTTGAGCCTTCAAAAATAATTTTTTTTTGGGGTGCCACTCCGAAAAACATTTATGTATTAAAAGGAGTAATGTGTGGACATAACGTTAACTTAAAAAAAAAATCCTCCCGGACGTCTCCGGACTTCTTGAAGGTTAGAACAAATCCGTGGAAATCCGAAGGGATGAAAGCTCCTAGTTTGATAACAGCTATTTTCCTAACGAGTCTCAAATTTCTTCCCGCAAGAGTTAGGAACTATATTTTTTCTACGAGCATACTAAAGCTGATGTTACGAGAAGTTTAATTTAAATAAAATGCGATTGTGCAGAAGGTAGACTTAGGGCGGGTATTATAAAACTACTCTGAGAGTTAACTTAAAGTCAACTTCTAGAATTACATGTAATTCAAAAAGTTAACTTTAAGTTAACTGTCAAAGCAGTTTTATAATACCCGCCCTTAAAAATGTATTGAAAGGTATTTATAAAAAAAAGGTAAAGGTATTAAAGGTAAAGGTATCGGGTCTTCAAAAAAAAACCAATCAAAGATTGCTATGGTTTTTTAAACGTACGTCTTAGCAATATTTTTCTTTAATTTTGACAATGTCAGTCAATGAAATTTAATGTCAAAATGTCATGTCAAAAATCCTGACCAATAAAGAAACAATAATGCGACGTACGTTTTCGTAACCAAAGCAATCTTAGATTGGTTTTTTTTTTGAAGTCCCGATATATAGGTGTATCATTATTTCAAACTCTTCCCGCACAGCAAATAAGTTCATTGAAATTCATCATAATGGGCCACTTTCACATTTTTCAAAAACATTTTTAAATCATTCTTTTAGTCATTCTAATACTATCTGTATACTTTCTGCCCGGAAAAAAAACGCTTATTTAAAAAAAAAAAAATTATTTAAAAATCGAATTTTTAAACTGGCGCGAAAACGCGAACTTGGTTTGTGACGTCACACACCAGAAAATCAACAAAAATGCGAGGATGCCAAATTTCACTAGCTAGAAACTATTTTTGTCCTTTACTACATTATAAAAAAATAAAGAATAGGTATAATCCTTATTAACTCATTTAAATTTCGCATTTCTACATGTGGCAACAAAAATGTCAAAATCGGCTTTAGCCAATCAGAGAGCGTTTTCAATCACGTCATTTTTCGTTCAAATTTTTAGTTTTTATTTATTGATTTATTTAATAATTTGACTATAATCTTGCAAAATATTGTTCATTCTCGGTTGCATTGATGTATCTGCGTCAAAAAATATCATAATTTGCCATATTCCCCTCGAAAGTGGCCCATTGTTTTTCAGAAATTATTAGTGAAGTGGCAGAAAAAATCGGCGGTATACGGTACTTTTATTTTAACCACATCAATCATCAAAACAAAAACTATAATGTTTCCTTTGATTGAACTGAACCATTTGCCGACAATGCCAACTTACGATAAAGAATAAAGGATGAAGAGGTCAATAAAATAAATAAGAAACAGCATAATTTTATAACTTCTTGGTTTTGTTTTTTAAGAGCGGTAGGGGCGCCATACGTGTAGGGGCGGGGGGGCGTCGCCCTCCCTGATCCCCTACTGGCTACGTCACTGATGTGTTGCGAAAACTCTCAACAGATTATTATCATTACTATTTATAAATATTAAAAAGATGAGGCGCCAGCCCATTCAACAGGAACTACCCTGTTGTTCTTCTCTCTCTCTCGCACTACATTAAGAAGTACCTAAAAAGACAGGCCCGTTAAACAGGAAAAAACACTTGTTTTCTCTCTCTCGCAAGAGCTCTTGGCATCTCCCTCAGAAGAATAGCAAAATAGTCTATAGTTAAGTTACTACTAGCTAGTACAAGTACAGCTCGAAACTCGGTCGGTATCGGAAAAATAATTTATTGCTCTTGATCCTCGCTCCGTAAAGCTCAATTTATAAACTCGCCGTCGGGATTCCTTTTTCGTCTGCGTTTGCGTCGGCCTTGCTGTTTACCGTAGTCTCTTATGCTGACGGCGAGCTGTGAGGTCGACGGCGAGTTTAAAGGATTTTATGGGATTTCTAATATTCAATTGGCTCGACGCAAACGCAAACGCAAACGGAATCTCGACGGTGAGTTTATAAATTGGGCTCCGGTTCAAAAGGGCGATATTCAAACCGCGATATTCAAAACGGCGATCTCATTTAACCGACATTCAAAACAGCGACATATCAAAAGAGCGACATATCAAAACAGCGACATGCAAAACAGCGATAGTCAAAAAGAGCGACAATTCAAAACAGCGACATTCAAAACAGCGACATTTAAAAAGAGCGACAAATTAAAACAAGGACTTATTAAAAGAGATACATATTAAAAGCGCCACATTTGAAACGGCGACATCTAAGCAAAGCAGCGACATATCGAAAGAACGACATATCAAAAAAGCGACATATAAACAAAAGAGCAACACATCAATTTAAATCAATAATAATCAAGAAAATGCAGACTTACTAACGCAAACTAACCTTTCCGCCTAGTGTGATCTAGTCCTGGTAAGTTAGCATTTTATAATAAAATGGTTACGAGGACTACATGGCACTAGACGGACGGGTTATTTCAGGTTCATTTGAGCAAGTTTGCATTTTCTTGATTATTATTGGTTCGAATTGATGTCGCAATGCAGACTTACTCAAACTAACCCAAACTAACCCGTCCGCCTGGTGCGATCTAGTCCTAGTAAGTTAGCATTATATTTGAAAAACAAAGTTAATTAAGTTATATTGAGCGTCTCTTGAGCACACGAATCAATATTAGTCATGAAAATGCAGACTCACTCAAACTAACCCAGGATAACCCGTCCGCCGAGTGCGATCTAGTACTCGTAAGTTAGCATTTGTTTTAAAACGCAAAGCGCCATCTAAAGACGCTACGCTATAAGTAAATTAACTTTGTTTTTTGTAAATAAAATGTTCACGAGGACTAGATCGCACTAGGCGACGGGTTATCCTGGGTTAGTTTGAGTAGGTCTGCATTATGACATCAAATTGAAACCAATAATAATTAAGAAAATTCAAAGTGTGCTCAAGAGACGCTACGCTACAACTAAATTAACTTTGTTTTTCAAATAAAATGCTAACTTACAAGGACTAGATTGCACTAGGCGGACGGGTTACTTCGGGTTAGTTTGAGTAAGTCTGCATTTTCATGATTAATATTGATTCGTGTGTTCAAGAGACGCTCAATTTAACTAAATTAACTTTGTTTTTCAAATAAAATGCTAACTTACGAGGACTGGATCACACTAGGCGGACGGGTTAGTTTGAGTAAGTCTGCATTTTCATGATTAATATTGATTCGTGTGTTCAAGAGACTCTCAATATAACTAAATTAACTTTGTTTTTCAAATAAAATGCTAACTTAGGAGGACTGGATCACACTAGGCGGACGGGTTAGTTTGGGTTAGTTTGAGTAAGTCTGCATTTTTATGATTAATATTGATTCGTGTGCTCAAGAGACGCTCAATATAACTAAATTAACTTTGTTTTTCAAATAAAATGCTAATTTACGAGGACTAGATCGCACTAGGCGGACGGGCTAGTTTGAGTAAGTCTGCATTTTCTTGAATATTATTGATTCAATTTGATGTGTCGCTCTTTTATTTAGGGGTCGCCGTTTTAAATCCCGCTCTTTTGATATGTCGCTGTTTTAAAGTATCGAGCTTTTGAATGTCGCTCTTTTGATATGTCGCTGTTTTTTTAGATGTCGCTGTTTTGAATGTCGCTGTTTTACTATGCCGCTGTTTTGAATATAGCTATTTTGATATGTCGCTATTTTGATATGTCGCTTTTTTGATGTCGCTATTTTAAATATCGCTCTTTTGAACCGGAGCCTATAAATTGGGCTTGATTCTAGATAGAAAGTAAAAATGTGTTCTTTTGTGCTCGAAAGTGTTGCTCGATTCTCACCGAGATTCTTACAGAGAAAATAATGGATCCGGTTCAAAAGAGCGATATTTAAAATAGCGACATCAAAAAAGCGACATATCAAAATAGCGACATATCAAAATAGTGATAATCAAAACAGCGACATTTAAAAAAAACAGCGACATATCAAAAGAGCGACATTCAAAAGAGCGAGATTCAAAACGGCGACCTCTAAACAAGAGAGCGACACATCAAATTGAATCAATAATAATCAAGAAAATGCAGACTTACTCAAACTAACCCAAACTAACCCGTCCGCCTAGTGCGATCCAGTCCTCGTAAGCTAACATTTTATTTGAAAAACAAAGTTAATTTAGTTATATTGAGCGTCTCTTGAGCACACGAATCAATATTAATTATGAAAATTCAGACTTACTCAAACTAACCCAAACTAACCTGTCCGCCTAGTGCCATCTAGTCCTCGTAAGTTAGCATTTTATTTGAAAAACAAAGTTAATTTAGTTATAGCGTAGCGTCTCTTGAGCACACTTTGTTTTTCAAATAAAATGGTAACTTCCGAGGACTAGATCGCACTAGGCGGATGAGTTATTTTGGGTTAGTTTGAGCAAGTCTGCATTTTTTTGATTATTTTTGGTTTCAATTTGATGTCAAAGTGCAGACCTACTCAAACTAACCCAGGATAACCCGTCCGTCTAGTGCGATCTAGCCCTCGTGAACATTTTATTTACAGAAAACAAAGTTAATTTACTTATAGCGTAGCGTCTTCTGATCGCGTTTCGTTTTTTAAATAGAATGCTAACTTACGAGTACTAGATCGCACTAGGCGGACGGGTTAGTTTGGGTGAGTTTGAGTAAGTCTGCATTTTCTTGATTATTATTGATTTAAGTTGATGTGTTGCTCTTTTGTTTAGATGTCGTTTTTTCGATATGTCTCTGCTTTGCTTAGATGTCGCCGTTTCAAATGTGGCGCTTTTAATATGTCTCTGTTTTGATAGATTATATTAGATTGTGTTAGGGGCGTTTAGATGATAGACCTCTCTGCACCTCTTTTGATAAGTCCTTGTTTTAATTTGTCGCTCTTTTTAAATGTCGCTGTTTTGAATGTCGCTGTTTTGATATGTCGCTGTTTTGAATTGTCGCTCTTTTAAAATGTCGCTGTTTTGAGTGTCGCTGTTTTGATATGTCGCTCTTTTGATATGTCGCTGTTTCGAATGTCGCTTAAATGAGACCGCCGTTTTGAATATCGCGGTTTTGAATATCGCCCTTTTGAACCGGAGTCGAAAATAATATGGTATCTGCTCTGACTAAAAGTGAAAGTGTTGCTCTTGATGCTCTAGATTCTCACAGAGAGAATATTGTACCTACTGCTATAAAACTTGAAGTGTTGCTCATTTTTGCTCTATTGAGTATTTACCAATGACATTGAGTATTACCAAAGAATATAATAGACTCCGTCTATAGAAGACCCGTCCGCCGGCGAAAATATAAACCCGCGTGATGGCGCTACTGTGCTACCAAAATCCTTCGTTTCTGTGATTAAATTAATTTGAGGCACCAAATACACGGGTTATTGCGGAGCTGCGTTGCCAAGTTGTGACTGGCTATGTTCAGCACCGTGCAATTCACTATTATGATAACAAATAATTGGAAGTTTTGCTATTGGGTAGGTATTTCATGTGACTGCACCAATTTAAGTACACAAATTGATAATTTTAGTATAGATTTTGTATAGGAAATTAATTGTCTGTGTTTTATAGGTAGGTATGTACTTATTATGTACAGTTGCGGCCATTGGAATTGGCACAAATTTTTGAATGCACCTTGTATTCCATCAAAAAAATGAACTATTTGACTTTTTGAAGTGAAAACTTCTTTAGAATCGTTGGGAGTGATTTGAGACTCGATGAAATGAAAAAGCGACCCGATGAAATGAAACGAAAAGCAACACTTTTTTAACACGCTTATAATTAACACACAATACACAACAAGAACCTGGAACAAGCCAAGTGAGCTGGAACAAGTCTGGAAAAGTCTGGAAATCTCTGAAAACGTCTAGAAAAAACCTGGAAATTTCTGGAAAGGGTCGGAAAAATTCTGCCAAAGGTCCCAAAAGACCTGGGGATCATTTTCCAGAATCCGGATCAGTGTGTATGTCTGGATAAGATCTGGATAAAGTCTGTAAAACTCTGGAAAACCCTGGATAAGTCTGGGTATTGTCTGGAAAAGTCTGGAAATCTCTGGAAACGTCTGGAAAAAGCTTGGAAATTTCTGGAAAGGGTTGGAAAAATTCTGAAAAAGGTCCCAAAAGACCTGGGGATCATTTTCCAGAATCCGGATCAGTCTGTACAGGGTGCTGCAATTTGGAGTGTTTTTACAGAAAAAACACAATTCCAGACCAGATAGAGGAAAATTGACTTAGATATCATGGAATCGATTTTCGAGAAACGTCGATTGTCAAAAACCGTATCGCGATATCTTCAATGGTACCATTAATACATGGCGATTTTCGATTTTCCCCTATTATGAAAAATGGCCATAAGTTTTTTATTTATCAATTTTTTTCATTTCTGTAAAAACATTATGGAGACACTTTTTTGAGCACAATCCAATGGCGGACTCGGTTTTTTTCTATATCGCTCCGATTTCGAGATATCGACCAAATTCCGATATTTTCAAATGAAACATCCTCTATAATAATAGCTCATTGGATAGCTCTGTTTTTGCTCATTTCAATGATATAAAGTTCGATAGGTTTATCTCTAACAGTTTTCTAGAAAAAAATTTATATCTGTTTCAGTCATAAGAAACAATGTGTTAGAAAGAGACCTTCCTCACTTTCCTTACACATATAAAATCCTTTTCTAACACATTGGTTCTTACGACAAAAATAGATATGATTTTTTTTCTCGAAAACTGTTAGAGATAAACCTATCGAACTTTATATCATTGAAATCAGCAAAAAGAGAGCTATCCAATGAGCTATTAATATATAGGGAGTTTCATTTGAAAATATCGGAATTTGGACGATATCTCGAAATCGGAGCGATATAGAAAAAAACCGAGTCCGCCACTGAATTGTGGTCAAAAAAGTGTCGTCATAATGTTTTGACAGAAATAAGAAAAATTGATAAATAAAAAACTTATAGCCATTTTTAATAATAGGGGAAAATCGAAAATCGCCCTGTATCAATGGTACCATTGAAGATATCGTGATACGATTTTTGACAATTGACGTTTCTCAAAAATAGATCCCATGACATTTAAGTCAATTTTTCTCTATCTGGTCTGGAAGTATGTTTTTCCTGTTGAAACACTCCAAATTGCAGCACCCTGTACAAGTCTGGATAAGGTCTGGATAAATCTGGATAAAGTCTGTGAAACTCTGGATATTGTCTGGAAAAGTCTGGAAAAGACTTGGAAATTTCTGGAAAGGGTTGGACAAAATTCTGAAAAAGGTCCCAAAAGACCTGGGGATCATTTTCCAGAATCCGGATCAGTCAGTACAAGTCTGGATAAATCTTGATGAAATCTGGAAAACTCAGGAAAGCTCTGAATAAGTCTGGAGAATGTCTGAAAAAGTTTGGAAATCTCTGGGGCTGGCACGCTTTTATAATACATCGAACTAAAAAGTGAAAAATAAATATATTTTGAAAAAACTAAAAAACACGCTTTCATAGTAAATTGAACTAAAAAGTGGAAAATAATTTGTAATATAAAAAAAAAATATTAATGAACAAAAAATATTAGAATTATTGTGAAAAAAGCGTGGGGTGCTCAATGTATAAGAAATGTGGAACAAAGCACCCCAGCGTGTATTTTAGTTTTTTTAAACTATATTTATTTGCGTTCTTTCTCAAGTCTTTTGGTGGGGGGGGGGGCGCCACTGTGTATGTTAGTTTGTGTGTAATGCATGCAGTTCGATGAAGGTTTCACTTCTACCGGGTGTGAACTCCACAGGATTTTTTTTTAACAAGCCGTTAATGCCAAAATTTTGTCAGTTTTGGCTTTATACAAAGCGCGTTCAAAAATTTGTGCCAATTCCAATGGCCGCGACTGTACCCTACCAGTACCATTGAATAATAATAGGTCTGTTTCTGCAGAAATCACAAACCAGTCAGAGTGAATTTCATTGGTTGAAACTAGTTTTCTGACTGTTTTCAACCAATGGAATCCGCTCTGACTGGTTTGTGATTTCTGCAGAAACAAACCTAATATTATTAGGATAAATAAAAACAAAATAATAAATAGTTTTATAAGTATGTATTTTTACAGTAATTTTCTGTCACTAATAAATTCATTATATAAAAGGAACTTAGACCGATCTACAAAAAAATAAATAAATAATTCATAATTCAAAATAAAAACATAAATTTCTAAGTGGCAAATTCGCCAAATATACTGAAAACCCCAAAGAAAATGATAGAACATAGCATCCATTGATATTCTTTGCTTAATTATAAAATAATATATGTTGAAAAATTAAAGAAGTTCAGGATTCTAAAATATCGCTACAAATAAATTACTAACGATAAAAAAAAATTGCATTTTCAATATTTACAAAAAAAACTATTTATACATATTAATATTGGGTTTTTCTGGAACCTACCAGGGTGTGCGAAATACCTGAGGTACTTAGGTACGGTACGTACCCACTGTCCTAAAAATAAAATAACAAAATCGTTGCGTTTGAGCGATTTTTGCTATTTTTTAGTGGGGGACAAATATTTGACGTGGAAAGTTTCCGTTGGCCCTCCCTGTTTAGTATAGATTTTAGATTTCTCAGCATAGGTAAAGATTATACAGCATGGGTAAAAAGAATGGAACACTTACAGGGGTTTGAAAAGAATCGCTCGGACCTGTCAATTTTATTTTTAAGCTGCGCATTTTTCGGAGATTGAGTTTAACCGGAATTTGCAATCATGAATTAAATACAAAGTTGGTGTCAAATGATGGGTTTATGGAAAATTGATAAGAATGTATGATCGGTTTTGCTCTTAAATTAACCGTCAAGGTTTTAGAGCCTGTCAAAGTTGCAAAAAAATCAACTGTCAATATTCCCGAAACAGTTGAAGATAGGTATAGGACATTATACATAGAATATTTCAATATTTTTTTGTAGAATCCAAAAATGCAATAACATACAGGGCTGCCGTTGGAAATAACAAAGTTGATGCAAGTAACACCATTTCTGGAACACCCTGTCTATTTTTTTTCTCCAAAAAAAGGGGAAGCTCAAAAATAAAATTGACAGGTTCGAGCGATTTTTCAAAAAAAAAAGATAGTTTCCAAACGCCTGTAGGTGTTTCATTAAAAAAAATAAGGCTTTGGATTTGGATTTCGTAACGAAGATTATTCTGAAATAAACCTGAAAGAATTGAAATATGTAGGTACCTTCTACTGGTTTTTCAAATTTTTCATCTTTTGTTTTAAATCTTTTTTTAAATTATGTCTTGACCATTTGCAATATTTGAAGAGATTGGTGCTTACCAGGTGAGATATTAAAAACGATCTATGCTCATAACAAGGATTATTGTTGTCACCTAACCATTGAACATTTTCTGTGATAATTTTGTTTTTAATCCGTGCACCAACAGACTCTTGATGTTTATAGATATCAAAATATTCATTAAATATCAACATAAATCGCTGAACCATTGCATGCATATTTACAGAAGGTACTAATAGATGTATGGTTTCATTGCAACCATAGTTTTTGTTTAACAAAAATATATTTTTTTTGTCAGAAAGTAAAGAATAATCACGTGCTTGAAATGAAGATCGGCAAACATCGCATTGAAATTTATCCAGCGTTTTTTTAATAAGATACCCTGCATAATAAGAAATTGCGCAATCTTCCAGATCAGTTTCTTCCGCGGAATTACTCGTAGATTTAGGATCGGTATTTGTATTAGATTCAGACACGGTATCGTCTAATAATTGATCCTCTAAAAATGCATCAGTAGAGCTAGTAGATGGTTGCTTATTCTCATTCTGATAATGCAGAGCTTTTGATGTTGATGCCAATAATATATTGGGGCAAGTTGGTTGTGTGAGTTGGATGTCTGAATCTTCCTCACAATTGGACAACTTTGACGGTTTTAAAAGATTAGTTATTGATTGGATTCTAAAAGCAAGTCTAAAAGATTTTGCTGAGGGATTCAGACTCCATCCACCACGTTGTCTAATAATGGAAAAAGAATTCTCCAGGAAGTCCTGATTGAGACGATTAGTTAAAATAAAATGATTTCCGTCTTGCTTTTCATTTTCAAATAGAGCCAGTATTGCATTAATTGTTTGCACCATACCGTCAAAACATGGTGGTCTACTATATCTAAGAATAGATTTTGTTTCTGATTTTTTAGGCTTTGAATTAGACACTTTTATTAAAGATGAAAACATATCTCTGCTAGTTCTTAGAACTTCCAAAACCGCAGGATTTTTTTCACTGAGGCCGCGATTAAAAGGATTTTTGTCATAAAGGCGTTTACTGTTTAAGGCGTCAAATAAATTATTTAAAGTGAGAACAAATTCTGCAGTATCTAATCCTTCTTTATTATTAATTAAATTTAATTCGACGCATGTTTTGATAGCAAAAGCAACTGTTTTGGAAAAAATTTGTAGGGCTAGACGACAGGACATTTTTTCGAACGGACTTGGATTTAAATGTTTGTCACTAATTTTTGTCAATGCTCTAGCTGTTTTGGATGCTCTATCAATTTCTACGGTTTTTCTTATCACATCAAAAGATATAATCTTATCCTCAAGTTTATAAGTTCCTGTGAGCAAATTATTCCTAAGACTCTTAAAAAGGTGGGGGACATCAAAAATGGCAAAAATTGTTTGATCTTTTGAAATAAAAAATGGGCTTTCTTTTGTTATTCCTAAAGATTTGAACGCTGATCGATTAGTAGAGCCCTGATCACACACAATAGCTTTTGGAATGAAACCGATTTTTTGTAATTCATTAGTAACATAAATAATTAATTGTTTTAATATAGTTGAAGGTGCCGAGTTATAGGAAAAAAAGTAGGCTATAGGCATTTTCCAATTGGAATATAAACCTCTCATTGAGAACGCTAATGCATGTGATGCTTCTTTAGATGTTCTACCGAGTGGACCAAAGTCTTCAAAACCTTCAATAATATCTAATTTTTTATTGTATTCTAGACAGCTCTTGATACTAACTTCATCAAACGCAATTACACATTTTTTTTCTTGTTTACTCATAGTAGCACATTTCATTTGAAGATGTTCCCTACAGTTTTCATCAAGTCCAGCTTTGAAGAGATTTGAAGAAATCCATCTTCGAATCGTACTTACTGCAGGTAGGATGATTCCCTTCCGCCTCAAGAAACAATATGCTGCTGGACTTTTATAGAAAAAAGATATGGCAAATTCTTGCTCTTTGCGGTTCCACACTTTCCTTCGTGAACCTCGAAATTGCATTAAAACAAACGTTTGGGCAATACTAGATAAAACAGTAATAGCAGGCATAAGATTAGATTTAAAATTTCTGGCGTTTTTAACTTTTTGAGACAATTCTTTTAGACGGCATTTATAATTCTTTAGTTTTGAAACGTTACATCTGAGTTTTTGTTTTAATGCAATTTTACGAGGAGTATATTGTGCATCTGGTAAATCTGAAAGTTCATTTGCAAAAGAGTTATCTAGATTTTCTTTAGGTCGTTTTTTTTTTTGAGAATTTGAATCTGACATTTCAGGACTACAAAGTGGAAGTATATGTCTATTTTGGTAAGTTCGTTTTGGCGTTAAAACCTTTAAAGCTTCATAGACTTTTGGAACTGCATCTTTTTTTAAGTAAAATTTTTTTTCAGTCCTATAATCTTCGTCTGTAAAATGATTCTCGCACAGGTATTTATTTCGAATATCTTCAGGAGCTAGTCCAGCGAGTGAAGGATTTCCTTAAAACAAAAAAAAATATATAACAATAGTTTTTCTTTTTCAAACTCTAAAAACCCTTATAGTAGAGCCTGTGTTTTTTTTTAATGGCATGTTTTATTATAAAATATTTGGCAACTTCATTCTTAAGAAGAGAATTGGAAAAACTCCATCTCATACCTATGAACCACAAGGGTTTAATTAAGCTTATTTTATCAGATGATAACTTGGAAAATATATTTATTGATTACTTAAAATTATGTAAAGTTCTTATTTGAAAGATAATTAGAGATTGTTTCGATTCCTATGTTTTTTTTCCTTATATGTTACATCCTTCCTAACCGGGTCCACCTGTGTTTTGTTAAAGTTTAAAAATGTCCTGCATAGACCCCAGGACGAGAAGCGTGTGTCCATGTGTTTATCCTTTTTGCTAGATTCCTTCCTTTTTTTTTTTTATCTGTATATCGTTGGGTGAATGGTTAGCTAAAGTTTGAACTTTTGAATTATGTTTTCGTGGCTAAGTGAGCTATGCTCAAAGCCAAAAAAAAAAAAAAAAAAAAAAAAAAAAAAAAATTATAAAATATTCATTCATGCATATTTTTAACGACCTCTTTATGGTCGTCTCCCATCAGGGAGATTTTTGGTTATAGAATCCCCTTTCAAATAAAGTCCTGCCAGGTAATTTTCTGACATCCTGTATAAACATCTGATTTTTTTCGTAAATCTAGGGTAATATTTAAAAGAGGCCCTTTAACCAACCACCGGTCAAATGATTGTTAATTCTTCCGCAAAAAAATGGGATATGAAAATTTCAATATACAAAAGAATACCTAACTTACCGCAATTAATAATCCACTGTTTACACAGATCTTCATTTTTAAATGGAAATCTAAATAATCGCCGTTGAGAATTACGTCGGCTAACACCGCAATTGTAATATTGGCAAACATTTCCAGACATTTTTAAAATAAGTGTTTTCAAATTTATACAGCTGCCACCGAATCGGATTGATCGCCTAGACGCTTAATTAAAAATAAACATATTGTGAACTTCCGAATTCCTCTTGGCACGCGTCTGGCGTCCATCTCCCCACGGACGCCGGCTTATCGCCGCTGAACCAAAAGCACCTAGCACCTACAACAGCGACAACTCGGCAACAGTGGGCAATAAACTCTAACCAGCGTCCACCCCGGCTAAAGCCGGCGTCCATCGAGGTCTCAAATTTTAGAATACGGACGAGACTTCTAGAGACGGTTAGTCTATAATATTCTTTGGTATTACCCAATCTATTGTGTTGATTGATGCTATGCTCAAAATATAGCTATTTATATAACAAGTACATAAAGTAAGGCTTTATTGTACGAATAATTTTATGGCCGGGCGAGCTTGCGAGCGAGGCTATTAAATAATGAGTCAATAAAGCCTGTTTATGTAAGCGTTATATACATGATTTTATGTACGATTACGACTGGTTTTTGTTAAAAATTAAAAAAAATTAACGGAAAAAGTAAAATTCGCGTAGGTATACCTGTTTCACCTTGGCAGGTTGTCAGGACCTGTTTCACCTTGGCGGGTTTTCAGGACCTGTTTCACCTTGTCAGGTAGTCCAGGTAGGCAATAAAGTAGCACTTTATCACAGCATATACAAAAACAATCAGCAGGCTAACTCTCACGCGCATATTTTATGCGCACGCCGCCATTAGGGGATACCATCCTGTCATTAAATGGCAGGGACGCCGAAATTTTATTTTATTTTTTTATTTCTGACGGAGGTCATAGGCGTGCGGTGTAGAGCGGAATTTTAGTTATGTTTTTCGAAGTGATTTAAGTATATTCGCGTTGTCATTTATAGTGTTATCTGTTATCATTGTTGTATGTTTAATAATAATAATAATACATTAGTGATTATAAATATTATTATATGTAACTAAGTAAGTAATGATAAATAAGTTTATTTAAAGCCAATACGACTCTGTGACAGGAAAGAAAAAACCTAAATTATCGTTAATCAGGCCCTGTTTCGTATCCCAAAATGGCCGCTAGTGACATTTCGACGAGGAATTCCTTTATTACACGGGCTGTCACTCAAGTTAGCCTGCTGATTGTTTTTGTATATGCTGTGACTTTATTTTACTAGTAAAATAAAGTAGCACTTTATTTTACTAGTACAATAAAGTGCTACTTTATTTTACTAGTACAATAAAGTGCTACTTTATTGACGCAAAACTGTTCTATAAATAGCACTTTATTGATCAATCGGACATAAACATTGTTATTATCCTTATTTATGCTGATTGTCTGATTGACAAACTCATAATATTATTATTGACATTTATTGACCATTTTTCAGTGTTTCCGGTTATTCCGTCAATACGAATTATTAAACTGTATTTGTTTACATTAAAAACTACATTTTGAATTTCATTAACACCCTAATGATCCACGGCCCTTTTGTTTGCTCCAGTACTTTTAGAGGTCCTCCGACCTGGCTAGTACTCTATGACTGTTGCCAGTTTCCATGCTTTAGGAAAGCGTATGAGATTTATGCATCCATTCGGAATGCGAGAAAATGTTGCGACGACGTTTTCCGGGACAATTTTAAGGACTCTATTACTTACATCATAACCACAGGCTTTTCTGCTAACTGAGCCAACAATGAAAAATTTTACGTCGTCGGTGGACTGGAGACAAGAGTTATTGTATCATTCAGAGAACAGGCATCCTGCAGATTTCATTGTAGCGCCTGTCTATGTCGTTCCTCTTCATGATAAATGTCATCATCAGGGTCTACATCAAGGGAAAATTGTGAGTAAGCAAAAGCACTTGCTTTTTCTTTATTGGTATACACCAAACCAGCTTTACCATGAATGGTGGAAATTTGCCTATTTTTCTTATTTAAAAAGAGAACGATTCATTTTTCAGAGAGTCATCCTCAGGGGACAAGTCAGCAAGTAAGTCACCCCATTTTCGTTTTTATATTTCTTCATTAGGGATTTCATATTGAGTTAGTTTGTTGCATTTTTGTCTAATGCGGGTCTTAAGTCCTTATTGCCAGTCTTTTAAGTCAATTATTCTCAACCTAATTTGTTGGCGTATGTAATGTTGTAGTGAGTAGGAGTTATTCATTTCTTAAGTAAATGCATTGATAGCATTGTCAATGTCCAGAGTCCATAGGATGGACATTTTTGGATAGAGCACGGTTCAGAATATCAGGGGTAATACTATGAAAATGAGTTTGCTCTAAGGGAGCAGCACTAACTAAGATTAGGTTGTCCTGGTTGATTTGAAGTAGAGAAGTACCCGTTCTATTTATTATTAGCGCGTCACCCCCAGGCTCTCTTTTGGTAATCCAAATCACCTGCAATTATAGTTAGAACCAAAGTAGGAGGCTTGTAAACACTGAATTTGTAATCACTGAATATATTTAGAAGGCCATCTGCGAGGTGGAATTTTACACCGGTTTATTCCACATTGTCAGAGGCAGGTTGGTCCATCATTTCTGTATATGGTATTAGTACAGTAAATAGGGATTTTTTACTAAAAAAAAAACTTAATGGCTGAAATTTTGAGGGTGTGTTCGGGGGCATGTCCTGAGTCTAAAACTGAGTTTTCGTATTCGAGGGGGTGGGGGAAGATACTACCCCCTCTTTATGTAGGGTTGAGTTCGTTTTAATTCCTTATCTTCGGTGCTATTGCCCGTACCGTCAAGTCCGACAGATCAAATTTGTGTGGAAATAAAATTATCTATCTAATGACAATAAAATCAAGGTCATAGGACGATTAGGTGAATCACAATGGCCGGTCAAAGGTCAAAAGTGGGGGGTAGTTTTTGGTTTTTCGTGAATACCGTGAAACCGGTAGGTTTTTTCGCATACTCCTTCAATACCATTTCGAAGTACTTGAAATTACCTACAAAATGAGTGCTCAAACACTCATCTACTATGAATAGTTTGCCGTCAATCCAACGACCAAGTTGACCGCGCGCGCCGATATTGACCGCGCGCGCTTAGGAAGCGTCAGAGCAAAAAACGCCTAGAGACATTTCCGACGTATTTTTTCCTCCTTTATCCGATTAAAGTTTTAATTTTTCAAAATTCGTGAAAATAAATGCAAAACGCGTATACCCCATTCTACGCACTTTCTCAAAATTGGGAGATAGGGACTAAAACCTTTCCTATATGTCGTAGAGAGCTGAAACTTAAAATTTAACCTTTTTTAGACACCTTTTACCTACACTTCCAAATCGGCCCAAAGCCCTTGGGGCGTCATTTTTAGATCGCAAAGTTCTCGAGATATTGCGTTTTTTATGTTTTTCCCCCCCTCCAAAATTTTTTAAAAATTCGTTCCCCCATCCATTCGATAGAGGAACTTTTTCTCTATTTCCCCTGAAAATTTCATTTCCTCCCCCCCACCCGTTTGGGCTGTACAGGGGTTGAAAGTCAAAACTTTGACAGCCCCCCCAGGGTTTCCCAGGAGAAGGGAGGGGATGAAATTTGTTGTGGCTCGACAAAATTAAAAATTCTAAGTCCCCTGAAAATTTGAACTATCTAGCTTATCGGGAACATCGGCGCGCGCGGTCAACTTGGTCGTTGGATTGACGGCAACCTATTCACAGTAGATGAGTGTTTGAGCACTCATTTTGTAGGTAATTTCAAATACTTCGAAATGGTATCGGAGCACTATGCGAAAAAACCTACCGGTTTCACGGTATTCACAAAAAACCAAAAACTACCCCCCACTTTTGACCTTTGACCGGCCATTGTGACTCACCTAATCGTCCTATGACCTTGATTTTATTATCATTAGATAGATAATTTTATTTCCACAAATTTGATCTCTCGGACTTGAGGTACGGGCAATAGCACCGAAGATAAGGAATTAAAACGAACTCAACCCTACATAAAGAGGGGGTAGTATCTTCCCCCACCTCCTCGAATACGAAAACTCAGTTTTAGACTCAGGACATGCCCCCGAACACACCCACAAAATTTCAGCCATTAAGTATTTTTTTTTAGTAAATGCGATTTATTTGTCTCTATTTACTGTACTATATAGTTTGGTAAGTTGTAAATGTGTTGTGGATTAATTCTAGATGTAAAATGTAAAATGTAAAATCTCTTATGTAAAATCTCTTCGTTTTATATGTATCACCCATTATATTAGTTGATTCAAAAGTTTAAGAGTGGAATGACTGTTAATCATCTCAGCAAGTTTCTCCAGTTTGCTTACTCTGAAAAAACTCAAAATAAAGCTATTATTAGAATCTAGTTTTTTTTTGGGTGGGGGGGTGCGGTTTGTTTTGTATTGTATTTTATTTTCTACTTTACTATTATAGATCCATAATACCTAGGAAACGAAATACGTTAACACACCTATAACAACCTGATCCATAACGCCCGCTTTTGCGGGCGTTATGATCTATAACGCCCGCTTATAATACCTTAAGGTGTTTTTGTTGTCGTTGTTCTATTAATTTGCACTTTACCCTAGGCAGCCACTTAATGTCTGACCGAAAATAATTTTCGGTCTAGCCAGGATTCGAACCCGGTCTACCATCAATGTTTCCCATGTAGTCCAGCGCGTTAACCCACAGGACCACCACCGTTGCCTTGCCTTAGGAGATGTTTATAGATATATTAATTTATTTCGTTTCTATGTACAGGTCGCAGGTACAGGTACAGGTCACAGGTACAGGTACATGTCAAAATACAAAACAATATTCTGTCACACAAGTTTAACTGATTTTGTTAATAACAAATTGATGAAAAAACATTGTGTTGAGTAGAAAATAAAGCATTGTATGCACCACGGGGATTTCAAGATTATAATGCCCTTCAGGCGAAATATATCCCTCGGGCCATAGGCCCTCGGGCTAGTTTCGCCTTCGGGCATTATAATCTACATAATCCCCTTGGTACATAAATAGCTATTTCGATTTAATTTTTGGGGCATAATACGTATAATTTGGGATGTGGTTTTGAACATAGCTGCTGAATCCTTTGAAAAAGAACAGTTTTCAGCTGGTATTGATTTGGGTGGAGCTGAAAGGACATTTCTGTTTGGACACTTCAGATAATTCATATAGTTAACTAGCTGACCCGGCGAACTTCGTACCGCCTCTGAATTATTAAAAACACCCATTAAATGTTGTTTTATTTTTCGATGTTGTTTTTTTCGATGGTGAATTTGGTGAGTTTTTTTTTGTACTATGCTTAAATCTTGGTTTCTTGGGTAATATTATTTTCATGATTAGGTACGCGGCTTTTTATTTGAATGTCCAAGTCGATTAAGTCTAGGTCTGTACTGTTTTCATGCTTCCAGGGTCAAAAATTAATTAATATATTGCTCTTCTTTGTGGAGGGCTTAGTTCTTGAAGGCCAGTATAGATAATAATAAAAGCATCAAATTTTTATTGATCCGGGTTTTGAGTAGGATTGAATAATATTGTCAATGGACGTTGTTTTTTTTTTTAATGCTTCTAATTTAATTGTGTTTTCTTTCCCGACAAGGTGTAAGTTTAGGAAGGATAATTTTCCCTCTAAATCCCCTTCTAATCTAAAGGCAAGCCTAGCATGAAGTTTCTTGATGTAGTCCATAAACATTCTTAACTCCGCCTCACCTCCAGTCCAAACAATACAAATGTCATCCACCATAGTTTTTGTAGGCTGTCAGAAAAGTACTAAAAGAGAAAAACTTCACAAAAGCCGGGGTAGACGTTCCGTTCTGTCCATCAACTTGCTTGCGTAAACCTAAATTAAATTATATGTACAAAGCTGTACACAATCTTGGATCTCTAGTTTTCTTTTCAGAATTAGGTACATTCTATAGGACTAGCGTATGATAACTTTGGATCCATAATGATTCCTGATTATTTAAGTTCTACCATTTCTCAAACTCTTCTACACTTAGCGGTAGTTTAGCTGTTCAGTCTTCTCACATTCGAACAACAGAATTTGTTAAATTTTGGGCATAACAATATTCGCAAACATGCAACAATGTACTCCACCAACTTGACCATCTTTTTTTTTTTTTTTTTTTTGTCGTCTTTCTTGGGTTTGAATCGAGGTTTGAATCTTCTATTTTTCTGCTCAATCTGCCAGCGTCAATTGCATTGTTACAAATTTGGCTTTTAGCTCTTCCTTGATAACAGGGTCTTGTTTTAGTGGTCTTCTCATGTATGGATAGCTATCTCAGTATTTGTTAGATCTACTATAGGCATATTGATTTCCACAGTAGTATCGAGTTTTAAAATGCATGGAAGACATATATTTTGTTCAACTTGAACATTTTTTTTTGTCGTTGTTTAATTAGAACAATTTGACCGAATTCGTATATTTATATTTTATTCAATATCACGGACAGCTTGCTATATGAGATTTTAGTTAGTCACAATGTTTGGGTGATATAAAAATATCCAAACATCGTAAGTTGCATTCCAGCATGCATTTAAGTAATTACGGTCACAGTGTTTTATATTTTTGCAGTTTTTGTCACGATTAGTTCACCAAAATTCAATATAAAAAGGGATGTAAGATTCGAAATAAATCAGTATTCAACTAGCTTCAAAAGGTGTTTTACTCAAATCGTTTCCTGTGCCCAAGCCTTCTTGGCCAACGCAGAGAGTGAGGCTGCTGCTCAACCAAGCCGAGTTGGGCAAGCGTAATCTGCGAGCACAGCTTGCACATTGCTCCTTCGAGCCTAAAACCAGTCCAGAAGACTCGCTGTCCGTCCACAACGTCCGTCCATACAGCCAGTCGAAAAGACTCGCCGTCCTTCCATAACGTCCGTCCATACAGCCAGTCCAGAAAACTCGCCGTCCGTCCACAACGTCCGTCCATAGAGCCAGTCCAGAAGACTCGCCGTCCGTCCATAACGTCCGTCCATACAGCCAGTCCAGAAGACTCGCCGTCCGTCCATAACGTCATTCCATACAACCGTACGTCAGTCCAGAAGATTCGCCGTCCGTCCATAACGTCCGTCCATACAGCCAGTCCAGAAGACTCGCCGTCCGTCCACAACGTCCGTCCACAACGTCCGTCCATACAGACAGTCCAGAAAATTCGCCATCCTTCCACAACGTCATTCCATACAACCGTTCGTCTGTCCAGAATAAATAGTCTTCAAAACAATCCAGTCACCTGTCAAACACAGCCATGGCAGAAAAGGAGGAACTTGATCGTCTCGCACGAGAACAAGAAAAATTAGGAATGCAAATCGTTCAACTAAGTACTGAGTAACTGCAAGAAAGACTCGGTTGATAGGAAAACCGAGGCCTACGTCCAAAAGCACTTGACCAATCTGGATGTGATACTACAAACAATCCAAAAAAACGAGGCCGCGATGATAAAAATAAAAGGGTACAGCGAACATCAATACTTCACAAAGCAATATACCCAACAATTGTATGCCAAATTCGACGAGTTAAAGACCTACTTGCTAACATGCCCAAAGGCCAAACCTACAACAATCCAATCTGAGCCATCCAACGTCAGCATCCAAGAGAAACGGATAAAAACGCAAAACTTCAAAATACAGCAATTGGAAGACACTCTCGCCCAAATTAGGTTGGAACTAACGCTAGAAAAATCAGAATTCCGGTATAAGCATCTGATGGATTCAAGAAAGAAACAATGGGATGCAATCCAAAACTTGCATGAAGAAATCGCCGTAAGTGAAGATAGCCATCAAGATAAGTACTTCACTATGGACGTATACAAACAAATCCAGAGCCAATTCGATGATCATTGAAGCCTTAGCGGCAAAAATCCAGCAGAATGTCATCATTCCACCTCAACAAATACTAGTTAATCAACCACAACAGAATCTGCAGCTACCAGAAGTGCAAATTCCAATTTTCCATGGGAGGGTATGAAAACTGGTCTTCATTTTCCGACATCTTCAGGAGGGTCATCCATGAAAATTCAGCGTTGAACAAAGCCGACAAGATGCACTACTTAAAAACTAATACTAGGGGAGAAGCAAGCAAGCTAATCCAACACTTAGAAGCAATTGCGGCCAACTACGATTCAGCATGGGACCTACTACAAAAGTGTTATGAGAACAAAGGGCTTCTAATATTTAAGCTCCTAGACAAGCTATTAGACCTACCAGAAGTCTCAAGAGAGAAGCCGAGAAGCTAAAGCAGCTGCATGACGTCACCAGCGAGTGTCTACAAGCACTTAAGAATCTAGACGTCAAAGTTGACACCTGGGGACCCATAGTAATCCGAATGACAATGAGAACGTGGGACTCCGAAACCAGCCGTCTATATGAACAAAGTCTTGAGAAGCCTCACGACGTTACAGCCCTAATAGCACAACGACGTCCAAAAAACGTTGAAAAAACAACAGGTCTTGGACTTAATGGACGTCCAAAAAACATTCGCCATAGTACGCGGAACGTTTTAGGGACGTACGAGAAAAGTACGAATGTCACAAAGTTGGACTTCCTGAAAACGTCCTAGCTAGACGTTTAAAGTAACGTTTTGAGTGAACGTTTTGATAACGTTTTTCTAGGCCTACTAATAAACGTTTTGATGTGAAAAATAATAGTGGTTTTCAAAACGTTTTATAGAAGTTTTTGAAACCTACACAAAAAAAGATCCTCCGAAATAAAAATAGACTTAGAAAAATATCTTTTATTTATACATAATATGTAATACAAACATACATATAGGTAAGTTAAAACAAAAATAATAAACTCCTACTACAAAAAACATTTAAGTTAGACAAACTTAAAAAAATACGACTTTTCTCAACAAAAAAAAAACATAAAAAAACACAATTATGTGTTATAAATTGAGCATTAACTTTTCTCCCAAACAAACTGAAAGAATCCATAAATAGATAAACAGTGTGTCCACTTAAGTTCGCAGCATATGGAAAACTTTTTTATTATCAACTTTACAAAAAAAAGTTATTCTTCATAAAAGTTTCTGCCTCTTGAACAAAATAATATTAAACTACCTAAACTTTAAATAGCATGTTCAGGGTGGACAAAAAATAGAATAATATACAGGGTGTTTCCTAAGTACGGTTCGTAACTTCAGGATGTGATTCCTTACAATATTTGAAGCAAAAAAGTTTCCATAAACATGTGTCCGGAAAAGCGTAGTTTCTGAGATACAGGGTATCAAAGTTTTAGAAAAAATCGGAAGAATTTATGAAATTCTTGGAAAGAAGATTCCAGTCACTAGAAACTAATCCAGGATAAGAACGGAAGCCGAGCTCAGAGAGAAAATACACTAACTCAAGCTGTCTCTTCTGCCAAGATCAACACATGACGTACCACTGTCAGAATTTCAAAGGAATTTCAGCACAGGAAAGAAACAGATATGTTCAAGAAAAACGCATCTGCTACAATTGTCTCAGCCATGACATCAATAAGAGATGTTTCAGCCATGCAAAATGTAGCATCTGCAGTCGTCAACACCATACACTCCTACACATGGAAAGACAGCAACAAAATTCCAACAGGCAGCCCAATTACGAAGAAAGAACCACAAATTCCCAACCGCGAAATACTCAACGATACCCACCAACAAGAAGAGCAGAACATTACCCACCAAGAGGCGCAATGTCTAACCACGCCAGTAGAAATGAAGAAAACGTCCTACTCGCTACTGCTCTAGTAGAAGTGAGCACATCAAGTTCCCCTCAAATCTTGAGGATTCTTATTGATCAAGGGTCACAGTATCCATTATTACTGAAGAAGCTGCAAATCGGTTGAGATTACCACGTCATAGCATCAGAGCACAAATCTCAGGAATTGGTGACGGAAAACCAAAAGTCTCTAAATGGTCTATTGACGCACAGATCCATCCACGATTTATGAGCACATTCTCCACGGATGTCAATATGATTGTCCTTCGAAAACTTACTCAATCCATACCAAAACAACACCTACACATAAACAGCATAGATAGTTGGAAGAATAAAGTGCTAGCCGATCCAACATTCATGACACCAGGTGCAATAGATGGTATATTAGGCGCAAAGGAATACACCAATATTATTTTAAATGGCATGGAAAAAAGTACAGAAGGCCTGTTGAAACAAAACACAAGAGTTAGGATGGATCGTTTCTGGACCAATAGCCTCCGGATCTCCCGCCAGCATGTCAGCATGATCACTCACTATGAAGAAGTTAGACAGCTAACCAAGTTTTGGGAAATTGAAGAAATAACCCAAGCGCAGCACCTAACAGAAGAAGAGCAAGCATGCGAAGAGATTTTCGAGGAAACCACAACTCGAGTCTCTGAGGGTAGATTCATTGTTAGAATCCCAATTAAACAGTCAGCAGATGTATTAGGTCACTCTAAACCAAGAGCCGCAGCAAGATTCAAGAACATCGAGAGAAAGTTAAATCAAGATCCCAGTTTACAAGAATAATATTCTGCATTTATGGAAGAATACCTACATAGTTGGATCATATGAGAAAAGTCACCCGACATGAAGTGAATCAAGGGAAATATTACCTCCCTCATCAAGCAGTCATCAGAGAAGCCAGCACAACAACGCGACTAAGAGTATTTTTCGACGCATCGTGCAAAAGCTCCCCCAACATCAGCCTCAATGACATCATTCACGTCGGCCCAAGACTTCAACAAAACATCGCCGACATACTGCTGCGTTGAAGAAAGCATGAGATTGTGTTCTGCGTAGACATCTACAGAGAAAATGTACAGGCAGATCCGAATTCATCCAGACGATCAACAATGCCAGAGAATATTATGGAGGAAGCATCCACAGCAACCAATGTATGAATGTATGAATACGAACTGACCACTGTAACCTACGGTACAGCCTCAGCACCATATCTAGCCATCAAGACACTACAGAAGCTTGCAATCGAAGAATCAAACAAATTTCCAGCAGCAAGCCAAGCAGCATTAAGAGACTTCTACGTCGATGACATATTATCGGGAGCAGCAGATACAGAATCTTTTATTTATACATAATATGTAATACAAACATACATATAGGTAAGTTAAAACAAAAATAATAAACTCCTACTACAAAAAACATTTAAGTTAGACAAACTTAAAAAAATACGACTTTTCTCAAAAAAAAAAACATAAAAAAACACAATTATGTGTTATAAATTGAGCAATAACTTTTCTTCCAAACAAACTGAAAGAATCCATAAATAGATAAACAGTGTGTCCACTTAAGTTCGCAGCATATGGAAAACTAACTAGAACTACAAAATCAACTACTAAAAATGCTCAGCCTTGCTGGATTTAACCTGAGAAAATGGTCTAGCAACTCACCGGCATTACTCCAATCAATTCCAAAACAGTTCCGAGAACAGAATACCATTCTCAAAAATCTACGCTGGGTGTGAGAAACGCATACAAGACCACGCTACATAGAGGCAACCAAGCGACATTGTCGTACATACGAAGCAGATTCTGGATCATCAACGGTAAGCGGGCCGTCAAAGCAGTTATAAATAAGTGCATTGTATGCATCCGTCACAAAGCCGAGACCGCACAGCAACTCATGGGACAACTTCCGAAATCGAGAGTAACACCAGCACCACCATTTACAAACTCAGGAGTGGACTAGGCCGGACCGATTCAAGTCAGAACAACAAAAGGAAGAGGTCACAAATCCTACAAAGGGTACATCGCAGTATTCGTATGCCTAGCAACCAAAGCCATTCACCTAGAAGTAGTCAGCGACATGACAACAGAGGCATTCTTGGCAGCACTTCGACGTTTCACAGCCAGAAGGGGTCATTGTGCGAATATGTACAGTGATAACGGAACTACATTTGGTGGAGCAGCACGCCTATTCGAAGATGAAATCACAAAATTGATACAATCACAATATGTGCAAAACCCAATCGTCAACTTAGGAACACAATGGCATTTCATTCCACCAGCAGTCCCACATTTCGGAAAAATATGGGAGGCAGGTGTAAAATCTATGAAGCACCATCTCAAGAGAGTAATTGGAGGCTGCACTTTGACCTATGAAGAATTAACAACGTTGGTGTATCAAATCGAAGCATGTTTGAACTCAAGACCACTCTACCCGCTAACAGAAGACACAGATGATTTCAACATCTTGACCCCAGGACACTTTCTCATAGGAAGAGAACTAGCACCACCAAACTTGGAATCGACAGAACATTTTAACCTATCTTAACGATGGAGACACGTGCAAAAGTTAAAGAAAAATATTTGGAACGCATGGTGCACAGAATACCTCACCAGACTGCAGCAAAGATACAAATGGCAGAATCAGACCAACAATCTACAAGTAGGAATAATGGTCCTAATCAAAGAAGAGAATAGAAACCCAAACCAATGGCCTTTGGGGAGAATTATAAAAACTCACCAGGGACAAGATGGAGCAATCCGAGTAGTAACAATAACGAAAGCAGGTGGCTCACCACAAAAAAGACCGATCCACAAGTTAATCCCATTACCGACAGCAGGCATACATCATTTACCAACCACCCCAAAACCACTCAGAAATTCGGAGATCAGACCGGCTACGGAACGTAGCATCAACATCAGCAAAATCATATGTATTGTTTTCCCTAGCAGCCATAAATATGATGATTACAACCGCCGCTGCAGAAACAGGGTTTAAAATCAACTATCCACAACATGGTTTTTACGTTGAACACCTTTGATCAGCAAAAATTGATAAAGGGATTTTTAGGATAGAGACAACGTATTCTAAGAACAAAACTGAAACGGAATTATCAAAGGTATCCACAGTCGTCAGCCAATTCAAAAATATGTGCAACGAATCCAAGAAGCTCACCGATGAGGACAAATGCACATCGCTCGTACAACACTTAGAAGAAATGGAAAATCACTCCAAATGGATATTTGCTACCATGGCCGACACTCACCACAGAACTAAGAGAGGACTATTTGGAAAATTTTTGACTGCGGTTTTTGGAGTGAATGACGAAGTATATCAAGATATCGAGGCAATGAACAACAATCAGGAAGAATTCATCAGAGCATCGAACTACCAAACAAAGTTCATGATCTCGGCCCTCACAAAATTCAACGAAACAGATGCCAAAATCACGAACAAACTACAACATTTCCAGAAACGACTCAACGAAGGAATAGAAGCTATCAACAGCATGCAGAGTTGGTACAAGCAAATAGACACTAATGCCCTTAACATTCACCTATTGAGTGCATACCAAGTAGCTACAAACTTCATCAGCGAAACCAATGAGCACTATGATAAATTGCTGAACATTAACTTCAACAGGGGTACGATATATGACCAATTTTCACCAGCATATATCAACGCCGTCATTCAAAAATCCAATCGAAAGCTCCCAAACAATCTAAAGATTCTTTCGGCAGCAGTGTCCACAAGATTGATCACCAACAACACGCACCTCAAGGTGTGTGGATATTTTCCAATAGTTGACGTGACGGAATTCACCCTATTGAAGGCAACACCGATTCCACTCAGAATTGAGAATGAAACATACTGGGCGTTGGACCTTCACGATGATTACACCGCCGTCGACTACAACAGTCAAACATACTTTCAGCTCTATGAAAGCGACCTTTAACAGTGCATTCAGCCCTACCTACACCAGCTCATCTGTTCTCCAGTTTATGTTAGAAACATTGAATCTAATCCGTCCTACGTCATCGATGAAATTTATGAACGATCGCAACCCAGACATTGCCACATACAACAACACAGGCTAAAAGTCATCCTCTGGAAACGACTATGTACCGCGAATACATGGATGTTCATCGCAGGTTCGTCTACAACAATAGCGGTTATATGCAACGGCGAGAGGGAAGATGTAGGAATAAATACTACGGGAATAATTCAAATTTCTCAAGACTGCACCATCCAGACAAAACAGAACATTCCAACTCCCATAAGAAGCGCAATCGTTCCAGTGGTAGGCAGCTATGTAAAAGCTGTACCCATAATCTTCAATGGTACTCTCCACAAAAGTCCACCGACAGATATAGCCACCGAGCCCGTGTTTAGAGAATCCGACAGTTTTGGAGACCTAGTAAGAGAAGAAGAGGACCTCGCTGATCGACTTCATAACAAAGTATGGCGCAGTATTCATCACCACTCCGCAGCCACTAACAGCATCACCACCATAGTCATCATTATACTAGTGATTGCAGGATGGCAAACAACAAAACTTATCAACAGAAGACGTCAAAAGAAGACATAGAGCTAATGTCTCTGCGTTCTTCCATTCTGGAGAGGCGGCAGAATGTTTAATTAGAACAATTAAACAGTGATTAACCTTCGCCGGTGTAATTTGACCGACTTCGTATATTTATATTTTATTCAATATCACGGTCAGCTTGCTATATGAGATTTTAGTTAGTCACAATGTTTGGGTAATATAAAAATATCCAAACATCGTAAGTTGCATTCCGCATGCATTTAAGTAATTACGGTCACAGTGTTTTATATTTTTGCAGTTTTTGTCACGATTAGTTTACCAAAATTCAATATAAAAAGGGACGTAAGATTCGAAATAAATCAGTATTCATCTAGCTTCAAAAGGTGTTTTACTCAAATCGTTTCCTGTGCCCAAGCCTTCTTGGCCAACGCAGAGAGTGAGGCTGCTCTTTGACAGAAAACGATACACTCGCCCCGCTGCTCAACCAAGCCGAGTTGGGCAAGCGTATCTGCGAACACAGCTTGCACAGTCGTCTTAATTGGGTTTAGATCTAGCATTTTTGTGCTCAATCTCCAGGGGTCTCAATCTTCATGTTTAATTCTGTATCAATTTCATTTGTTGAAAATTTGGCTTCACTTCCTTCATAACAGGGTCTTGCTTTAGTGGTCTCATCTTTATCGGTAGGTACCTGATTATTTGTTAAATATACCATAGGCATATTTGTTTCCACATTAGTATTGGGTGTTAAAATGCATCTGGGAAAACATTGTCCATCCAACAAAATTCTAAGGTATGACACATTATCCTTTAACCATAGGTTCAATTTGGGATTAAACAAAAGTGAAATTTCTAAATTTTTCCTTTCAAACAAGATTCAAATGTTTCTTTTCTTTACTGTAACTAAGTAGGTACCTATGTGATCTTATTCAGTGTTTGGTTGTTTTATATTGATGCTATTTCTCAACGTCTATCAGGGGGCTATAAAAAGTTTAGCTTCTGCTTTAGCTTCGTGATATTTGTTCCTCCTAAGATTTCTATTTTTCTCGATCCAAATCTATAAACTTTCATTGGTCGTTGTAGTGGTAGCTGGTAGCGGAGCTGGAATTATTTAAAATTCATAAGAATTGTGCACTTTGTTCCAAGTTTTTGAAATTTGGTAGGTATATAGGTACTTAGATATGGTCTCGAGGTTTTAGGAAACCATCGCGAGCAACTTGTGTACAACCTCTGGTGGCCTGTTTGCTATAAAACCAATATGACCGCCATCTTTATATTGGTATTTTTATTAGATGCGGGCTTCTATTAGTCATAATATATGAATGAGTACTACAATATCATAATACCATTTCAGTATAAAATTATAAGAATAATATGGTAATATGGTAACAAAAACGCATTTCTGTAAATTTTTTTTACCTCTTCTTTAATTATATAAAAAGAAAATCTTGAGAAAACTATGTTTGCCTTTGTATGTCACCAAGTCAGTGATGTAGAGGTAATGTACACAAAAACACATTTTTTTAAGAATACTTTATTGAGTAAATCGGAGCCTACTTATATTGCTTTATTACAATAAAAAACGTTAAAAAATATATTGAAGAATTGCAAAACGTACAAACATTCAGGTCTATGATGTATCATTTTCTGTTATTTTAACAGCAACGTTATCTGTCACTGTTCATTCTATACGTTAAAATAGAGACAGGTATAGATTTTGAGCTATAACACAACTGTCAAAATAACAGGAGAGGATACATAGGCCTGATTATTTGTTTTTATCTGGCTGGAAGCATTTCAAAGAAAATTGTGTAATACTAAATTTGACATCAATTATAAAATTAGGCTACCAAGTTATATTATAGTGATATTTTTTGGAAGTCAGTATACAGAGATCCTAAAGCCTCTGTGAATACTAAAAGACTAAAAGCTTAAATTGATATTAGGCGCTATTAGAGCAGATTATATACCTACTTTTATTAATATAACAAACACTGACATTAAGTATCTAACATTTAGAAAAAAATAGTTATTAAAATATTTACCTTATCTATATTTTATTGGAATTTTCAATTGCTTTTTAAAGTACGCTATAATAAATTACAGAAAAAAAAATGTTTTTCAACTTTTCATCTCAACGTATTTTTAATTATTTTATATCCTACCGAACTATTATAACCATATAATACCTTGGTTACGATAATCATAAACAGGGTCTTAACTCCCAAGGGAGTTAAGGATATCATAACTCCCAAGGGAGTTAAGGATTTCTATAACTCCCGCTTTTACCTTGAATAGGTAAAACTTTGTAAACTTTATAAAAATAGACAAAATACAGTAAATTCAGTAGGATATAAAATTATCTATGTACCACGGGAATTATCAGGTGTTAATACCCACGAGCAATTGGCGTCCCTCGGGCCAGAGGCCCTCGAGACACAAACGTTGCCCTGGGGTATTAGCACCCTCATAATTCCCTTGATACATAAATAACTATAACTCATTACATTTCACGCACACCTACCAACCAACCAAATTAACAAACAACAATATTAAATAATAGAAATAACACTTTTTATTTATAGACATGTTATAAGGTGTTTAAATTATTAAAATCAATTATCTTTTGAACTAATTCAAAGGGCATTAACTGATGCATTTATTTAACCTTTAATCAAAGATTTATCAGGTCTATACGATGACTTCATTGGAATTTTTATTACTTTTCATCTTCTTGCTTGAGTTCCTCCAGTATTTTATTTCAGATTGCTTGTTAAACTAAAAAAAAAATTTTTAAAATATAAAATAATGTCAATAAAAAAATTACTTATTCAAGAAACGTTAGGGAAAATACTGAAAGATATAAAACAAAAAATAAAGGGAGCTAAACATTGGTTATAAATTCATGCATTTTTTTTCGTGCAAATAACCTTATCTTATCACTAATAATAAGTACCATTTTCCATTATGCTTGCTCGCTGAAAAAAATGCATTAAAATGTCATAATAAGAACTATATGTTTAGTCAAAAATATTTTTAAAATTTACGAGAACCATGCAGACATGTTTAAAAAATATATATTTTTTTATAAAAAAAAACAAATAAAGGCAAACATAGACTTATAAATGTTTGTAACAATGTTCGTTGGAGTAGGTACAGAAATTTGACCGAAAAACCTGGAAATAATAATTTTAACGTTTTTGGATATTGATTTTGAAGCCTCAGATATGTCCCTTCAAATACATTACCACTGTACATTACTCACAAAGTTTTTTATTTTTAAACATCATTAAGGTCTAAGGATTGTCTTGAGCGACTTCAATAAATTATTGGTCGAATCATTAACTAGACGATTCATTTATTATCTGATGTCACCCCAGTTTTTCATCAAAGGTTCCTATAGCTGATGTTACACTGATTATAGCTTGTTTTACCTGCTTTTTCAGGGTATTTTTTTGAAATTTATGTCATTGATTTAATAGCAGCAAAACTTTGCCATGACAATTCTTAGCATAAATCTTAATTCTATCCGATTGTCCGACATAGACAACCAATTCAGGAAAAACCGTTCTTATACCGGGTGTTCATTTGAAAACTTCCCACCCCGGTTTTATCAAAAACCGCTGATTTAAAAAAAAAAAACGCCGAGACACGTCAAAAGACGTGTCAAGGGGGACAACTTTTCAAGTAAAAATTACTTCCCCTCACTTCACCCCCTACCGCCCAGGGGCACCCCCTAAAGAATCTTAAATGGGAAAGGTTATCGAATAATAGCTTGTTTGAAAGGCCTTATCAAGTGCTTTATTGTGACGTTTGAATTTTTGAAATCGGTCGATTCGTTTTCGAGAAATTTGAGAAAATATTTTAACATTTCAAAAAAACATTAATAATCAAATAAATTAAAGTCACAATAAATACCTAACAGCAACACACCAAAATATCACTTTTTTTAGTAAGTGTTCAAAGAAGAGTTTTAAATGAAGCCGCTCAGGTTGAAGTTTTAAGCCATTTTGGCATAAATCCGAATACTTCCTAACGTAAAGTTGTTGATGCAACCGGTATTTCATTAGGCTCTGTACACAAAGTTACTAAACTCCATAAATTCCATCCTTACAAAATGCAAATACACCAAGAGTTAAGTGAAGACGATTTTGATAGGCGAGTTGAGTTTTGCCAACGAATGACTGAAGCGATCAATGATAATGCCATTCAGGTAAAGAATATTTGCTTCAGTGATGAATGCTCGTTTTACCTCAACGGATGTGTGAATAAGCATAACTGCAGATATTGGAGCAATGAAAATCCTCATGCTTTTGCAGAGGGGCATACCCAATATCCCCAAAAAATTAATGTGTGGGCAGGCATTTTAGGAAACAAAGTGATTGGGCCGTTGTTTATTAATGGAAATTCAAATGGAGAAATTTATTTGGATATGTTAGAAAGTACCATCAATCCCCTTATTACTGAAGCAATCGAAAACCAAATCGATGAGGATGGAAACCCTGTGCTTGATGAGGCTGAAGTTTATTTCCAGCAAGACGGTGCTCCTCCTCATTATGTTCTTCCGGTTCGGCAATGGCTAGATGAGGAGTTTCGAAACAAATAGATAGGACGAAGAGGACCTATGGAATGGCCTGCTAGGTCACCTGATTTGACGCCATTAGACTTTTTTTTTATGGGGCATTTAAAATCTATAGTGTTTACTCGCCAACCTCAAACTTTACATGAACTTCGTCAACGCATCATCAGAAACTGCCATGATATCCCACAAGGTGTTTTCGAAAATGTGCGTCAGGAATTTGATCATCGCCTATATTATTGTATGGCCAATAACGGACAACATTTTGAACACTTATCAAAAAAGTGATATTTTAGTGTGTTGCTTTTAGGTATTTATTGACTTTAATTTATTTGATTATTAATGTTTTTTTGAAATGTTAAAATATTTTTTCAAATTTCTCGAAAACGAATCGACCTATTTCAAAAATTCAAACGTCATAATAAAGCACTTGATAAGGCCTTTCAAACAAGCTATTATTCGATAACCTTTCCCATTTAAGATTCTTTAGGGGGTGCCCCTGGGCGGTAGGGGGTGAAGTGGGGGGAAGTTATTTTTACTTAAAAAGTTGTCCCCCTTGACACGTCTTTTGACGTGTCTCGGCGTTTTTTTTTTTTTTTTTAAATCAGTGGTTTTTGATAAAACCGGGGTGGGAAATTTTCAAATGAACACCCGGTATATAGACAATTTTTCTAGTATCTAGTTCTTTGTTGTATTGTGTTTATTCTTGTTTTAGTGCGATGGCACTCTTATCGCTTTATTGGGTGAGTCTTCTACTGCTGTGTTGTGTTTAAGTTATTTTTGGAGAGAGAAGGGGGTGGGGATAAGGATAGGAAGGCATGGGAAAGGAGGGAAGAGGATTTCATTCCTAGGAGCTTTTAAGTTTCTAGAACAAATCCTGTCAGGGCGAAAAGTAAAGTTTTCGGTAAATAAAGTTTAAATTGTGTCGGTAGTATGGTTAGTAACTGAGTCAAGAAACCGCGTATGCTTCCCAACAAGGTACTCCTGGATAGTGTCGACGCTCAGATCCGTATGTAGGTCCGCATTGCGAAAATACCACGGAGCGCCGACCATCCTTCGGATTACCTTGTTTTGGAACGTCTGCATAGTTTCTTCTTTATTTTGTCGTGATGTCTGTAAAAAAAAACTGGTGTACCGTAAAATAAAGAAGATCTTACAACTTGCTTGTATAGTAATAGTTTATTTTCGGGGGTTATTTTAGTGTCCTTGTTAACTAGTAGAATCATTCTTACCGTACAATTTAACTTCCGGCCTTCAAGAAAGACGATAAACAAAAGCCCATATACAGGCCAGAGATCTATTTATAGGGTAGCCTATTGAATTTAGAGAAAGTTTGGTCCAAAGGTTCAATACTAAGGATAAAGGAGAAATCAGGTTGTCGGATACAATAGATGGAAGATATGAAGTCCTCAGCAATCCACTCATCAGATCATTGAAATCTGCCGGCGGTTCAAAGCTCAAAACCTGTCCATCGGTTTCCAGTTTTTATTCAACGGAAACTTCAAAATCAGTATTTTATGATTTCAGTGCATCTACGCAGCAACTCTACGATACAGGTTTTGAGTTTTTTGTATTTTCCTTAGACCTTCGAGTCTATATCGATCATTTGTCAGTCGTTTTACTACCATGTACCGTCCCTTGTATTCGGACAAAAATTTACGGTAACCATAGATCTGATGATTCTAAAAATTGGGGTCTTTGTTCTGGACTTTTCTTCAACTTTTATTTGATAATATGCACTTCTCATGTCTGATGACGTTAAACAGTGCTGCAAAACCATCTCACTGGTCTTCAATTGAAGGGAATGGAAATTCCACGTCCTTTATTTTGTTCAGACCCCTTCAATCTGAATATAATCTCCAGTTTTATTATTAGAATTACATAGTATAGGACCAGCGTATGGTGAATTTGAATCCATAATGACTCCGTGGTACATCCCGGATTTGTTAAATTTTGGGCAATACATAATAGCTACAATCTTCGGATTCATGCAAGCATCTCTTGCCACTAACTTAAACATCTTTTTTTTTTTGTCTTACTTGGGTTTAGATCTAGTATTTTTGTGCTTAATCTCCCAGGGGTCACATTCTTCATGTTTGGTTCTGTATCAATTTCTTTCGTTTAAAATTTGGCTCCTCTTCCTTTATAACTTGTTTTAGTGGTTTTCTCATTTTTATCCGCAGCTATCTCAGGATTTGTTAAATCTACTATAGGCATATTGGCTTTCACATTAAAATCCAGTGTTAAAATACATCTGGGAAGACATAAAATATAATATGTCTCCCCAGTATTATTTTGTTCAACTTGGGTTTACCTTCTTGACAATTTTCTTCAGCGTAAATTCCAACACAATGCTTGGGCATGACCACACATGGTTTTTGACCATAAGTTCAACTTGGGATTAGACAAAATAAGACTTTCTAAATTTTGTATTCCAAACAATCTTGAAACGTTTCTTTTCTCTACTGTAACTTAGGTATGTGATCTTATTTACTGATTGGTTGTTTTATATTGATGCTATTTCTTGACTTCTATTAGGGGGCTATAAAAAGTTTAGTTTTTGCTTTAGCTTGGTGATATTTGTTTTTACTGTTCTCGATCCAAATCTATAAACTTTCATTGGTCATTGTAGTGGTTACATCTTGGAAAATTATTGTATTATACATATAGTATAGACTTCAATTTGTTTTCCTAAACATTTTGATATTTTTGATTGCTTTCTCGATGATTATCAAATTTATTTGTGCAAATATTTACATTGTGAGTTTCGCCCGAGCAATTTGTTTAAGAGAAGTCAAAGCGGTTTGGACAAAGCCTAGTGGTCAATTTCTCATTTCTTGGTGGTATCTAAGTATGTATTTTGGTTTAATGCTAATTTTTCTAAGATAATTTTTCTCAAATGTATGATCAAATACTTCCGACTTTTGTGTTATCTATCGTTTCATTTTTGGTCCGTCAGATGGGCAAAACAGAATCAGACCTATGCCGCTTCTGTGAAGAAACCTCCGAGTCTGCGGATCACATACTTTGCAACTGTGAGGCCTTGT
This sequence comes from Ceutorhynchus assimilis, assembly GCA_917834065.1. NCBI lineage: Eukaryota > Metazoa > Arthropoda > Insecta > Coleoptera > Curculionidae > Ceutorhynchus > Ceutorhynchus assimilis. The sequence goes on along the minus strand of OU892280.1, from coordinate 46,869,005 downwards.
GCCGCAAAAGACTCATCCATCTGGAGCCTACTTAACGGACGTGGATGTGAAACACGCCAATCCCAGGAACATTATAGGCTTTATCAAAAGCCTTAATCTGGGAACCCACTAGATGCGGGGAAGCACAATAGATCTAATTAGGTCGCAGTTCGGAGAGGTCTATAATCTGAACACCCCAACCATCACAATCAAAAATCTACACTTTATTTTTTTCCAAGATAGATTTTGGCATTCTCAACTTTGAAACATAAACAATGCCACTAATGCCACTTATTGGCCGCTATTGTAAAACTGATGTCAACCTGAAGAAACACCTCATTTTGCGACCAATCAGGGTCAAGCGTTATTGTTTATGTTTCAAAGTTTTCAATGTCAAAATCTATCTTGGGAAAAAATAAAGTGTACTTGTAGAACTATTTTTATCACTGGAAGAAAGAGCCATTCTCTCGTTCTGATGCATTAATTTTGCCCCCTAAATATACATGGATTTTAGGTCTTTATTGAGGAAAACCACCTATTTAAAATATTATTTCTTCAAATCTTAACTTTTTAAAAAAACGTTTACTGAATAAAAGTAAATATTGCAATCATGTAATGCGCGGTGAAGTTTAGGTTTAGTGGAGAATGGGAACGCCGCGCTGCCACAAGAGAGCTTGGGTACCGAAAGGGTAGAAGACAGAAAAGAGAAAACCAAGTAAGACGTTTAGATCCGCCATTGTGGATTTTCCAATTTCTTTATATTTGTAATTAAAATTGATTGTCAAATCAAGTTTGTGTTTGGTGATTAGTTTTTGTAAGGAGCATTCACAGGTTAGTTGATTAAATATTAAGGATTGTATGTGGTCCATTTTTTGGGCAGATGATAGGTTTGAAGAAAAACAGTCTTGAAAATCCCAAAAATTCTTTATTTATGTACTACCGGTTTCGAAGCTTCAACGCTTTATCTTCAGGTATAAAAAGACTAAAATTGAAAAAGTACCACAATGAGCACCAGTTGTATTATTTTCGTTGAATCAATCAACCTCTAAACTTGGTTATATTAAAAAGGCGGTTGAATGCTGTGTGCACGCTAAGTAATTAAGCAAAGGAAGGTTTTGTATATCGTGCAAATTTTATTAAGAAAAATCAGTGCAGAGCGCTTTCGGCCTTAGGCCATCATCAGTGCCACCTGAAAAGCAAGGAAAATCCGACATCAGCAAATGAAAAAAGGGGGAATGTAGCCCTTGAAATTATAAAACTTGGGTTTTACTCACTTCGTCAGGTGAATATAAAAGAACTTGGTTTAAAAACAACGATGCACATGGTTACATAAGGTCACAAACTAATCAATAACATGGATTGATTGAACAATTTACAATTTATCAAAGAACCGAACTAAAATATTCGGGGGATGAACTATTTTTAAAATTTTCTCAAGGAGGAATCCATCCTTTCAATTTTCTTTTTGGAAATTAATAAATTCAACTCAAAAGCAAACGTGTCTAGATGTTAGGTTAGAGTACTTTGGTATACAACAGGTGTGACAATTGACAGTCTGTCCAAATATACAAAACGCGGGCAATTTAAAAATATCCCAGAACCAAACCAGGAGAATTCAAACACTTTGTCGTTGATGCCAAGGAGCTGGACTCCTCAGTGGAGTGTCCTATAATATCATCATAAAGTGACGTTTAGTTTAAAAGTCGTCTGTGCAGAGGGATGTAATTTCTGTTTAAATTGACTTGTGTATTAAGGCAACGGTTGTTGTCTGCCAACTCTTTTTGTATCTCGATGTCCTCCATAAAGTCAAGACGATTGAAATTTTTTGAGTTTATATTATGAATAATCTTCGAATTAGACTTGGGGCTAAACTCATGCTTTGATGCTTTGAGGTGTTCACCGAAAGCTGAGGTTGTTCTTTTTAAATGTTCGTTGATCCTAGTGCCCAAAGGTCTACAAGTTCTACCAATGTAGGTGCTGGAGCAGGAGTTACAACTCAATTTATAAATGCCACTCTTGGAAAGTTGGTCAATTTTGTCTTTAGAATTAATTAAAAGTGATGAAAGACTGTTCTTTGTTTTATATGAGATTTTTAAGTGCTCGACATTTTGGCGAAGGACAAGTGAAATTTTGGAATTAGTTTCAGAATCAAGAAATGGTAATGCCACATATTTACTGACTGTTGGGGGAAGAACTTGGTAAACTTCTCTCTGGATCTTCTTTGTTTTAGTTTTAGTGATGAGAACATCAAATAACTTAGGTTCGAATTGGTTATTGTAAGCAATCTGTTTAAGAATTTTAACTTCGTTGTTGTAGTCCTCTTTGGATAGAGGGATGTTTAAAAGTCTGTGGATATAACAATGAAAAGAGGCTAGTTTATGTTGCTGTGGGTGGTTGGAATTGTTCGGTATCGTGTGGTCAGTCTGTGTCGGTTTCCTGTATATTGAGAACTGTAGATCATTTGTGGGGTTCTTGGAGATTGTGATGTCTAAGAAATTGATTTTTTTTTGTTGCTTTCTAGCTCGAGAGTGAAAGAAATGTTTGAATGAGCAGTGTTAATCTTTTGGAGCAACAATTCAGCCTGATCAGAATTACCGTCAAGAATACAAAGACAATCATCCACATACCTGAACCAATGGAGGATCTCACCATTGTCACCGTTCATAATGTAACTAGTTTCAAGAAAATCCATAAAAACATCCGCCAAGAACGGAGATAAACAACTACCCATGGCTAAGCCAGCCGTCTGGTTGTTGGTAAAATTTGTTATTAAAAGAGAAATAGTTCTGTGAAAGGCAAAGATTGAGAAGTGACAAAATGTCAACGACTTTCCCTTCGTCTACATTCTTGGATCTCAATAAATCTCCAACAATGCCCACGGTCTCAGTCTTTGGGACAGTAGTGAATAAATTTGTAACATCAAAAGATACAATTAGATAGTTGTTTGGAAGATTGATACTCTGAAGCTTACCAATTAAATCCAATGAGTTGCTTACCCCAAACCTTGGTGAGAATGAAGTCAATTCTTTAATAAGATTGAGTACGAAAGTTGATAAAATTGAGACCGGTGTCTGTGTGAAGCTTACCACAGGTCTGATGGGGATGTCGACCTTATGGCTCTTAGGGAGTCCGTACATGCGTGGTACCAGTGGATTACTTGACATTATTGTTAGGTGGTAGACGCTTTTTACTCATTGGGCGTCGACCGGTGAGATACCACCATGCCAGAATTGAGTAGCGCTAAGTGGTATCACCACGTTCCGCTACTGCGCTGGCAGTCCGGTTCCAACAATGAGTAACAGATAGCATGATGGCGCCTCCAGGATCAAAATATTCCGGAGGTAAAATACCCGACCACTCGGATCTCCGGGCGTCGGGTGATCCTGGGGGTCCTTCATGCAAAGATATAAAGAGAAGATCAAAAACTCAACTCAGAATTGATTTTAGCAATATAAGAGGAATAAGTACTAATATGAATTCAGTTCACCAACATCTTGAAGAACAAAGACCTGACATCCTTGTTCTCACTGAAACTAAAATCAGTTCTGCAATACCTATTGTGAACTATCTTTATCCCGGCTATGACCTACACCACCGATTTCGACATAATTTTGGGATCTGTGTATACATTAAAAATGAACTTTCATGTCATCGAGAGGAGAAGCTAGAACCAGCGAACCTTGATATCATATGGCTAAAATTCACCTCAAAGTCATCGACCAAGTTTATCTGCTGCCTCTACCGACCGCCAAGTAACACCGATTACCAAAACTTTTTCGCGACATTATCCGAAAGCTGTGATAGTATACAGTCAAACTATCCACAGGCGGAAATTGTCTTTTTAGGCGATTTCAACGTCCACAATATACCCTGGCTGAAACACCACAACAAAACAGATAACGAAGGCAGAGAAGCAGAAGCTTTTGCCATAAGTTGTGGTCTAACGCAGCCTTTCGATGAACCTACCCGTATCTCAGAAAGGGGCGAATTTGCAGCGCTTTTAGACTTGTTCCTAACCACCAATCCTGACTCGTACACAATTCAAGTAGATGCTCCACTTGGTTCGTCCGATCATAAACTTATAATAACAAAGTGCGAAATGCTCATCCCACCAGGCCTACAACCACTTCCTTGTAAAATGTGGCACTATAAATCGGCAAAATGGAATGACCTAAAACAGTATTACCTGGATTTTCCATGGCAAGAGGTTTGCTTTAAAGCAGCTGATCCCACTATTTGCTGTAATGAAATAACACAAGTAATCTTATCTGGAATGGACGCATATATCCCACATACAACTAAACGTAGAGCTAATGCAAAACCTTGGTTCAACAGCCAGTGTAAAACGGCTGTACAGAAAAAACACAGAGCATATAACCTTTGGAAACGACAACAAACCGCTCAAAACCACAGAGAATTTATAGAAGCCAGAAATAGTTGCAAAATTACTCTTGACTCCGCTAAAGAAACATACAATCAAAGAATAAAAAACAGGTTGCTGAATTGTCCAAGTAGTTCTAGGTCTTTTTGGTCTCTTGCAAAAGCTGTTGGATCTAACTTCACCAAGTCATCCATATCACCATTACAGATAAAAATAATCACTTAGCCACAACATCAGAGGAAAAAGCCAATATGCTTGCCCAAATGTTTTCCTCCAACTCCAACCTAACAGTGCCAAACGGAAAAAGTCCACCGTTTATTGATATGGTTTCCCATAGTATGCCAGAGGTACCCTTTTGTCACAGAGAAATACGAAAATCCCTAAAAAAGCTGGATACAAACAAAGCAATGGGTCCGGATGGCATTCCCGCAATAGTACTCAAAAATTGCGCCAACGAACTCACCCCAACTTTCGCAAAATTATTCAATTTGTCTTACAGGCAAGGAGTATATCCATTATCATGGAAGTCTGCCGCAGTACAACCCATTCCAAAGAAAGGAAAAAAGACAGATCCGTTAAACTATAGACCAATTGCTCTACTTCCGGTGATATCAAAAGTAATGAAAAGAGTTGTGAACAATCACCTAACCAAGTACTTGGAAAAGTACAAAATTATCAACGATAGGCAATACGGATTTCGAAAATATAGGTCAACTGGCGATTTACTTACATACGTCACTCACTTATGGCAAAAAGCGATTGAGTTGCGGGGTGAAACAAGAACAATTGCCTGCAATCTAAAGCATTCGACAAAGTTTGGCATGAAAATCTGCTCAACAAGCTCAAAGCAATGGGATTATCGCCGAAACTTTGCACTTGGTTTGAAAGTTACCTAAAGGACAGATCCATTTATGTTGCACTGGATGGCCAGAACTCCAACTCTTACCAAATAAATGCTGGTGTACCACAGGGAGCAATCCTTTCGCCAACTCTTTTCCTGATTTACATAAATGACCTCATAGATAAAACAGTAAATCCACTTTATTGCTTTGCAGACGATGGCAATATAGTCTCCTCACTCATACCACCCACAGGTCTTTCCGCACGTGAATTCCATCATCTTAGACTAACTCAAATATCGCAGATAAATAACGACCTGGAGATAATAGAGGACTGGGGTAACAAAAACCTTGTACAGTTCAACGCGCAGAAAACCCAAGCAGCTCTGTTTTCAAAAAAGACCAGCACCGGTGAGCCAAACATCATGCTATCTGGAAGTGCTGTCACATTACAGAGTCAGTTGAACATCTTGGGGGTTACTGCAGAGACCAACATGTCTTGGCACAGTCACGTGGCAGATATTGCTAAAAGGGCCTCCCAAAAGCTGGGGGTGCTATTTCGTACAAGACATCTGTACACACCAAGCCAATTGCTGACACTCTACAAAGCCCAGATTCGACCAACTATGGAGTACTGCTCACATATATGGAGTGCAGCACCCAAACATACCTTAATGCTTTTGAATACCGTGCAAAAACGAGCTATCAAGCTGATCAATAACCCCGCACTTACTCGTAACTTGGATGGTCTCGAACATCGCAGATCTGTGGGCGATTTATCTCTCTTCTACAGGTACTATCACGGAAAATGCTCTGAAGAGTTGGCACGTATGATTCCACCGAGAGTAGCACCTACCAGGCGAACCCGTCAAACAGACGGTAACCATGAATTTACTGTCAAACTAGACGCACCAAGAACCTCATTATATCAGAATTCATATCTCTGGAGAACAGCATCGCTGTGGAATAAACTCCCTGCGACGGTTTTCCCTGCAGGTTACAACCTGAACCGTTTCAAGACCAACATACACCGACATTTCCGCGCACTTGCCGATTCTCGAGCGTGATAGGACATTTCCTTGCGAGTGCGCATATCCGTAAAAAAAAAAAAAAAAAAAATATTGTTTTAGGAGCTCCGTAATCTAAATCAATCAATCAATCTTATTAAAGAATTGACTTCATTCTCACCAAGGTTTGGGGTAAGCAACTCATTGGATTTAATTGGTAAGCTTCAGAGTATCAATCTTCCAAACAACTATCTAATTGTATCTTTTGATGTTACAAATTTATTCACTACTGTCCCAAAGACTGAGACCGTGGGCATTGTTGGAGATTTATTGAAATCCAAGAATGTAGACGAAGGGAAAGTCGTTGACATTTTGTCACTTCTCAATCTTTGCCTTTCACAGAACTATTTCTCTTTTAATAACAAATTTTACCAACAACCAGACGGCTGGCTTAGCCATGGGTAGTTGTTTATCTCCGTTCTTGGCGGATGTTTTTATGGATTTTCTTGAAACTAGTTACATTATGAACGGTGACAATGGTGAGATCCTCCATTGGTTCAGGTATGTGGATGATTGTCTTTGTATTCTTGACGGTAATTCTGATCAGCCTGAATTGTTGCTCCAAAAGATTAACACTGCTCATTCAAACATTTCTTTCACTCTCGAGCTAGAAAGCAACAAAAAAATCAATTTCTTAGACATCACAATCTCCAAGAACCCCACAAATGATCTACAGTTCTCAATATACAGGAAACCGACACAGACTGACCACACGATACCGAACAATTCCAACCACCCACAGCAACATAAACTAGCCTCTTTTCATTGTTATATCCACAGACTTTTAAACATCCCTCTATCCAAAGAGGACTACAACAACGAAGTTAAAATTCTTAAACAGATTGCTTACAATAACCAATTCGAACCTAAGTTATTTGATGTTCTCATCACTAAAACTAAAACAAAGAAGATCCAGAGAGAAGTTTACCAAGTTCTTCTCCCAACAGTCAGTAAATATGTGGCATTACCATTTCTTGATTCTGAAACTAATTCCAAAATTTCACTTGTCCTTCGCCAAAATGTCGAGCACTTAAAAATCTCATATAAAACAAAGAACAGTCTTTCATCACTTTTAGTTAATTCTAAAGACAAAATTGACCAACTTTCCAAGAGTGGCATTTATAAATTGAGTTGTAACTCCTGCTCCAGCACCTACATTGGTAGAACTTGTAGACCTTTGGGCACTAGGATCAACGAACATTTAAAAAGAACAACCTCAGCTTTCGGTGAACACCTCAAAGCATCAAAGCATGAGTTTAGCCCCAAGTCTAATTCGAAGATTATTCATAATATAAACTCAAAAAATTTCAATCGTTTGACTTTATGGAGGACATCGAGATACAAAAAGAGTTGGCAGACAACAACCGTTGCCTTAATACACAAGTAAATTTAAACAGAAATTACATCCCTCTCCACAGACGACTTTTAAACTAAACGTCACTTTATGATGATATTATAGGACACTCCACTGAGGAGTCCAGCTCCTTGGCATCAAAGACAAAGTGTTTGAATTCTCCTGGTTTGGTTCTGGGATATTTTTAAATTGCCCGCGTTTTGTATATTTGGACAGACTGTCAATTTTCACACCTGTTGTATACCAAAGTACTCTAACCTAACATCTAGACACGTTTGCTTTTGAGTTGAATTTATTAATTTCCAAAAAGAAAATTGAAAGGATGGATTCCTCCTTGAGAAAATTTTAAAAATAGTTCATCCCCCGAATATTTTAGTTCGGTTCTTTGATAAATTTTAAATTGTTCAGTCAATCCATGTTATTGATTAGTTTGTGACCTTATGTAACCATGTGCACCGTTGTTTTTAAACCAAGTTCTTTTATATTCACCTGACGAACTGAGTAAAACCCAAGTTTTATAATTTCAAGGGCTACATTCCCCCTTTTTTCATTTGCTGATGTTGGATTTTCCTTGCTTTTCAGGTGGCACTGACGACTGACGATGGCCTAAGGCCGAAAGCGCTCTGCACTGATTTTTCTTAATAAAATTTGCACGATATACAAAACCTTCCTTTGCTTGGTTATATTAGTCTTAGTCTTAATATCTAAAAACTGTAACTTACATATTTAATAATAATGAGAGTTGTCAAAATAATATAATAATATTAATATAATATATAAATTATTAAATTAGTTTTGCATCCCCTATTCCTAACCCTCATGTCTTGGTTGCCCTGTAGTTCAAAGTTTTTAGATATAAAAAATTGCTAACCTATAGATAGGATTGTTCTTTGATTGTGTTTTTACAGTTTTCTACGATTTTTACAGTTTTCTTACGATTGGTTTTTTGCTCACATATATGGAGTGCAGCACCCAAACATACCTTAATGCTTTTGAATACCGTGCAAAAACGAGCTATCAAGCTGATCAATGACCCCGCACTTACTCGTAACTTGGATGGTCTCGAACATCGCAGATCTGTGGGCGATTTATCTCTCTTCTACAGGTACTATCACGGAAAATGCTCTGAAGAGTTGGCACGTATGATTCCACCGAGAATAGCGCCTACCAGGCGAACCCGTCAAACAGACGGTAACCATGAATTTACTGTCAGAATTCATATCTCTGGAGAACAACATCGCTGTGGAATAAACTCCCTGCGACGGTTTTCCCTTCAGGTTACGACCTGAACCGTTTCAAGACCAACATACACCGACATTTCCGCGCACTTGCCGCTTCTCGAGCGTGATAGGACATCTCCTTGCGAGTGCGCATATCCGTAAAAAAAAAAAAAAAAAAAAAAAAAAAAAAAAATTACTAAAAATAACTTTCTTCACATTTTGTCGCCCTCTAGGTATCAATGAGTTGATTTGTAAACAATGTCTTTATACGGTACAGTACCCTAGATTGTAACAGGTTGGGTCGATAAAGGAGAAACGGTACAAGATAAACATAGTTGTCATATTGGGTTAAAAAAAATTCAAATAATTAATAAAGGTCGCCACACATACGTAGTGCTTTCACTCCAAAAAAGAGCACGTGACCTGAACCAACAAATATAATAATATAAATGAATAATATTTAAAAAAAAGTCCTATCAGTACTGTCAATGTTTTATCATCGTCCAAAAAATGTGAATTTGTCCTTTTACACCTTTTACACCTTTTTAAAATTAATTATTTCTAGTAACGTTTTTTTAAAAATATAGGTATATGTCATTGTTTTTCGTCTATATACACTATTATTTACACAACAAGAAATCCCAAGAAGCCAAAAAACCAAAAAACAAAAAGAAAGAAGAAAACATGTTCTGAAGAGACACCATTTTGACAAATAAAGGTATTTTTCACATAATGGAATTTTTTCTGTATTAATAAAAAACTTCCAACCCTTTGTAAAATTATCGAATTTCTACTGCTAATAAATTTCAATAATTTTCCTGGAATTTTTTCAGACTAAAAATATCAACCGACCTTCCTGTTTTTGGACATGAGTATAACACTCAAAAGGGTAACATCCCTTATTGACAATTTTGCCTAATGCCCAGGAATTGTTTCTCCGAATCGACCTGATTTTGACAACTCTCATTATTATTAAATATGTAAGTTACAGTATTTAGATATTAAGACTAATATAACCAAGTTTAGAGGTTGATTGATTCAACGAAAATAATACAACTGGTGCTCATTGTGGTATTTTTTCAATTTTAGTCTTTTTATAAATGAAGATGAAGCGTTGAAGCTTCGAAACCGGTAGTACATAAATAAAGAATTTTTGGGATTTTCAAGACTGTTTTTCTTCAAACCTATGATTAAATATTATTTTGTTTTGAGAGTTTACTTTATACAAGTATTATTTTTTTTCTTTAATGTTAGTTTTTTTGTTTGTTTAGGTATAACTTTTTTTATAACATGCGCATTGTTCATGTATTTAACAAAAATCGTTTCCTGCTGTAAACAACACAGATAAAGAGTAAGAAATTATGTGCTGTGCTGTCTTTTGTGCTAGGATTTTGATTTTTGGATTTAGAGCGTGCATTAGGGCGTTGTTGAATTTACTAACATTTTCCCACCCTGACGAGAGAACATCCTAGCAAATTGAAATAATCAATCTAAAGATATTGGCTCAAAAACAACTATAATAATAATAGCTAAGTAGTTTCCCGTATGGTACCTGCTGGGAAACTGGCTAACTAACCAAAAAAATCTTCAATAGGTATTGAATATAGGTAGTGTTGATTGAATGTAGTGTGAGTATGTGTAATTGAAATTTTAGCACAAGAACAGGGGCGGTACCTAATTCAAACTTTTATTGAATTATTGATTCACAATTATTATTAAAATGACACAGTATGTTTCGATTTTTGAGGAATGTTAGATCGAGGGTTTCTCTTCCGTGCTCTTTTCCCTCGTTAGTTCCAGGTCGAGAACGGTACGGTTTACTTTAATAATAAACTAGACATTCCACAAATTTTTTGTTCCTTTTACATATCACAACTTCCCTTAAATTTTCTAAATATTTGCTATGTCGGGCGCATGTCCAGTAAGTAAAATTGAGTAAGTTTCCACAATGTAGGTCCTATTTATTTGTTTTTCATTTCATTTTTCAGAAGATTTGCTGTTTAGAGGGTATTGAAAATTCACATCGTTCAATCTTGCTGAACGAACCCGGGTATGTTATACTACATTATCTTTTTTCTTTTCATGTTTGTGGTCGCTGTTAGTTGAGGTTTTTTTATGCACCTTAATTTTGTTTAGAATTACTAACCCTACTGAGAAAAAAGTACCGAAAATCGTCACTGCCTCCTAGACTATTTGTAGTGTTTTATCAAAACTTGTGCTCCTCAACAAAGTGAAAAAAATAGGTATTTTTAGGTAGGATGCCAATATACAAACTACAATCAAAATAATTTAACTAATGATTCCACTTCATTGCCTATAAAACTTTGGCAACCCTTCAATTTTTTAAACGGGAATCTTTAGTATAGGGTCTATGTGGGTTAATGAAGGACTCGAAATCAATCGCCAGAAAACGTGAAATAATTTATTTAACTATAGCTTAAATTCCTGTACCATGCATGTTTATCGGGCCTTTTTGTTGATAAAAAAAAATACTTACACCTTACATGCAGGTATTATTATTGTGTAGAGGCTTGTGGGCAAGAGTGACGTGATGGTAATTTATAAATTACAGTGTAAAGTGCTTATAGTGTATTTATAGGTGCAGTGCAAGATCGTTCACCTTGATCGCGACGCCTTCGTCTTCCTCTTCTTCTCGCATTATCGAGAGTTTCTTTTCTAGTTTTTGTTTTAGTTCTTCATCTTTTTTTTGTAAAACTTTTTTCTTTTTGAAGCGACTATAAAAAATACTTTCAGAAAATGCATTGGTTAGGATAATTGCCATAATTTACCTGGGTGTTTTATTAGGACTCTTCTTCTTCTTTTTTGAAGGTGTATTTTTGGAGTTATTCTCATTCACTTGCTTCCAAATTCCAGTTTTATTGACCTCTTCAGAAATATTTATTGCCGACAATGGTATGTTCATTACTTTGCCATTTGCCAGAGGGATTTTTAAATTTTTGTCTTGTTTTCCTAATTGTGGAATTTGCGGTGGATTCTCTACCTATTAAGTATAAAAAAACGATGAGTCGATGGGTACTTATTTAAGAATTAAACAATAATTAAAAGATACTTAACTTAATGAACAGACTAGCCAAATGAAAGATGAGCATGAAAAAAACTCACTGCACCAAAAACACCCTTGCGCATCAACATAAGTATGAAAAAATAAATCATGCTAAAAATATTGAAAAATAAAACAAACTACATATAATGAAATCTATTTTTTTATTAATTTTTTTTTAACGTAAATATAACAATACTGTGTTTGATGCACCAAAAAATAGAGAAATGTTTGACAAATGTGCGATGTTCTCTACTTTTTGGCTGCATCCATTTTGTCAACAATAAAGCAAAAAAACTAAATAATGTGATGATGATGAACCAATCTCGAAATCCCGCTGGAGTATTTTGCAACGAGTTAGTCTCTTTTAAGACATAATCAATGTATAAGCAGGTAGGGATTTTAAAATTGGTTTTTATTAATTTCAAAGCCTAAATTATTTAATAACAACTATAAGATTTTAAGGAATATTTCAGGGACTGTTCGCGTAGGTATCACAATATTATGTATTCAACATACGGGGTGTCCAACCATATTGATAAGAGCAATATTATGTGTAGGTAAATATGGCTGATCGTAGTATTAAACTGGTCACCCTGTATTATACTAATTGACTAAAATTGAGTATATTTTGACTAATAATAATAATTAATATTTTAGGAATATGTAGGTATAGGTATACCTAAATTTGTTTTAAATAGGTACCTAATTAAATATTGCGTAGGTATATTCACATAAAATAATTGAATGATAAGGTACAGCAATTTATATTTTGTTCATAATTTAAATTAATTGCACATAATTGTAAATTCGTAGGATATTGGCACTTTGCGAGTATACGCGGCTTAAAAAAATAATTTAAATAATTTTGTGATCAAACAATAATTCCCAAAGAAAACCTTCTAATATAGAAGCAACAAAAATATAGACAATAATAAATAAAATGGCCTTATTAAATAGGTGAAGTTTAAAACTAGCAGGCGAAACTAAATAAGTACCTACCTACTTAAGGGTTAAAGCTGAATAAACACAATTGTATAAGAAAATAAATTAATAATACAGGCATAACAAAAACAGTACATGCTTAGGAATGAAATACTGATAACGACTTTTTTCAATTTAGCTTTTTAACATCCTTATAGTATGGCTCAAAAATAGAACCATACAATCACATAAAACATGCCATCACAGACCTAAAACAACCACTAAAAAAAGACAACAGAAAGTGACTTGTTTTAGGCAATTGTTTTCTTTTCATCAACAGCACAAGGCTGATACAAATCTTTTCCGTTCAAAATCAATTTGGGACCCAAAAAGAATTTTCCCACTTTATTGCAGATGCCCACCTCTTGGTCTTTGAGCAGCTGACTTCTTCTTGTCATTTCCGGCATTAAATCGTCCAAAATTTTCAGTTCTCGTCGTGTGAATATCAAATCCAAAGATTTACGAATACCAATCATCACAACCAACATGAGAGGAAATAATATGGAGGTGCTGCTGAAGGATTTTATTGACCAAAGGCAAGTTAGACAAGTAAGTTGGATTAGAGTGAAGATATGGACTTTTTTGATTGGAACCTGAAAATTTATTTCAAAAACAAGTTATAGTTATATGCTAAATCATAATAGAAGCAAGGAGTAGTAGAATTCATGAGCTTTTTGATGGTTTATTCAAACCTTACCTACCAACATTTCGATCTGCACAATAAAAATTAAGGGATTTCTCATCTGTGATACTCTGGGTTAATGAAACGAATGGTCATTTTAATTTAATATCAGACCAATATCCAAGACCAACATCAACCAAGTTTAGACGTCACTATTGGTACGCTTCAAATATATATTTTCAAAAAATGTGTGACCAAAGCAAAGTTAGTAGTTTATTTGTGTTGGTGACGGTCATAAAGCATCATCAAATATTAGGCTCAGGGGCCTTATTCTGTAAGGAACGAACCGTTCGATTCGGTAGAATTTCTTTGATTGTGACGTCATTTTCGGTTTGGTTTTCGCGCGACGAAACCGAAAATGACGTCGCAATCGAAGAAATTTCAACGAATCGAACGGTTGTACCTTACAGAATAAGGCCCCAGAGGGGGGCTTTATTTAAAATTGATGCAACTTTGCGTACATGCAAATGACGTCATTTGCGATCGAAAATGGGTACACGGCTTATTTGAAACACGCACACGCAAGTTATATCGTCAATTTATTTTAATCTTGATAGTTCACTCAAATTGACCATTTCAGTACAGATTACTACGAGAATTTGCTCTGGAGGGCAAACATTAATTGGTTCCCACCCGTTTTTAACCTAGAAAGCTTTAAATTTGACAACAAAATGATTGGTTGCCCTCCAGAGTGACGTCATACTGAAATGGTCAATAGGTTTGAATATTCCCGGTATTCTTTCGATCTGAGCAAACTGATTGTAATCAGTGTAATCATGTTCATGACTCATGAGGCGTCAAGAAATCAGTTAGGGCCGATGAAATCGTTTTAATTCCGGATGACAATTGTTTGAAATAAACCTCAAGTGAGTTCGATCAGTTTGTTCAGATCGAAAGAATACCTACCTGTATTGTGGTGATTTTTATAAATAGGAATTTTAATATAGTTTTTAAGGTAATAGGAGTGGTAAGTGTCACTTACTGCCCTGTCGTGGTCGGTATTCGAGGGTGGTTAACGACACGCTCAAAATACTTACTACGTTTTATGCACATCGGACTCTTCCAGTTCAAGAATAAAATAACTATACCTATATGTGAACAGTATTTACCGACGCTAACCCTCAAGTGGAAGAATGCTGCAAGTCTACCCAGCAGTGGCGGCTGGCCCTAAGGGGCCAAGGGGCCGTGGCACTGGCGCAAAATATTTCGGTCCTTTTAATAGTTATTTATGGTACTAGTGTGTTATGTTGAAAATAAGTTACGCGAGAAAGATTTATACCACGAGGCTGTCAGGCCGAGTGGTATAAATTCTCAAGTGACTTAGGAAACATAACACACGAGTGGCATATAATGTTTTATCCCAACAAGTAGAAGAAATCGTGTTTTTTATGAGATAATACAAAAAAAAATACAAGGTTCTATTAGTCTGCGTCTTCCAGCACTATCAGCAGCTGTACCGATATGGGAGCGTCTGGTTCCAATGAACCAACGAATTTTACAATAACTTCAAATTCGAATAAACCGTTAACGTTTTCCTTTAATTGTAATTGTAATAGAAATAAATAAATATAATACTACTTTAAATATGAACGTGAGTTATAATCCATAACTCACTAGTGTTATGGATTATAACACACTAGTGTGTTATTTGATAGTTTACTTGTCTAAAATGACATTAATAATAATTGTCATAACTGTCATGTGTTGGATAAAAGATTTTTTTTTAGTTCAATGGTTATTACAATCGTCAGATCAAATTACTTATCATTTTATAATTTGATCCTGACGGAAAAATTTCTGTCGTTATTATTCCTAAATTTCCTAGAAATAATTTAAGCGACTGACTAAACTAAACTCGCTGGACTATCCGTCCGAGCCAATCTCACAACGGCCCCGCTGCAACACGGCAATTACATTGGAGAAGGTCACGTCGCGCTCCCAGTAACCAGCTGTTTTTATACGTATAAACGGGGCCACCTGATCGAACGGCCCGGATTAGTTTTTACGGCAATTTAATTAACACACAACACATAACAAGAACCTGGAACAAGCCAAGTGAGCTGGAACAAGTCTGGAAAATGTCTGGATAAAGCTGAATGAAGTCTGGAAAAGTCTGGAAATCTCTGGAAAAGTCTGAAAAGAGCCTGGAAATTCCTGGAAAGGGTCGGAAAAATTCTACCAAAGGTCCCAAAAGACCTGAAGATCATTTCCCAGAATCCGGATCAGTGTGGCAAAGTCTGGATAAGGTCTGGATAAATCTGGATAAAGTCTGTAAAACTCTGGAAAAGTCTGGATATTGTCTGGAAATCTCTGGAAACGTCTGGAAAAGACTTGGAAATTTCTGGAAAGGGTTGGAAAAATTCTGAAAAAGGTCCCAAAAGACTTGGGGATCATTTATCAGAATCCGGATCAGTCTGAACAGGTCTGGATAAAGTCTGGATTAATCTGGATGAAGTCTGAAAAACTCTGGAAAGCTTTGGATAAGTCTGGACAATGTCTGAAAATCTCTGGAAAAGGCCTGGAAATTTCTTGAAAGGGTCGGAAAAATTCTGGGGATCATTTTCCAGAATCCGGATCAGTCTGTACAAGTCTGGATAAGCTCTGGATAAATCTGGATAAAGTCTGTAAAACTCTGGAAAAGTCTGGATATCGTCTGGAAAAGTCTGGAACTCTCTTGAAACGTCTGGAAAAGACTTGGAAATTTTTGCAACGGGTTGGAAAAATTCTGAAACAGGCTCTAAAAGACCTCGGGATCATTTTCCAGAATTCGGATCAGTCTGAACAAGTCTGGATAAAGTCTGGATTAATCTGGATGAAGTCTGGAAAACTCTGGAAAGCTCTGGATAAGTCTGTATAATGTCTGGAAATCTCTGGAAACGTCTGGGAAAGGCCTGGAAATTTCTTGTAAGGGTCGGAAAAATTCTGGAAAAGGCCCCATAAGACCTGGGGATCATTTTCCAGAATCCGGATCAATCTGTACAAGTCTGGATAAATCTGGAAAAGTCTGGAAAGCTCTGAATGAGTCTGGATAATGTCTGGAAAAGTCTGGAAATCTCTGGCGCTGACACGCTTTTATAATACATCGAACTAAAAAGTGAAAAATATAGTTTAAAAAAACTAAAAACACGCTTTTATAGGTAGTAAATTGTGCTAAAAAGTGAAAAATAATTTTTAATATAAACAGAAAATATTAACGAACAAAAAATATTTGAATTATTGTCAATAAAGCGTGGGGTGTTCAATGTATGAGAAATGTGGAACAAAGCACCCCACGCTTTTTAGTTCAATTTACTATAAAAGCGTGTTTTTTAGTTTTTTTAAACTATATTTATTTATTTTTTTTGCGTTCTTTTTCAAGTCTTTTGGAGGGGGGGACGCCACTGTGTATGTTAGTATGCGTGTAATGCATGCAGTTCGATGAAGGTTTCACTTCTACTGGGTGCGAACTGCACACTTTTTTTTAATAAGTTTGATGCCTATTTGATTTGTATCGTGCCCTATAAGTGCTTCATAAGTAAAACGTTGAACACCAAAGGAATTTAATTTTTTTTACTGTCTCGTTTGATTTGACTATCGATAGACAGTCAACGTTGATTCCAGGAATATCTTATTCGTTAGATTTTTTAGCGGCGTCTCTGGCGCCATAGGGCGGCATATTTCTTTGAAGCGCCTGCCGCAAAGAAATCAGTTCCGTCTGGAAAGACAGTGCAGTAGATATTTTTTATAAATTTGATTCCTATTTGATTTGTATAGTGCCTTATGTCTCATTTTATATAAAACTGTTTTATTAAATTTCTCGTACTCCGCCCGTGCTTCATTTATTATTTTGTAGAAATGGTAAATGCCCACGTTTGAATTGAGAATAAGTGAAAAAACTTTCTGAGGCGTGTTTTTTTTACAACTTTTAGATCAAAATTTGGGTTAGTTTGGGTCAGTCCAAAAAAATTTGCGCGCCTCTGGGGCTTCCCCCCTGAGTGTGTGCACCGCCAACTTTTCCTCTCACCAGCCGCCACTGCTACCCATCAAACACACTACATACTTAAAACGTCCATTTTATGTCATATTTACGTCCGTACGTCCATATGACCTATTCAGAACGTACATAAGACGTACACTTTTGTACCTTTTATGTAGGTACATAGTTAAACATCCATATTACGTACAGTTACGTCCACCATTTTGGTTTTATGTTTAAAGTGTAAAATACAAACATATCTGTAGGAATTTAAATTTGAATAAAGTCTGTTTTTTTTTTTTAAGATAAAATAAAAGTCAAAATGACATTATGTTGGCATTACAATGTAAAATTGTCAATGCTTTCAAATTTTTTATGTAGAAAAAGGCTTGTGTTGCCAACATAGTTACTAAATTTTTGATTTGGGGAATTATATTTAAAAAAAAAAACAGACTTTCTTTGAATTTCGCTCTCATTTATGGGTGCAAAAGTTATGTGAAAATTATTTCTCTTCGAACATTAAATAATACATTCATTCTTGCTCGATATTGAACTGTTTATTGATACGAATTCTACACGCCCCGTGGATAATAATCGGAATCCACGGCCTATCGACCAATCAAATTCGCAGTATTTTCGGAATGCACGGGCTGCAACGAGACAATTAGGCAATTCAAACCACGTGACATTCAAGATGGCGTGGCGGCCACACATGGGCCAAAAAACAGAAAAAAATATCTAGAATCTGCTCGATTTATTAGTTTAGGTACCTAGTCAACAAATATTTTATTAAATAGTCCAAATCAAAGTTGCAAGCAAAACTCTAAGCAAAATAATTTGAAATACGCATAAAAACACATTCAAAACAAACTTGCTTGGCCGCCACGCCATATTGAATTTCCCTATCTGACAGATGAATTGAATTGCCTAATACAAACAAAACATGACTGACGTCTACTGTCAGATCACGAAACTTTCAATTAAAAAAAAATAAGGCGGGTTTAGACTTTTGATGATTGTTATTTCTTACAAAAACCAATTATTTTCTTTCAAACAGTTCAAAGAGAAAGTATAGTCTTCTACTCGCAAATAATGGCTATTATTCACTCGAATGATACCAACACTTGCCTTCGGCTCGTGTTTGAATTTTCATTCTCGTGAATAATAGCCATCATTATATGCTCGTTGAAGACTATACTATTAATAAAGAAAATACAACAACAATTTAGTTAATTAGACCCATCCCTACAAATTCAGAAATGGGATAAGCAAAAAAGTTTATGTGTTATTGTGATGTTGATGGATGTTTCCAGAAGACGAGGTTAAAAATTAGTTCTACTGTAGACCTGCTCTAGGGTTGTTATAGACAGAATATTCCCAATTTATTAATAATAAATTAAGTTCAGTCAGTTCAGTGAAACAGTGTTGTGCTAATTAGTTTACCAGAGTCCCAACCCAATCAATCCTTAACATAATGTTGTTGCTGTTCTTTTAGGTTATGCTTTATTTATGTAGGTATAGTAGCAATACTTTTGAATTAATGTTTTTCTTTTGTTGTTTTTCCAGGTTTAGTAAGCTAATAGCGAATAAATAATAAACGATTTGAGTAAAAAAATCCTCTTTTATTTGGTTTGCAATATGTACTCAATTAGGTCTTCAAGATGTATCATGGACGTTCTTTATGGCTCTAAGTTGTACATCTTTAAGACGTATTATGGAGTTGACATACGACTTGCCCATTACGTCTTCAAGACGTACTTGGCTCTAAAATAGACATCTTACAAACGTACAGTATGTTATAACGTTACACCTTATGTACCTACGTCTTTGGAATGTAATTGTGTTTGTTGGGTATACCTGGCTGACCTCTCCAATTGTTGAGGAGGACTCATAAAAACCCATATTTTCATATTAGTTTACGTGTTGATGAGGTGAGGCATAGAGAAATATGATATGATAGTAGTAAACTATGAAAGAAGTTTCTTTAATGTAAGAATCTGGAAGTGTGTTTGTGCGCACACTCGTAGCGCATTTCACATGGTGTGGCAGGTTATTGAACTAATTACTTCGATCGTTTCAGATAACTCGGTTTAATTTGTCTTTGTCAGCACATTGCCCGAAAATTTTCGATCTGTTTTCAACACATACAAAATACAAAAGGACCCCGCAATATTTAAACGGAAATTGGTTACCCGTGATATTTGGATGAAATTTAAATATGTTATTGGTGATGGCGTAAGCAACATTTTTTACCATGGGCGCAACCTTGTATATATGACAGGTGAGGCGGTATCGGCTGTCAAATATTGGCATTTAATATTTAAAAGCAGGGTAATTATCGTAGATTTAGATGAAGCAAGTATCGATTCCTACTAAAAATGTCAACCATTTTGAAACCTGTCAAAACCCTGCCAAACGGCAGCACTCATATTTTTCAGTTTTCAATATTCCATGATGTGTCATTTGACAGTTTTAGCTTATGTGAGTTCTGAGTTAAAAATTGGGAAAAAAATTACAGAACTGTCAAAAATTTTAGTAGGAAAAAATATTCATCTCTGGTTCTTTCTTGTTTTAAGGTAGTTTATTGGTGATAAAACATCAAGCAAAGCTCATCGACACAATTTTGACAGCTGTCAAAATCTGAAACCTGTGAAAAATTCTTTTTATGCTTCATAATAAATAAGCATAACTTAAATAATTGGAACAGAACCAGAGTTCAGTTTTTTTTTTCAATTAAAGCTAATGTCAGATTCTGACAGCTGTCAAAATTTGATGTCTATGAGCTTTGTTTAATGTTTTATAACCAAATAAACTACCTTTAAACGAAAAAGAGCCAAATTGGAACCTTTTTTTTACAAAAAAAAATGACAGGTTTTGACAGTTCTGTAATTTTTTTTTTCAATTTTTGAACTCAGGATTTACATACCTAGGTTGAAATTTTCAAATGACACATCATGAAATATTGAAAACTGAAAAATATGAGTGCTGCCGTTTGGCAGGATTTTGACAGATGTCAAAATGGTTGACATTTTTCGATTTACCTTGGTCGACTTAGTAGGGATCGATACTTGCTTTATCGAAATCTGCGATAATTACCCTGCTTTTGAATATTAAATTCCAATATTTGACAGCCGATACCGTCTCACCTGTCATATATACAAGGTTGCGCCCATGGTAAAAAAGGTTGCTTTCGCCATCACCAATAAAATATTTAAATTTCATCCAAATATCACGGGTAACCAATTTCCGTTTAAATATTGCGGGGTCCTTTGACGAAATATAGCATTCAATTTAAATGAATCCAAAGACCATCCATCAATCAAAAACTGAATACTCATCATAATGTCAGAACCTAAAATTTCTTCTTTTATTTATAATAGGGAAAACATTCTGTGATTATAATTAATAATTAATTAGACAAAACCGACACCAATAAAAGTCTGTTTCCGAATTTGTGATGATGCAAGATGCAGTAAAAAGGTAAACAAAAAACATAATATAAACATTTTAACAACCCAGGACATAAGTTTGTTAAATTTGTTTTTAGGCATTATTACTGTATATACCTATATATACTCCTGGACAAAATTATCGCACCACCACTGCACATAAGCACCATAAGCAGTGTTGCGATAATTTTGTCCAGGAGTATATTTATAAAATTTGAATAAAAAAATAAGTTTGTTTAAAGATATTTCAATTTTTGCACTGTTTATCATTCGAAACAGTTGCTCACTAAATTTTAGCAAGTTTTTTTAACAAATGTATTCATTGCATTGTTTTGAGCGTTTACATTACTTTATTTTTAATAAATCTGAATAAAACAAAAGTTAATTATTGAATTATTTAAAAAGGTCGCCTTTCCACTGTCGGTAAAAAAGAAACCTACATTCAAACCTCTTTTAGTTGCTGTCCGTAACCACTGGCGGCGCTAACGTCGACATTCTGCCAATTGAGTACAGGGGTATAACTTCTCTCGTAGTTTACTATATACTATTAAATTTCTCTATGGGTGGAGGGTTATTTTAGGTGTTTAGTTGGATTTTGATTTGGACAGGGATAGACAGGTTTTTGACAGTTTTGCGTTGTCAATCTTTCAATGAAATCCTTAAACGAATATATTTTCGTGTTAAATTACAAAACGGGACTTTAATTCTAGTTAATTGTTCACATGGAGTTTAATTCTATTTAATTGTTCACATCAGAAGTGGGATTTCTTGGAATTGGACATTGAGCTTAAGTTTTCAAATCATTTATTTCGATTAAATTCACTTTTTGGTTAAAAAAATTGTGCGGACTCCAGTGCGGGAACTGAAAATATAGTGTGATAGTGCCATGTCGAAACGAAAAAGGCGATACTCAAGCTCGAGGAGTTCAAGCTCAACCAGCTCATCTGGTGAAAGTAATGACAGTGACAGTGAAAGAAAAAGAAAATTGTCATGAATAGAGTAAGTAAACGACGTACTCGTAGTCCAGCATTACCGCCGTTGCAGGTTTGATAGAATTGATTGATTAATAGTTTGAGGAGAGATCAAATTCCCAAATTTGGTATGTCTATAAAAGATAACGATATCCCTAAGTTTAATCCACTGCATGACGATATTAGTGAATTGATTGGAAAAACTGATGAGCTAGCAAATGTTCATAGAGAAATATAATAGTAGTAAACTACGAGAGACGTTTGTTTAATGTAACAATCTGGAAGTGTGTTTGTGCACATACCCGTAGCGTATTTCGCATGGTGTGGCAGATTATTGAACTAATTACTTCGATCGTTTCTGACAACTCGGTTTAATTTGTCTTTGTCAGCAACTTTCCCGAAAATGTTCTATCTTTTTTTAACACATACAAAATACAAAATTGTCAAAATTTGACAAATTATTGAATCGTCTATGATTGAGTCCGAAGACCATCAATCAAAAACTGAATGCTCATCATCATAACTTAAAATTTCTTCTATTATTTATATTAGAGAAATGAGAAAACATTCTGTGATCATAAATATTAATTAATTAGACAAAACCGACACCAATAATAGTGTGTTTTCGAATTTGCGATGATGCGAGATGCAGTAAAAAGGTAAACACAAAGCTTATAATACAAACATTTTTAGTTACTGTATATTTATAAAATTGGAATAAAAAAATAAGTTTGTTTAAAGATATCTCAATTTTTATATTGTTCAATTACCTCCTTGACCCCCTTAAGGAATCTCATTGCACCTAATTTGAATTTTTTAAAAATAAGTTCTGTTATCGTTCTAAACAGTTGCTCGGTAAATTTTAGCAAGTTTTTAAACAAATGTTTTGCTTTGCAATTAACTGTTTTTTTTTTTTTTTTTTTTTTTTTACGGATATGCGCATTCGCAAGGAAATGTCCTATCACGCTCGAGAAGCGGCAAGTGCGCGGAAATGTCGGTGTATGTTGGTCTTGAAACGGTTCAGGTTGTAACCTGCAGGGAAAACCGTCGCAGGGAGTTTATTCCACAGCGATGCTGTTCTCCAGAGATATGAATTCTGATATAATGAGGTTCTTGGTGCCTCTAGTTTGACAGTAAATTCATGGTTACCGTCTGTTTGACGGGTTCGTCTGGTAGGTGCTACTCTCGGTGGAATCATACGTGCCAACTCTTCAGAGCATTTTCCGTGATAGTACCTGTAGAAGAGAGATAAATCGCCCACAGATCTGCGATGTTCGAGACCATCCAAGTTACGAGTAAGTGCGGGGTCATTGATCAACTTAATAGCTCGTTTTTGCACGGTATTCAAAAGCATTAAGGTATGTTTGGGGGCTGCACTCCATATATGTGAGCAGTACTCCATAGTTGGTCGAATCTGGGCTTTGTAGAGTGTCAGCAATTGGCTTGGTGTGTACAGATGTCTTGTACGAAAGAGCACCCCCAGCTTTTGGCAGGCCCTTTTAGCAATATCTGCCACGTGACTGTGCCAAGACATGTTGGTCTCTGCAGTAACCCCCAAGATGTTCAACTGACTCTGTAATGTGACAGCACTTCCAGATAGCATGATGTTTGGCTCACCGGTGGTGTTCTTTTTTGAAAACAGAGCTGCTCGGGTTTTCTGTGCGTTGAACTGTACAAGGTTTTTGTTACCCCAGTCCTCTATTATCTCCAGGTCGTTATTTATCTGCGATATTTGAGTTAGTCTAAGATGATGGAATTCACGTGCGGAAAGACCTGTGGGTGGTATGAGTGAGGAGACTACATTGCCATCGTCTGCAAAGCAATAAAGTGGATTTACTGTTTTATCTATGAGGTCATTTATGTAAATCAGGAAAAGAGTTGGCGAAATGATTGCTCCCTGTGGCACACCAGCATTTATTTGGTAAGAGTTGGAGTTCTGGCCATCCAGTGCAACATAAATGGATCTGTCCTTTAGGTAACTATAACTGTTTTGAGCGTTTACAGTACTTTATTTTTAATAAATCTTAAATAAAATCAAAGTTAATAATTTAATTATTCAAAAAAGCCGCCTTTTCCGTCCGTAGCCACCAGAGGCGCTAACGTCGACGTGCCAGTTAAGTACAGGGGAATGACTTCTCTCGTAGTTTACTACTATTATATTTCTCTATGCAAATGTTTATAAGTGGAATGAGATAAATATTTGTCATTTGGCTATCAACAAATTCACTGGGCCAGCGGAAACATGGTATAAAAGTCTCCTTATTGTTCCAAAAACTTGGTCAGAATGGAAAATTTCACTTCTTGATACTTTTCCGTCGTCTCGCGATTTGCATAATCTTATGGGAAAAATGATCGCGTACCGGTGTAAATCAGAGGAAAACATTTTTGAATACTGTTTCGAAAAATTAGCTTTATTAAGGAAAATGAACTTAAACTTAAGCGGGTCTGATGAAGTGGATTTGATTGTGGGAGGTATAAATAACCACGGTATCAAGTTTTCCGTTGGTGCTGCGAATATCAATGACCCATCAAAGGGAGCTGCCTATTTGAAAACCTTTGAATCTTGATCTTAAACTGGAAATAACTCTGAACCAATAGCTGGCCCTAGAACTTAGGAGTCACACCTCCTAAATTCTATATACCATCTCAACAAACAAAGGCAAATATTCTTTGTTGTAAATGTAACCG
The DNA here is from genome assembly GCA_917834065.1 of Ceutorhynchus assimilis. Lineage (NCBI taxonomy): Eukaryota > Metazoa > Arthropoda > Insecta > Coleoptera > Curculionidae > Ceutorhynchus > Ceutorhynchus assimilis. The sequence goes on along the minus strand of OU892280.1, from coordinate 46,844,375 downwards.
AACTAATAACAAGCTTTCGCATTTCAATTTACACTGCAATTATTGCAGGAAAAAGGGACATACTATTGAACGATGTTTTAAGAAGAATAAGAAAAACTTTGATTTTGACCAAAACAAACAGCAAAATGATTCTCAACGACCACAAAAACAGGTGTTTCTGGTTTCTGCACAGGAGGCAAAGAACAAATTCTATAGGACAATTGAAATAATGGTGTGTCATCAAATTGTTTTAAAGATTTTGGTAGCGAGTGTTCGCTCATTGCCTACCACATGGTTAAAAAAATAAAACTGGAAAATAAAATGGAAAAATTTAGAGCAATTTTTACAGTTTTTACCGGGTTTGAAATTGACGTCGAAGATAAAGTATTATGCAATGCATCTATTGATAATGTTGACTTGAATGTCGAATTTTTATTAGTCGAGTACTGTATTCCCACTATTGATATTGTAGTAGGACTGGATTTTACTGAGAACTTAAACATTTCATATTCATGAACAGGAACAAAGGTAAATTTCTATCCTACTCGCACGGTAAATTTGATTTCAGCCAAGATTGCTACACAAGTAATTCACATTGGAATTGAAGATAAAACAAATTATAGAAAAATTCAGAAAATTATCTAAAAATATAAAAAGTGTTTTCCGCAGGAATCGGATCAAATTGGCACTATTTCAGGCATTGAAATGAAAATTGAATTGAAATCTGATGTTCCAATTCTTCATTGACCTTATCGTTAATCAAAGAGAAAAAAGTGTCTTCGAGAATTAGTTCAGGAACTTCAAAATGTTACTGTTAGGCCCTCCAAGTCCTGCTACGCTAGCCCCGTGATCATGGTAAAGAAGAAAAACGGATCATCTAGGTTATGTGTTGATTTCAGACGTATAAATCGAACAACCAATAAACAAAACTATATATTACCAATTATAGAAGACCTCATTGATCGTCTATCAGGCCAAAAATATTTTACCATCTTGAATTTTCGATCTGGATACCACCAAATTAAGCATCAATACCAATTACCGCATTTGTAACGCCAGAAGGTAAATATGAATGATTAAAAGTACCATTTGGGCTCACAAATGCACCTTACGTGTTTCAAGGAACTGTATACATCATATTGGGAGAACTCAGATTAAACAAAGTGTTGGTATATTTGGTTCGACGACATATTAATTCCCTCTACCACTATCGAAGAAGGTTTCTTCAAGCTGGAAGAAGTCTTGCAACGTCTAGAAGCTCATCGAGCTTGCTTGAATATAGAGAAGTGTAACTTCCTTAGTACTGAAATGAGTATTTAGGGTACAAAATAACGGACGGCGTTGTACAACCAAGTCCTTTGAAAATCAGTGCAATAGAACACTTCTCTAAACTTAAAAATATTCACAATGTCAGACAATTTCTTGGACTAGCAGGACATTTCAGAAAGTTTGTGCCCGAATTTGCTCAGAAATCCAAGAAAAATGAAGCGCTTTTCAAAATCTAAAGCATTCGCTATCATCCAAACCAATATTACCATTGTTCGACAGCAAAAGGGAAACAATTTTATACACAGATGCCAGCAGGATAGGATTAGCTGGTATATTAACATAAAAAGAAAACAATAAGGAATATGTCATTGCCTACTACAGCAAAACAACAAGCCCGTCACACGTCAATTGTCGTGTCTCGCATAAATAGAAAAAGAGAGCTTAATTGTAATAAATACAAGTTAAAAAGTAATGAAAAATGACATACGCGCGCAACTCGAGGCTGCAGTGTAGCCAGATTGTATTGTTGCAGAACAATGGAGACAATACAAATCGAACATTATATTATTAAAGAAGTAAGATATTGTCAAGTGTTTTACAACGCCCCAAATCAGACAAAAGAAGAGCTTTAAAGTGTATGTTAACATCGTTTGCACTTTTATTTTGATAAATGTTTCATCCGGCAACATCGCACAATGAAATTGCAAAGGAATATGTCAAGTATAATCTAAAATAACCTTAAACGACATTGCGGTAAGTTCAAGTAATAGATAAAGTATTAATTTACTCTTAGTCGAATTATACGTTACAAGGAAGGAACGATTAATTCTGAACTCGTCCCTGAATACGAATATGACGCAAGTACGTAACAAACTCGATTCTCATTGGACGCTCACCTGCAACCCACGAGTTGCGCGCGCACACCAGGTATTACGAGACACGTCAATTAGGGGATCCAAACCACGTGACTTTGCCAACCAGCTGGCATTTTTTAATTTTTATGAGGTTAGAATACGGGTTTTTACACATCAACGATGTCAGAAAAGTGACAGATTTGAGAACTCGCCTCGTGTATAAGACTATCCAAGATGCTGTCAAACTTGAATTAAAATGTCCGCCAAGAGGCACACAAACCCTTTGTTTGCTTGTCAAAGTCACGTGTTTTGGATAGGCTAATAGTGTATTGATAATCCCGCCAAAAGAAAACATATGTTTTTTGTATATTTTTTGCCAACTAGGCGGCATTTTTGACAGGTTGTTAGATTGCCTTATTGGGGAAATAAAGAAACACGAAACATATTTTAAAAAATTCTAACCTTAAGACATCTAAAAAATCTTAATAAATAAATGTCATCGTAAAGTATACGTAATCGTCAGCCAAATTTTCATAAAATTCAAAAATCCACTCATTTTTATATGGTAGATTTTTAACATATTGTGGAAAGAAAACTGGCAACGCAGTGAGCGAGTGCATCTTTTGCATGCACGCAGGTAGAGATGCACACGTCCAATGTCAATATCAAATAAAGCTATTCGCACATAAGACGTTGCGTATACGAACAAATTAATACAACTTTGCGTGCACGCAGATATTTGCGATCGATTTCAAATAAAGCCCTCCTATCGGTTCTTCCTGGATAAGGTCCTTGATGAACTGATAACCCTCGCTATGGAAAAAGAGGCACAGACCACCACAGACGCATCGAGGAATTGGAGGTCTAGAGACTTACTACCACTGGAAATGCTAACCAAACAGAGCTGTCAAAGGTACTTTTAAAAAGTATCTAGTGGAAAAACCGATTAAGCTATTGCTGTTTGGTCCACAAGTTCGAAAACAAGAATTTTTATAGTTTGAAAATCCCAAATTCGAGAAGGTTCAATTCTTCTTGAGTATATTGTAGGATCTCCAAACCAATACAGCTTCTCATATCGGTGGATTGTACCACATGAACACTGTTTTCTTCAAATTCGAAAAAACCATTGTCGACAAAATTTTTCTTATCAACAGGAATCGAGATATTATCATGATTAATGATATTTCTTGTATAGTACTTCAGCTTCACTGACCAAACATATCTTAATATACTCGCAGAAATCCCACTATTGTCCATCGTTTTTAATCGGACACTTTCCGTATGAGGAGCAAGGGGGTGAAGCTAATGGCAAAAACAGGTTTGACATCAGGTAACCATTGGAGTTTTAACTTAGGGAGCCACCAGCTCATATTTCTTTGGAGTATTAGAATAAAATCGATGGACTTTAGGTCTGTTCTCACAGGAGTCTCTGACAGTTTGAAACCTGTCAGAAATAATCTGTCAGCTAAGTTACCGATTTATCTTGGAACGACGGCAATGACGCCATTGGAAACATGTATGGGCGATGCTTACTGACAGTTTGCAAACTGTCAGAGACTCTTGTGAGAACAGACCTACCATCTACCTTTTACCTACTATTTGAACCAGTTTTATTTTGTTGGGTCGGGTTTGGGTAAACGTCTCAAGGAACTTTTTTCACGGCCATTTCAAAACTTTTCGTTAACTTAGATACTTTTCTCAGTATCTAAGATACTTTTCAGTATCTAGGATGCTTTTACCTAAGTATCTGAGATACTTTTTGATATCTAAGATACTTTTCAAGATCTAAGAAACTTTTTTAACACACAAGCTCCTTTTAAAAAGTAACTAAGATACTAGATACTTTTGCCAAAAAATAAAAAGTATTTAAGATACAGTATCTTAGATACTATAAAGTAACTAAGATACTCTAAAGTAACTAAGATACTTTTTTCTGATAGCTATGCAATCAAACTCATCAAGCCGACTTTCTAGATCGACCTCCCAATCGATTACTCTCCTAACACAGAAGAGATGCAAACTGGCCTGAGCGCGAACAGATTACTTATTATACCGGTCGAAATGCATGCGATTGGCTAAGAGAATATCAGACGTCAGAATGCACATCAACTTTAAAAAACGTACTCTCTGACAGTCACGTCAGTCACGCGGCCCTCAAACCAAGTAACTCGAATTCGATCGAGTCAAATCTAGGAATCTATGAGCTGTTGATACATCTGGCAAAATGGAACAAGGTGCAGGTCCAAGGAGATTTTGGGGTTGCTGGAAACAAAAAAGCAGATGAGCTGGTGAGAGCAGGTTTCTTTGTTATCACGATTTTTGTATTGACCCAAAACTCCCATTGCTATTATCTACATAAAGTAGCTATTACTGAAAAGATATGTTACATACGTGTTTCGATTAGTCAATTTCTGTCTGGACTTGTGGTTCTTTGCTTTGCTGGCAACGTGGCAACCGAGCTGCTTTGTCTTTGGTCATCTCTTTTATTTCTAACTCACATATCGTATATTCTGATGCAGAAATGCACTTTGACAATAATGTAGTTGATGATATTTTCTCCTATTTATAATTGTAGGTACCTATTATCTTCATACTGAAAGAAGGTGCTTGTGATTTGTGTATTTTCTTTTCATTTTATCATTTGAGCAGTGTTTTCCGATTATTCCGATATAATTTTTTCACATTGAACTATACCTAACCTATAGTGTGTTACTTCCGTAAGAATTCTTCTTAATTAAACATCGAAATGTTGGCAGGATATGAGTAAATCATCAAAAATCATAGCTTGTAAGTTCTACTGGACTTGACTATGAATAAAAATTGTACAAACCTGTCTTAAGAACATATAGTCCGGTTGATACTTGTTAGGCATAAACATAATCAATATCCTATCAAAAAATTGTAGACCCTTAAGAGATGCCACGCCCATGTAGAGGAAAACTCCGAATAGTACTGGCATTGGAATATGTCCCAGCATTGGCGTCAAAAAAACTGATAGTCCGATTGTTAGAAAGATGAGGATGTGAGTTACCCTAAAAAAAAACTTTTGTTAGCTTATGGTAAAAATCAAAGTTGTTACAGGAGATTTCCAATTTTCAGGATTAATAGTTGGATTTTTCTGTGAATTTATCCTTCCCTCTTTCAGCGAAGAAAATTCAGTTTTCATTCAGTTGGCTAATCTAATAATTGAATTAGGTACCGACGTTTTAAAATGTATGCCAGAGCATCATCAGAGCTGAGAAGTTACAAACAGAAACCAACGTCTAAAGGAAACCAACAATTGTTTTCAAACAGCTTATTTTTTTGCTTCTTCCATAAACAGTACCTTCACTGAGGAGTTTGAAAACTGACTTTGCTTGAAAACCAGTCGACCAGGTGAAACTAGGGAATCTACATTATGTTGTTGTCGAAACTAATACATTTTTATTTCAGAAAAATTTTGAGCCACGTTAGAAGGGATGCTGTCTATCTTTCCTACAGCAACACTGTGTGATAGAATTTTAACATCTAGATTCGCCTGTCTCGCTAGCAGAATCCGGTAACAAAAAAAACATCATAAGGCGTAGGTTCCTCCTGGACATGTAGGTTCCTTTCTTGCTGTAACTTTATTGGGCTTCGTAGCACCCTAGCGCACTACACATTTCATTGAATGCAATTTGGAACTACATATCACTATTTACACACATAGGTACCTATGCATTTCAATCTCAGCAATAAACACTGGGGCAATTTTGTCCCAAAAGTTAAAATTTACTGACTGTACTGTACAAAGTATTCAATTTTTTTAAGAATGTAGGTACCATGAGTAAGTACGAGCAATAATTCTCACCTTTGTTCTCTTACACCCAAAAATTGTGGTTTCTCACCAGGCGCGGCACATTCTGATTCCAATTTCAATGAATTTACATGATTAATTGACAAAACTGTTGCTGCCACGAACCACGGTAAACCCATCACCTACAATAAATGTCCATGATTATTCTCCACAGCAAAATTACAGTTCTAAAAGTTCATACCGAACAAATTTGTATAAGTATGGCCAAAATAAACAGATCCAAATGATATCCACAACCTTTTTTCAGTTTGTATTCTTTCCTGTTGATTATGACGCTCGTGATTTGCTGATCCATAAAAATTAAGATCGTTCCCAAAAGTGCTGGAGGTATTGCCAAAAAAATCGAATAAAATGGGTTATGATTGAATGGTGCTATGACCCAACCGCGCGATGGTAAGGTCGGTTTGAACTCGTGAGGTACTTGCAGTTTTGGTGTGGGAATATTACTCCAAAAGTCCAGGAGTGTCATAGCTACGATGGCAATAATAACGGCAAAATCACTGAAGAATTGACGAACTTTTGCCGGAAAAAATAAAGAATTTTTGAAGTCTTTTAACTGAACTGATATTAGAAAAGTTCCTAGGAATAGTAGAATTGACATAAGGAACACATCGGGAGCGTATGGTGGAGTGTTACAACCAGATCCAACCAAAGTGCCGTTTAGGTTCTGAAATTCAATCACATACTGAAATAATATTTAATAATAATAAACCATTACTTACAGCACAAATTGTTTTATTAAATGACGTCCAATTAGCAATTTCCGGATGTTGGGCCTGTACCGAGTCGTTAACCAAACAAGAGCAATCATAAGAAAAGTTCAGGGTGCCTGAAGTGTTTATAGGAAAATTTTTGCCTATGAGTAGAACATTTTCCACTGCCTTATAAATAAATATAAAAGCTATAAGTGTGGCAAAATTCTCTTCCGTAAACCTTGTTATGTAACAAACCAGAGCACTAGCATCTATAGCGACTAGTATCATTAAAATTATAGCCACCCATGTACCAATCCAAAATCTGAAGCTCATATAATCCCAGCCCATTTTCTGACAAAAATCGTAGACGATGGTTTCAAATACTAATACAGGACCTAAAATAATGTATTTATAAATTTCTGGTTTGGTTTGTTTGTTGATTATTTACCAGTTGAGCCTAAAATTGTCAAAGGTTGTCCAGAAAATAATCCATAAAACATACCGCAAACAAATCCAGATACTAAAGATTCCATAGCTGCCATATGGTTTCCCGTTGCTTCGGCTAATAAACCACCAAAAGTTATGATGGGAGACAAACAGGCAAAATACAAAAATATCCAGCTGGCGATACATTGAGAGGCTAAAGCGTCTTTAAAGTCGGACCAATACCATGGGACTTTTCGTTTAACATCATTGATGAATCCTCCGAATAGGACACCGGTTCTTGCTAAGCCAGATTCTTCTCTGAAATTAACAGATTTTTAAAATTTAATATTTTTTTGTTTAAGGATTTATTTTTGACCTCAAATCAGTAGGTACATAACTCGTACCGAGGACTTCAACTAAAATAATTATAAACAGAAAACAGAAAATATAGATCTACCTACATAATAGTTATTTATACACCAAGTGAGTTAAATGAATGTTTATTCATGAAAAGAAAGTTTAACCCACGAGCCCTAGCGAGTGGGTTAATTTTCTTCGAATGAATAAACATTTTAACTCACGTGATGTATACAAAATTTTATCCCATTTTGTGGAAATTTAAAAATAAAGTACAAGGAAAAATGCCGGGAGTGAGTTAAAAATATTTTAAATCACTGAGGTTTCAGATTTTTAGTTGGACAGAGTGACTTAAAATGCCGAGAGTGAGTTAAAATGTTTTTAAATCACTGAGGTGATAAACGTCTACTTACCTTTATTGTTATGCGTTCAATAATGTCATTTTTAAACGTCAAAATGGGATAAAAATATTTAAAGAGATAACTGAGTTATTCTAAAATAGGGACTACAAATCAACATTTCCAATTTCTGTCATTAAAAAGCCTTTTGAGATTATGGTATACCTACTGCATTTTCTTTTCCTTCTAATAATCTGGGTGGAGTTTTGTTCTAGGTGTTATACATCTATAGATGGGTGCGTTCTGGCCCTTCTTAGTTCTAGTATAGGTATTTTTAATCTGTTCTCTCGTTCTAAGATTGTAGTTGTGATAGTCTCTATTCAGTGTGGTCTGCACACTTGTTTTAACTAGGTGGTTTTGTATTTTGTACATAAGTTCAGTACAACTCAAAGATCTTCAACTGATCAATTTTTAGGTAGGGATACTGCCTGTATAGTATTTCACTGGGTGTATCACAGTGCCTAGGGAATATTGTTTTTATTGATTTGTTTTGCAGTCTTTGTAGCTGTTTTAACTGTTTCAGGGTAGCATTTCCATAGCATGGTATCATATACCTGAAGTGCGGCTCGATGAAACTATTATAGATTGAATAGTTTGAGTTTTAATTTAACATATGTCTACACTTCCTCTCCTCACAGCTCCCAAGAATGGAGCAATTTTTGTATTTATATTGCTCCACTTTTTTGAGAATTTTGCCATTAATTTTATTTGTCGGGCTTTTTGTTCTTTTTCCCACCTGATGTAGGACCATATAAACTGTCTTTTCAACATTAATACTGGAGTTTATTGTAGGAGAGCCAATCAAAATAGCGAACTAGATCTTCATTCACAATATTTTCAAGTTCTTTTTCATTTTCTCCAGAGAATATGAAGACAGTATCATCACAAAATTTCACACATTTAGCCCTTAATCCAGCATACTTCAGACTTTGGACACAGAAGGTACTCTAAATGGCCGTTTCCACCAACTATTTTAGGGGAGCCTTAAGAACAAATAGGTATTCCCTTAAATGACATTTTTACATGGAGAAATGACAGTTCAAGGAATACTCATCGTTAAAGCTCCCCTAAAATAGTTGGTGGAAACATCCATAAAGGTCCTAGTACTGAGCCTTGGGTAACACCGACAATAACATTTTCAGCGCTGCTCATCTCATCATTTGACATGGGTGCACTCTTTTCTACCCATTGAGTATGTTTTCAGTAAGTTATGGCATGTCCCTTGAAATCCCATTTTTAAAACTTATCTAGCAACAATGCAATATCCACAGTATCGAAGGCTTCTTGTAGATCGATAAATACACTTACAATGTACCTATCTGTTTTTATACAGTTCACTTGAAATATATTCTAGAAGATCCACTGTTGCCCCAAGTGTACTACCTCTTTTTTGAAAACCCTACTGATGACTATTGAAGTTAAAGTGCGTATGAGACAAGTCTGATTTTTATCATCTTTTCTGTAACCTTGCTAAATGGCAGTGTTATTGGTCGGTAGTTATTCAAATCGTCATGTGCGTCCTTTTTATATACCGGCACAATTTTTGTAGTCTTCAGCTCTTCAGGATACTGTCCACTCTCTAGGATGTGGTTAGTAATTTCTACTATTTAAGGTCCGATAATGTCAGAAAGTGTTTGTGTCTTTTTTTGTTATTTTATCCCAATCAGGAGTACAACTGGTGTTTTAGCTCTTCTATTGTTTTTTCGACTGCCATTATGTTTGTGTGTTGTAATAAAATGCTTTCTCTTTCTTCTTCTTCTTTAAACGTTACTCCAGTTCTGCTATTCACTGTAGTTGATAATATCAATCCAATGCCTGGAAAATGTCCATTAAAAGCTGCTGCAATATCTGCATCCTTGCTGTATATCTTTCCATCTTTATCCGTTACTCGATTTATATTCATCTTTTTATTAGTTCTATTACAAAGACCATTCAGTACTGCCCACGTTTTCCTGGCATTACCCTATGCTTCATTGAACTTCTTCTCCGCATACTTTTTTTGTAATGTAATTCTAAGCCTATTAGTCCAGGACACAGTGAAATTTTTTAGCACTTTTTTTCCCAGTTGGTGTCTAATAAATAGTTTGTTCTCCTGGTGATACAAAGCAAGAATTTTTGAGTCTGGCTAAAATTTTCGGATGGGTTCACAAGATCAATGAAAAGTACAAGTACCCTTATTTTCCCAGACATAAATATTATAACAAAAACAAAATGGCCAAGTACGCGAAAATACATATCTCCAAAAAGAAGTGAAATCAAAGTCAAGCCAAGTTCTTCGTATTCGAAAATAAATGGTGGCTTTATTTATTTATTCTAAAATGTTTCAAACTTGGTGAGTACCTACAGTCAAAATACCTATTGAAACGGTTATTGTTTTAAATTGGGTTTAAATTTAGCTGTATTGCCATTTTCGCGTACTTGGCCATTCTTTTACATGAGATGTTTTTGTCATGATATGTATATGTACTGTATCTAAGATTATAGTTGATCTGCTTATAGTTGCCACTAAATAAATTGTGGATGTATGGAGCCACTTTTAAGTAATTTAAAGAGGGTCATTACTTTGGAAAACTTTATTTAACTTTATATTAAATGTAAATACATGACAAATGAAATCAGTTAATGAACAATAACAATTGAATTTAGAAGAAAGGAACTTTTTGTCTGTAGCTACTCGCCAAGTTTGACACCATTTTATTTTCGAATGCGTATTGAAGAATTTGGCTTCACTTGATTTCACTTCTTTTTGGGGATAAGTATTTTCGCGTACTTGGCCATTTTTTTACATGAAATGTTTTTGTTATGATTTCACTAATTTTTTTAAGGATAGGAATAATGTCATAATTCAACTTTTTTTTTTAGCGCATTAGGTCTTTTTCTTTTTGCTACTGGTTTCCCATCGTCTTCTTGAACTCCTAAAACTTGCTTTCGTGAAGTCCACTCTCAATCATTGCTCCTATGCTTCCTATCCGGTCCTTTTTGTTGAAGCTCAAAAAGGAAGTTCAAGATGATATAATGACCTTAATCGGTTGTATTTAGCAATTGCGGACACTTGCGCTTTAATGTTATTAGTATCAAAGTAAGTTTATTAGATGAACTCCTTCTAAACTTGAAACTCTGGAAATCGCCACATATGCCTGGCCGCATGAAAACACCGATAAACCGATATCAATAGTAATAGTAAATAAAGAAGGAAGAATTAAGCCTTGGCTTTTGGGAATGGTGATAGCATCTGCAATATACAAATTGGAAATTGTTCTCCGTCGACGTATGCACGACTAATAATTTCAAATTTTGTTTTGACTGGAGAAATTTCATAATGAAGTTCATTGTTAAATTTTGTTTCAAGAGCTTTGACTTTTTTATTCTGATCCGCATGCCATTTCACTTTTTGAATAACTCCTAGAACCATTTATCAGACCCAAACTATCATCTATATTTGGCTTTAACATAATTCTAACTCCTTCTTTGATTACCTACAATACTTTCTTCTAATCCCGCTGTCATTGAGTCAGCCTTTACTTGGCAACATGGTAGACGGTGCAAGTGCCTCTGGAGCTATTAGAAAAATTAAGTGTTTTCACTGCAATAAAAGTGTTAGCGATTACGTAAAGTGCAAAAAATGTGAAGAATATTTTCATCCCAGTTGTTTGAAAGAATCAGTGTAGTTAAAAAGTGCAAATTGTAAACATACGCTGCTCATCACAAATGTCGCAGGCAACGTAGGGAAAACCGCTGATGGATCGGCAAACATTGAAGCCGGAAATATCGACGTTCTCACTGCTGAAAACACCTTGTTGCTGAAACTTATTATAGGAATGGCATCCAAGAACAATATTCTACAAGAAAATAACGATTTATTGAAGGAAAAAATTGATCATATCCAGGAAAAACTTCTATGGCATGAAAATGGTCATAACAATTTTGTTAATATTGGCAACGGTGTTGGACATGCAATTCACAAGGGAAAAGCAACAGCTGATAACCCTCATAAGAAAGCATCATTTGCAAACGTCACGGCCAAATCAGCTGATGATAAAACCAAGGCTGTAAGCTTGACAAATGCCAGCAGAGGCCAACCTAACCCTAACCTAACAAACCGAAATGTAAATAAAAACAATCCAAACAATAAAAACAACAACTCGGATAATATTATCACTACTCATCAGCTTAATACGGCAATAATGAACATACAAACGGCGTCCAAGGTACAGGAAATCCAAAGCTTAGGAGAGTACGATAGCATAAACAGCTCCAACAAGGGTGAATGGCAAACGATTAATCGCAAGAAAAGAAGATTCGTTGTTGGTCGAAATACCACCATAAGCAATATACAAACCATCCCAAAAAATGTATCACTTCATGTGTCTCGGCTATCGCCCAATACGAAACCTGAAGAACTCCAAAAAGCACTGGAACAAGACTTTCCAGGAGTGCAATGTGAGGTAGGTACATTCCCCAAAATTACCGCAGCTCTACGCTTCTATGAAGGTTACTGTGCCACAAGATAGATAAAGGATATCTGGCAAAGAGGTGTATGGCCAAATGGTGCAATTGTCTCGCACTTTTTTTCTAAAAGGAGGATACCATCGCAGCAGTTGGATCCTCAAAACTAAAGGACATTAACAAGACTCTAGACAAATTATATCAGTTTGAAATATTATATCAAAATGTTAGGGGATTGAGAACCAAAACTCACCATTTTTATCAAAATACACTGGCAGCAGAATGATGGGACGTTATTTGCATCAGTGAAACGTGGTTGAAAGACTCGTTTTTTGACAATGAAATATGTGATAAATCATACCAAATATTTAGAAACGATAAGGACTATAGCAGTACTTCAGTAAACAGAGGAGGTGGGGTTCTCTGCTGTGTAAAACCAAAGTATAACCCGCAATTTGTATGCAAAAGTTCATGTGTTGATTTCCAATGGCTGTGTATTAGTTTAGTCTTACCTGGTAGTACAAAAATTTTAATCTGTTGTGTGTATATTCAATGTTCGTCAAGTATATCTGTATATGAAAATTTTGTTGAGTCTTTGAATGGGCATGATCTTTTTAAATTTGATAACATTATTATAGAAGGAGACTTTAACCTAAGGGAAATTAATGGTACAGCCTATGATCTTTCCAGAGGGTCTACTAAGGCCCAAGTTGTGAATAACCTGTTACATGAGTTGGATCTCTACTCCATAAATAATAATACCAATTTCTCTGGCGCCACATTGGATTTGGTTATGACAAACATTACAGAGGCTGAGGTCGGAGAGCGTCGTGACTTTGCCTTGGTAAGTGTGGATGAGTATCATCCACCATTACACATAAAATTTTTGTTAGACACTGCCAATAATGCTCGAATTGGCCAGGACAAAAGCCCTGATGCTTTTGTGTTTGATTTTTCTAAGGGCGATTATCATTTATTGTATAGGTTGCTAAATGAACAGGACTGGTCAACGATTTCAAATTGTCCGGATGTTAATGAAAGTCTAGACCAGTTTTATAATATATTGAATAGCATCTTTGATCAGTGTCTGGAGAGGCAAAAAACAAATGTGCTAAATAGTAAGTTTCCAGCCTGGTTCTCAAAGAGGCTAATACATAAATTAAATGAAAAAAATCATTTTTTCCGAATGTCAAAAAAACAATCAAAGCTAAAGAACTTCTATAGGCAAAAGTTTGTTAAATTAAGATCAGAGACTAAAAAATTGATCAGAGAATGTCATAATAAATATCTAAAAAATGTTGAAAGCACTATATATCAAAATCCTCAATATTTTTGGAATTTTGTTAAACAAAAAAGGAAAAACAATAATATCTGCCATAATTTTACATATAATGGCTCCAGTTTCACTGAGAGTACCTCCATTGCAAATGCTTTCGCTACATACTTTCAAGATGTGTACACAAAGGCAAATCACTCAGAAAATTTTGAAAATAGAAAATATAGACATAGAAGATATAATGGAAGCCATAAAATCACTAAAACCTAGAGCGTCCCCTGGTACATGCAGATGGCATACCTACCTACTTTTTCAAAGCCTATTCAGATATCTTGATAACCCCAATTCAAATATTAATAAACAAATCGTTGTCTACAAGATGTTTTCCAGACCAGTTAAAAAATGGTAGAGCTACTCCTATTCATAAATCAGGAGATACAAGTATGTTAAGTAATTACAGGCCAGTTACCGTTTTACCAGCGCTCTCAAAAATATTTGAAAAAATATTACATAAACAAATTTTTAATAATAATAATAATAATAATAATAAATGCCTTTTATTTCACCAAAAATATTGTTTATAAAACATTGATAACAGACGGCGAGATGTAGCTCATGCTACTCCATCTAACCGTCTTTGTTCTTAAAAACTATCTATATTACTATTTTAACCCAACCAAGTAGATGAATAGATAATAGATACAACAATAATATTCAAACTATATACTTAAGACTTAAGTTTACGAGATATAGGTACAATCCACACAAAAAAAATAAAATAAAATAATTAAAAAAAACAACAAAATAAAATAAATCAGTAATCAGTTTGACGGCTTTTCTGAAGCCGGCCAAAGAGGAGAGGGATTTTACACCGGCAGGCAGCGCATTATATACTTTCACAGCACTATAACTAAATGAACTCTGAAATTTAGTTGTTCGATGTTTAGGAACAGCAAAACTTTGACTATTGCGTGTTGATCGACCGTGTATGCTAGAATTTAAAATTAACCTCTCATGAAGATACGGGTAGACCGTTTTTTACAATTTTATAGACAAGTGTTGCCATGTTAACAAAAAATCTCTCATCCAGTCTAAGCCATTTAGAGTTCCGATACAATGGAGTCACATGATCAAATTTCCTAGCATTCAGACAAAATTTAAGACATGCATTTTGAAGCCTTTGAAGACTGTATTTTTCCCTGTGTGTAAGGGCTGGCCAATATATTAAGTCACCGTATGAAAGTAAAGATAATATCAATGAATCTGTGAGTCTCAACTTAACTTCTGTTGTTAGTATATTTTTGTACATGTATAAAATTTTCAATTTGTAATATGATCTTTGCAATAAGCTGGATACATGTGCCTCAAATTTTAGTTCAGTGTCCAAAAAAATCCCTAAATTCTTTTCACAGCTAGAGGGCGTTAACACCGCATTATTAATTTTTATCTCAAAATTATTCAATGAAGATGAACCAAAAATCATAAGTTTAGACTTGACACCATTGAGGACTAACTTGTGAAGGGTAGACATTTCTGAAATTATAGCAAGGTCAGCATTAATAGCCTCCGCAGCCCTAAATGCATCCGTGTGATGGAAAGAATAATAAATTTGAAAATCATCTGCATATTGATGAGATGAACATTCTTTTAGATAAGTATAGAAGTCACATTTGTATAAAGAGAACAACATAGGGCCCAAAATGCTACCTTGTGTTACACCTCTCTCAACATCCAAATACTCTGACAAATGTGGCCCCATCAAAACTCTTTGTCTTCTTCCTAAAAGGTAATCATTTATTAATTCCAGTGCAGTGTCCTGAAGACCAAAATATTTAAGTTTGGAGACAAGCTTTGAGTGGTCCAACGTGTCAAATGCCTTACTATAGTCCAATAAGACCAAAGCAGTCATCTTACCCTGATCCTGCGCCCTAAAAATGTTGTCACAAACATGTAGTAACGCTGTTGTGGTACTATGTTCGGCTCTAAAACCTGACTGGGTAGTGGGCAAAATACGGTTTCCCATAACAAACTTACCCAATTGCTCATTCATTACCTTTTCCAGTATCTTGGATAGTGTCGGTAAAATACTGACGGGGCGAAAGTGTGATATATCTGTCGGATTATTATTTTTTGCCACTGGGATAATGTTGGCACTCTTCCATTGAGTTGGAAATTTTGATGTTCTAAGGCAAAAGTTTATTTTAAAAGTAATATACTTTGTAAGGTATGGAACTACCAGAGAAATCATCTTTAAATCTATCCCATCAGAGCCCCTCGCATTACTTTTTATTTTAGAAATCACACTTTCGATGTACTCATCATTGACCTCAACGAACTTGAAAGTTTCCCTTATATTATAATGCACTTTATTATCATATTTGTCATTAAAAGGATTGTCAGATAATGAATTAATTTTGGGAACACTATCGATAAAAAAATTATTTAATTCAGTAGCTGACCTAGCATTTATCAAATCAGTGTTAGGTGATGATGATTTACATATGTTCATATTATTTAAAGTCTTCCAAAAAGTTTTAGTATCCTTTTTAAATTTATGGTGAAGGTACGCCCGTTTTTCATTACGTACAGCAGCTGTCACAAAATGTCGAAGCTGTTTATATTCCCTTAAGGAAGCTTCGGTTTTAAGTTTTTTGTATTTGGAAAGTGCTTTTTGGCGCAACCTCATCATAAACCTGATATTATCCGTTATCCAAGGTGCAGCAGGTTTTGTGAATCTCGAAGTTTTATAGGGAGCATGTAATTCAAATATTTTCAATAAATTTATACTAAAGAAATTTACCATTTCATCGACGTCACTCATAGTTAGTAATAAGTTCCATTGAACTCCAAATAGATCATTGAGAAAGTCTTCGACTATGAAATTGGAATAATCTTGATAAGTACGATAAGTAACGGGTACTTTTGGTTTTTGGAAATTTAATTGAGTATACACTAAACAATGATCGGAAATGCTATCCATATTTATCACTTGTACATCGGTAGACAATTCTGGGACTGAAACCACAATCAGATCAATCAGGGTACAGTTATTTTGAGATAATCGAGTAGGCAACTTTATGAGCTGAGAGAGATTATACTTTTTAAGTAATCTGTTCAAATGGGTTAACCCGGGGTTACCTTCATCCAAACAGTTTACGTTGAGATCACCAACAAACAGAAGACCAGAGAATGAAGGCAAGAAATCAGTAAGAGAGTTTTCCAAATCATCTAAACATGCATTCAAAGCAGTGGCGGCTCGTGCCTTTGGAAAGAGGTGAAGCAGACCAAGTAGCACCACAGGTAAACATCAGTGGCGGCTCGTCAGAGGAGGCAGAGGAGGCTAAACCTCCCCCAAAAAATTGGGTAAATTCAATTTCAATTTTTTATTCTAATTAAAATAATAATTACACAACAGAATTCCAATTTTCGATATTCCAATGTAATTTTAAAAAATCTGACAGAATTATTTCAATCAATCCCGTGCCCTCACGACAAAAATCTGTGAATCTGGGATACTCAGTAATACCGGCCCAAAGGGCCGGAGTTATATGCGAGCCCGAAGGGCCGGAGTTGTACGCGAGCCCGAAGGGCTAGAGTTATTTTAATCACGGGACTCAGTCTATATATTCAGCGGATAATTTAGAGCCAATTAAAAACCAGGATTATTTAAAATGCGATTTTTAGCGTTTGATCAAAGAGTCGGGAATATTCAAAAACTTTAGTTTTATCAAATTGACTTTGGAATGTTGGTTTTCCTGAGATTTTTATTTTTTTCAGAAAACGGTGGTTTTCGCAAATATATACTACTTTATCGTTGTCTTTGTCTTACTCACTATAATCAATAAGGAAACCTTGTAATGTCATTTTCATCGAAATTAAACTAAAAACAAGTTTCCTATGATTTATTTGGGGAATTTTAATTATTATTATCATTATTAATTAATTATTGAATTGAATTTTAAACAAAAACCCCATTTAAAATGTTATTTTTGTTTTCCGAAATGAGATGTGGCAACGTTGCTTTTAGTTGGCCATTTTGAAGTGACGCCTTGTGATTTTTTGCCAGTTTTTCCTCGAATTTTACACTTTTCCGAGGCTTTTCAATGGAAAAAGGCGATTTAACATACGAGGCTTTGAGTTTTTTTCATCTTCTAGCAAAAATGTCCAGTTTTAAAATGACATAAATAACAAAATCCCATTTAAAATGGTTTTTTTAAAAGTTTTGATGTGGCAACACCGTTTGTACCAACTTTAAATAGGTTCTGTAATAAATGTCATTTCACAGTCGGCAATTTTTAATTGACGTGTTCATATTTCTATCCAGTTTTTCCTCGAATTTTCCGCTTTTCCAGGCCGTTTTCAGTCAAGAAAACCAATTAGAAATACGAGGCTTTGAATTTCCTACATTTTGTGCTAAAAATTCCCAGTTTTCTAATGGGGTAAGTGACAAAAACTCAAATTTCATTAAGTAGGCTTTGGAATGTCATTTTTAGAGGTTGTTCTTTAGATTTGTCCGCTTTTCCAGGGCTTTTGTGGTCGGAAAAACCGATTTAAAGTACGAGGCTTTAAGTTTTTTTCATTTTTTAATAAAAATTTCTAGTTTTAAATGCCATAATTAGCAGAATCCCATTTAAAATGCTTTTGATGTGGCAACATCGCTTGTGGCTGTCGGCCATTTTCAATTGACGTGTTTACATTTTTATTCAGTTTTTCTTCGAATTTCCACTTTTCCGGGGCTTTTTCAGTCGAGAAAACTGATTTAAAGTACGAGGCTTTGAGTTTTCTTCATTTTCCACCAAAAATTTCCAGTGTTTTAACGGGGTAAGTGAGAAAAACTTTAGTTTTATCAAGTAGGTTTTGGAATGTCATTTTCGTTGTTTTTTTTTTTGGAATTTTTATTTAAAGTTTTTGGGGTCCGGGGAACGTTTTCTACCACTTTTTTTCTCAAAATTCGCAAAATATGACGTTGACAGCTGTCAATTTTTTTTTACACAAATCGATAGTTGGCGTGGCGAAACTGCCTTTTACCGGGGTTTGATTTTCGTAGTTTTTATAATAGAGCGGGGAAAAAGTCGAACATGTGTCAAATTTGACAGGCGACATCTGTCGATATTGATGACAAAAGTTTTATCCGAACGAACCCGTTTATTGTTAATTGATTTTTCATACTCCGGCCCTTCGGGCCGTAATCTTTGAAACAAAAAGACGTCATTTTGTATCGATTGTCAAAAAACCCCAAGGTTTGAAATTTCAATTTTTTGACGTTTGTTGTATCATGAGCAGCGTTGTTATATGTTTTTTTTTTTCAAATCTAGAAATAGAATATTATGATAAATTCCCTTCCCCCGAAGCAAAAAGTTTCTCATGAGGGGCGGCAAAACAAGCTCTTGCACGAGGGCGGCCAAAGAGCTAGAACCGGCCCTGACATTGGAGAAAACTAAAACTCGGAATATCAACTATAAATCACATTTTGAATATTCCCGATTTTTGATTGCCTCCAAATTATTCACCCAAATTATCCACTGACCAATAGAATTATAGACTGTGCCCCGTAATTAAAATAACTTTAGCCCTTCGGGCTCGCGTATAACTCCGGCCCTTCGGGCTCGCGTATAACTCTAGCCCTTCGCGCTCGTATTACTCCGGCCCTTCGGGCTCGCATATAACTCCGGCCCTTCGGGCCGGATTCGCGTATAACTACGGCCCTTCGGGCTCGCATGACGCATATAACTCCGGCCCTTCGGGCTCGCATATAACTCCGGCCCTTCGGGCCGGAATTACTGAGTATCCCAGATTCACAGATTTTTGTCGTGAGAGCACGGGATTGATTGAAATAATGTTGTCAGATTTTTCTAAATTACATTGAAATATCGAAAATTGGAATTCTGTTGTGTAATTTGTGAATTATTATTTTAATTAGAAATGAGGAGTAAAAAACTGAGATTGAATTTTCAAGTTTTTGAGAGAGGCTTAGCTTCCTCTGACGAGCCGCCACTGTGAAAATTTGTATACAAGTTGGTCAAAATCCCAGAAAAACTCGTAAGATCTACTCAAAATCACTGAAAATCTTTTAGCCTCCTCACTTGAAATAGTCACGAGCCGCCACTGGTAAACATACCACTGGCAAACAAGGTAAACAAAAAAGTTTGTTCAAATAATAACTACCACACAACCACTTTTATTCCGTATACCATTCGTTGCGACATTTCCGCGTAAACGCTCTGTCTTTGGATTTCGAAATTTTGTTTATATTTAGTACAGGCAAAGATCTATTTGAACTTGAAAAATCCTTTTTTATCTTCATTCGTCCACTGCGAAAATTGTTTTTCCAGAAAAACACACACCGGATTATATTCTGGAAACATGACGAGACGAACCGGCAAATAATAAGAGAAAAATAACGAATTCAACTCCGTAAAATCAAAATTATACGAACGTCAGGAGCAACAAACTGCGAGACGCGCACAAAATCGCAGCCTCAAATAATAATATATTCAGCTAATCGGCGTCGGCGTACGAGCCGTTTCCATGGCAACCGACGGGTGGTAGGAAGCGGTCCGACCGATTCTTGAAATGCGCGTCAAGTGCCTTGGAAAAACGTGATCTGAATGCTCAGTGTCCATTTTTCCACAGTTTAATTCTTTTCAACGGTTTGTGGCGCTCGGCGACTAGGACCAGAACCGAAATTAAAATTATTTGAGAAATTTGAATTTCAATATTTTATCTTATTGCAAAATGTTTGATTTATTTAAAAGTTATTAACTTATGTTAATTTAAGGTGAAGCGGCGCTTCACCTGCGTCATGCGGCGAGCCGCCACTGATTCAAAGCATTAGGTGGCCGGTATAGTGATCCAAAACAAAAGGTTTTATTATTAATTTTCACACTGATCCAAAGTTCTTCCAAAAGGCTAGACTGAGGAGGTATTTCCAATATTTTAAATTTAAGAGATTTTTTAATATAGAAAGCCACCCCTCCCCCGCGATCTCGATCTTTTCTCAATAAGGTATAGTCAGGTATTTCTATATTTTCCGTTAGTATCGCACTATGCAACCAGGTCTCAGATAAGCCAATGATATCATAACCCTCCGCCCCAACAAACTCAAGAAAAGCGTCAAACTGTGAGCATAGTGACCGAATATTAAAATGCGCAAAAAAAAATTTTCCCTCGCATTCGCCATAAATAAACTAAATTTAAATATCCAAACCACTCCACACTGTATATTATTACTAAATTATTTACTATATTTTAGGTGTATACTAGCTTCAGTTAATTAATTCACAAAATTGCAATTTATTGTACCAAAAAAATAAATATAGTATTATAGTATTTATAATTATCACTTTCATTCCTTAGGCATATTCTTAAATCTATAGTATATATAAAAATTAATGCCACTTTTCGTTGTAATTTTATAACTCAAGAACGGGCTCACCTAGCCAAACCAAATGTTTAGGCTTTGTTCGGACTATTCATTAGATGGTTTATGTGAAGTTTGCACAAAATCGGTCGAGCGGTTCTTCATTTATCACATTTTTTGTAATAAATGAATTATTCAATAAATGTAGGATCATTTTGTTAATGGGGATTTTGCTGTCAAATTGAAACTTTTTTCAGCGTTGACATTACCAGCATGTTGTTATGTCATTAATGTGGTCATTTCATTACTTATTTTATTTATTTATGAAAAAAATTTACTAAGCCCGCATACGGCGCATTCTCTTATAACCGATACCAAGTTTATTTTGTATACCGCGCCATCTCTGATACCTGGAACGAAACTCGGCATTGCAGATACAGTAGAACAATGTTGCTCAGGAACTGGAGCTATTTCGAACAGAACTATTCCACTATTCCGATCAGATAGAGTGGTGCAGAAAAAGTAGATCAGATAGAGTAGTGCAGATAGAGTAGTGCAGATAGAGTAGAACAGATGGAGCAGTGCAGTGCATGCAGTGCAGATAGAGTGAAACAGGGCTGCGCTAGAGATTTTTTTTGTTTTCTTTACATTCTTTGAACATTGCTGTGCCTGAGTTTATTTATTTGGTGGTACACTTTACAAGAATAATGCCCACAAGCTGCCTAAAAAAGGATGATGTAAAATTTTAATTTTAGGTGACTTCTGATCCAGAGAGTAAACATTAATTTTCTTCAACCAAAGCCAAATTCACCATCGAAAAAAACTGAATTTAATTCAGCTAATAGATACGTTAACACAACATTTAATAGGTATATTTAATAATTCAGAGGCGGTACGAAGTTCGCCGGGTCAGCTAGTAATGTATAAATCACATGTAGGTAGGTATTATTTATTGAGAAGAAAAGAACGTCGTATCGCTTGCAAATCTATTTACATGTAATATTATTTCATTCATAAAAGTTAGAGTTTATGAGACATGGAATAAAATAATAAATCCACTAAAAAAAAAACCCAATGGGATTAACATTCCATCATCAGAGAAATATAAAATAATAGTGATTTATTGCTAAAGGTAATACGCAAACGTTATTTCAACTCTGCTTTAGATTTAATACATATTTTATTCTTAGTTTTAGTATTATAATTATAAATTTGCCCAGATGATGACCAGACATTTGTATTGCCATATTTCTTCTTTGCGTCACATAACAGCTCATATTTGGAACGGGTATCTTCAAAAATGGTAACAGGTGTATTTTTTAGGAGCCTTTTCGCCTTATAGACCTCATTTCGCTTAATGTTGCTGACGAACCTGATAATAATTGCCTTCGGACTACCATTCTCTGGTCCCCCTGACAGACGAAAAACACAGTCCAAATTTTCCCTGGAACAATTTACATTGAGACTTTCCTTTATGACGAAAGGAAAGTCCTTTATGAAACGCGGTACCATTTCTTCCAAATTTTCATCCTCTTTCTCCTCCAGTCCACATAGTCTGAGGAAGTTTCTCTTGTGTTGTTGTTCAAGATTCTCGATACAGACTTTCAAATTATCTATCTCCATTTTATTAGCCATAACGCCCTCATTAATTTTCTTTAAGGTGTCGTTAACTTTATTGAGTTTATCATTTATTCTATTCTCAAAGCTATCAAGTTTTGCATCAATATTTTCTAATCATGTCAAACATGTTATTCTGCCTCAACAACATGGGTTTCAAAAAGGCAAATCAACAACAACCAATCTTAGTTTGTTTACAGAGTTTTTGGCTAAACATGTAAGCAGTGGCCTACAAGTTGATGTTGTGTGCACGGACCTAGCGAAGGCATTTGACAAGGTGTGCCATGATGTCCTTATAAAGAAACTGAAGCAATTCTCATTTAGTGATAATCTGATTAGTTATTTGGTCTCATACATTGGCAATAGGCCTCAAACTGTCAAATTTGAAGAAGCTAACTCTCAGAGCTATGTGGCCGTGTCTGGGGTACCTCAGGGATCCGTTCTTGGACCGCTGCTCTTTGTGTTGTTTGTTAATGACATATCTAATTATGTGGGTAGTTCAGAGTTCTTACTATATGCAGATGATCTAAAGATCTTCAAAATTATTGAAAACGAAAATGATGCAATACTTCTACAGAGAGATGTAGATAAAATCCTATCTTTCTGTGAATATAATAGGCTGTCACTAAATATTGGTAAATGTAAATGTATTAGCTTCTGTCGTAGTCAAAATCCTATTTTAAATGACTATAAAATTTGTGATGTCAAACTAGATCGAGTTCAAGAAATTCTAGATTTAGGTATATTATTCTCAAAAAATCTATCTTTTGCTCATCATATCGAGAAACTTCATGCTGATGCTATGAGGAAGCTGGGATTTGTGATGAGAACCTGTAATAAATTTAAAAATTCAAACATTTTCTGCTCGTTATATAATTCATTAGTTCGATCAAAACTAGAATATGCCACAGTAATCTGGAATCCTGTAACTTATGTCCATACAGACCTAATTGAAAAAGTTCAGAAAAAGTTTTTGAGGTATCTCTTTCTAAAAAAACATGGTTTTTATCCAAGCTTCCCACACCTTATATCATATCGGACGCAATTAGAGGAATTTGATGTAGTGGAGTTGAAAGCTCGTAGAGAATTTTGTGATATTAATTTTATCTATAATATTCTAAATAACAATATAGATGTACCTGAGTTGTTATCATATATAAACTTCAATGTACCTGATGTAAGGTTGAGGCAAAGAAACATTACTTTTAAGGTACCTAATTTGTCTACTCCTTTAAATAGATGTCTGAAGAGTATCAATTAGTTTGTATTAGATAATAGTGATATTGATCTATTCTTTAGTACAAAGACTCAACTTTATGGAGAATTTTATAATAATTTTTTATGATATTTTTTTCTGATACTTTTTATTATTTTTTTAAGTTTGTTTTGTGATTTTTTATAATGATTTTTTGTAATAATTTATTATATGCTTAAGTCATTGTTAGTAGTATGGATTTGTTTGCTACTATAGGTTTACTAAACTGTACTTTTTTTAAGGATGTGGAAATGTGTTATTTGTGCTGTATAAATAAAGTTCTGTTATTATTATTATTATTATTATTATTTATTAGTGATGCCGTGAGACTCGACACTGGTCTCGTCTCGTCTCGTCTCGACTTTTCGAGACGATACTGGCTTTTGATCTCGTCTCGTGAAGTCTCGACGAGACGAGACCAGAATCAGCGAGAGTCTCGTGTAGTCTCGAGTCTCGAGATTGCAATTAAAATTTTTCTTTCATAGCTTTATTATTGGACTATTCTCTGCTATTTGAATATGAAACCAGTAAATTTTAATACTAACAATTAAGGGGATGATTTCTACATATAAAAAAAATATCTACTTAATTTTCAGATTCCACTTTCGTTTTAGCCAGTAGTGATATCAATTTTCAAAAAATGTTTGAAGCATAAGCACTTTCGGCTTAACTGGAAGTTAGATCTGAAGATAAAGTATGTAGAAAGCATCCCATTAATTCACAAAAAAAAATACAGGATGATTATTTTTCCAAAAACTGTTTTGTCCGACATTTTTTTAATTTTTATTTGACGTTCATTCTTCACTGTGATTTTCCACTCTTTAATTAACTGCTCTTTTACTGTGGCAGTTTGGACTTCCGTTATAATATAAAAATAAAAACCATAAATACAGGGTGTCCAGAAAATAGCGTAAAAGCTCTCCACGTAGTAGGGGACCCTTTGAGAAACACTAGAAAAATAATTTAAAAAATCCTTCTCCAGCATTATTCTTGGTAATATGAAGTGGTATGGAAATTCACCTTCAAATTCCACAGGTAATTACATAGGTATTTAATTCAATTCTCTAACATATTGTCAACGGGATATTTTCAGTGCTGCCAATTTTAATAAATGTTAAAATGCAATTAACTTTCTTAAGAATGCCACTAGATTTTTTAAATTATTTTTCTGGGGTTCCTTGAAGGGTCCTCCACCACGTAGTGAAGAGTTTTTACGCTATTTTCCAGACACCCTGTATAACTCGAGACCAGAAGAGACCACTCGAGACGAGACGAGACTTTGGTACTCGAGACCGAGACTAAGTAACGGTCTCGTCTCGAGATGTCGAGACGAGACCAACCTTAAGTCTCGTCTAGTCTCGTCTCGCGGCACCACTACTCTTTATGTTTTTCAAGCGCTTCACGGGCTCTTTTTAGAAAAAACTTTGGAAAGTTCAAGTTATCTGAAGCGATGAGTTCCACATATGGACTAGGAAGAGCTTCGAGCATTAAATGCTGCTTACACATACTGTGTATTTAAGAGCAGAGTCTGGGGAGCAGACATACGGAGCTACGAAGGATGCAGAACCATATTCCGCATGTGGGTAACTTCACTAAAAGTTTGCACCGATCTTGATGGGTTCGTTTAGGATCGGCTAAAATATGCACACATAGCTTGCACATACGCACTGTTTTTGGAGCAAATGGTCCCAAGTTCGATTCTTGTTGAAAGCAATAAATTGTTTTTTTTTTTTCAAGTTTTGTTTTTTCTTTTAAAGAGTATTAAGAGGACGGGTTAGTTTGGGTTAGTTTGGATTAGCTCTATTTGGCAATACATTTTTTTTTTTAAGTTTTGCTTTTTTTCTTAGGATTTTTAATTTTTTTAAAAGATTATTACGAGGACAGGTTAGTTTGGATTAGCTCTAATTTCGTTTAAAATACCAACATACAAAGACTGGCTCTCATCACGAATTACGGTGAAGCTCCGTCTGTCTGTTCCCCAGACTCTTGTGTTTAACGATAGCTGTGGAGGGTGGTCAAATTTTCAGGGTTTTTGTTTTTTTGTCCATGAGTTTTGCCATAATTCATATCAGTATGCCCAATTTCAGCCTTCTAGCATGTTTGGAAGTACCTTAGAATTTTGATGATCTATACATGAGTGAGTGACAAAATTGGCGCTATTTGGGGCCATGTATCTTTTTTGTTGGTTGATGGAAATTGATGAAATTTAGTTTTAGTATTAGGTCTATAAAGATCTACGAGTGTGCAAAATTTCAGTTTTCTAGGACACTTCAGAGTTACAGGTAGGTCGAAAATGACCTGAAATATTTCGAGAAAAGGTATACAGTAGTGCTCGAACTTGGCGGGGGGCACTACCGTGCTCCCAGATTTCACATTTACTACAATAGAACATAAAGTATATAAAAATAGCAATTTGGCTTATCTCAGATTACTGAAAGTGAGTCTGGCTAAAAATTTTTGGATCTTCAATTTTTCACTTGTCAGACATATTATCCATACTCACAGATTAGCCGGACTATTTTTTCACATAACTTCAGTATACTTCTCATTAGTAGACCTATTTTTATCACTGAGAAAAAAAAGGGTCGTGCATTCGTAAGCTTTAACGCATTTTGCGCCTCAACCCATCGGAAAACCCCCTGTTAAAATATATGTATTTTGCTTAGAATTACTAACCCTACAATTCTATCCATGTTGTCTGATTGGGAAAATAAGTACCGAAAATCGTCACTGCCTCCTAGACTATATTAAGTTTATTTTTCGAATCTTCAAATTCTTTCTCAGTGTGTTCGTTTCGTATTCTTTTCCATCTCACATATAGTTAGGTCCCGTTCTTTTAATTTTTCAATATATGCATTTGTAACCCACAAACAAATTATCATTTCTCACTTTTATCGTGGTCTGCTTAGTATACATTCTTTTTTTGTATTGCTTAGAGCTGCCAGTGTCTCAAATGTATTATTATTGTTACTCTAATTTATGTTTTCCTGTACCTATCTTGATTTTCCATTTTCTGGTGTCCAGTGTAGGTATTTTTTGTTTAGTATTTTTAACTAAGATTTTTTTGACCTCCAAAAATATAATTCTACTAGCCTGGTTTGGCTAGGTGAGCCCGTTCTTGAGTTATAAAATTACAACGAAAAGTGGCATTAATTTTTATATATATAGATAATCAGAAATATTGTGGTCTTCTATTTTCATGTTACATTGTATTAGTTATTATATGATCAAGTATGGTGGCTGTGTTTGCTGTTGTTGTGGCATTTTGACGACTGATCATATTCTGAATTTCGTATCCATTCATCGCCACCATATTTTTATATCTGGTAAATACTTGTGAATTTTTGAGGAGATCCAGGGTAATGTCAACAATAAATATACAGGGATTTTTTATGTTTTCGAACAGTTTGTCCACTTGTATAAATAATTTGCTTTTTGGAGGTCTATATAGGACATCAAAGACTGTCATATTTTGCTGTGGTAAATATACAGAGACCATGCTAGAATTTGTCATACATGTTATTAGTTTGCTGTTCAAAACGTATGTTACTCTATTTTTTACATAAATGCTTGCGCCTCTCCCCCTAGTAGTTCTACAATCATGTACAGCAGTATATGATGGTATGTTGAAATAGTCCTTTTCACCAGGGTAGATCCATGTCTCTGTAAGCACAATTATGTGTATCACTTTTTGACTTTGTAGTACAACGGTAGTACTATGTCATTGAGATCACTTATTTTGTTTCGGATGCTTTTAATATTGGAATAAGATATTGAGGTTTTCAGCTACTACCATTTTGACAATTGCTCTTTTTTTATGTTTTACTAAAGTATATTCCAAATGCATTTCAATTATTCAAAATCTCTTTGGCTTCTTATTCTATTGGGCCGGCCGCTTTCACCTTTCCTTAGGTATACTTTGCCATTTGTGACGAATGCTGCCTTATAATTGTTCACCTTCTTATACTCCTTTGCTTTCTTGTAAATTAGCTGGTTTAGAGGTATCAGATCTTCATTGAAGAATATGTTCTTATTTCCTCCAAGTAACCCACACTCATTAAACTTCTCTAGAATTTATTCTTTAAATTTTCTTGATATCTTCATCTTGCAAAGTCACCTTCATAGCTGTAAATACTTTTTTCAAGCTTTCTCTTGCCTCTTCATTTTTGTTCTAATTCGTTCAGTCTATCCTCCATGTCTGCAACTCTGCCCTTTAGCTCTTCATTTTCTTTTTTTATTGTCTCCATCCTGCCAATCATTTCATCGATTTTTTCCGCTGTTCTTCAAAAATATTCGACATAAACTGCACCGAATCCTTTAGTTCCGGGAATTCCTTTCGTATTTTATCTTTAAAAGGATTTTCGTTCATGTTGCTGCCGGCGCTGCTAACCCCACGTTTTTCCACTCGCGAGTCACAACAAATCAATCTGTTTGCACTATTCACTGCTCCCACCTGTTTTCCACAACTAGGGTGGTAGCTTAGTTCGCAAGTATCACAACTTAACGCAAAAGTAACCTTTTCTACAATATTCGCACTTTATTTGAGGACTTTCGAAATTTGGATTGTTCACATTGGACATAACCTCAAAGTTATATCAAAATGAAATATTACTGCACTGTCTAGACAGTGCCGACTGAAAACTATTTGCATTGATCAGACAGTGCCGACTAAAATCCATCAACACTGTCTAGACAGTGCCGACTGATGAAATTTATCTGCACTGTCCAGACAGTGCCGACTAAAAACCATCTGCACTCTCCAGATAATTGCATTACAATATCATATGAAGTTATAGTTATAATCAAAATAGCTTGCATTCCTTGCTGTCAGGTCGAAGCCAAACATTCATTCGAAGGTGCCCATAAACACAAATGTCGCATACTTACAAACAACATTTTTCCGACGAGCGTGCGCAAAGTAGTACTTTTCCGCAAGCATTTCCGTGCTCAAAGCTACACTTTTTCAAACGAAAAATGTTTTCTGTATTTCGTATACGACATTTGTGTAAACCTTCGAATGAATTTCTGGCCTCGCCTCGACCTGATCTGTGAAAATTGACATTTTCAGGTACCATTAAAAAAACACCCATTTTGCGCATTTAATACAAAAGTAACTATTAATTTAGGTTAATATTGAGTCTCTTTGACATATGAATGATTTTTTATTTTTAACCATATATCAAATGTTGACATTACTGACTTTTTGAAAATTTAAAAATGTCATATTTCTGTCTTTTCATTTTCCGGTTGCATTTCCCGTCCTACGACGGAAAATGGAGCAGGAAAAAATTTCCCGTCCTCATTTCCCGACCTCATTTGGTTCGATTTGGTTGTCACGATTTTTTTTTTCAAGAAATCACGGTTAAAAATAAAATAGTATACAGACCTCGACGGGAAACTTCATTGTTGTCTCGAGGTTTAGTTTATCTCGACGCTACGCGTCTCGATAAACTATATAACCTCTTGACCAGCAATAAAGCATTTCCCTCGGATTGTTATATACTATTTCCAGACAATATCAGGATAAAACTAAAAATAAATCACATACCTATTTTTTCAGAACAAATTAAAGTAAAACAACGAAATACTCCTTACAAATTGGAAAAATCGACTATAGATAGGTATACGGATGTAATCTTGAACGAATTCAACCAGGATCACAAGTATTGAACTGACAGAATCAAAGTCAAGATAAAACAACGACTGACCAAAGGATTTGGTCAATGAGGACGTTGTGTTTCTTCTACAGTTTTCAATATATATTTTGATCACTTTCAAAGTATGGAAGAGAAAATGTTAGAACATGGACACACCCATAGAGAAAAGGTCTTTGTTCACTGTATGTATTGCGGAGAACCGCAAATAGAGTTGGCTTCAGGAGTAAATACTCACATAACAAGAAAACTGATCAAGGAATACAATGATGAGTGATGACTGGTCAATTTCAAGCAAACTGGATTATGACGTGTGTTGGAAGAATGGAACGAGGAAGACCTGGAGAAAGGGCCTAGATGATAAAATTTGAAACATAAGCCTAGATAAAGATTTATGGGGAAATAGAGGAACTAGCAGAGTTTGGGAATCGGAAAAAAGTAGTGAAACTAATTTATAAATATTTGTTCCGCCTCCGATTTGCATTCAAGTTCGATTAATTCCAGCATAATTTTCACTAATCGTTATCACTAGATACCTTAATTACATAAGAGTGTCTCCAAACAATGATCCTTCGGACCTTGAAAACACATCATATTATACAGAATATAACGCCCTCGTTTATAATTCGTATTAAGATTTGGCTGTTTTGGGACTACCTGTTGTTACTTTAAAGTTTGAAAAAAAAGTTAAGTACCTTAATTTTTGTTCTTCTTCTTCTTCGTCAATTTCTTCAGTTACTTTTTCCGCTGGCCTTTTACGTATATCCTGCGAAGGTATAGCCGCTGGCGGTTCTATTCTTATGGCAGGATCCCATTCCCCAGGAGGTAATACTGTTACAGCGTCCAAAAACTCATCAACCCCGGCCAAAAGGTGACTTCGATTTCTTGCTCTATAAGCTACCTCATGAAATACTTCGTCTGACATTAGAGTTGCCATTGCTCTACCTATTTCATGATATCCTAAAATTTGGAAAATAATTTGATACAAACAGGCAAACAAAATCTATGTCTATCTACTACCCACCACGAACCAGTGGTAATGTTTAAGTTGTGTCTACCGTGAAGAATCATGAACAGATCCTTACCTAATGTCGATGAACTAGGGCCAAGCAACACAAACAAGAATCTCGTAGGTACAGGCACTTCTGTTAAATCTCCCAAGTCGTGGGCCTGGCTCAACCGAATAAATGCTGATAAAGATTTGTCCAAAAAATCCACTTCGCCTACTAGAATATTGCTAGCTTCAGCTCCTGGTGGTATTTTCTTCATGAAAGCTAAGTTGTGCTGAGGTACGTCGTTTACTAAGTCGGAACCGCTGTGGTTCCTTGTTATGGATACGTTGCTGGCGCTTTTGAGAAGCCTTTGAGGTTTATCGTGACCTAAGTTTGTCAGTGAAATTTTAAAGGTTTTCATATTTTTCAAATACAATAAATGCATTCAAGCAGGAACAGGTTGTCTACCATTAATTTTTTTTTTTAAATCGCCTATAAATTTATTGAAAGAGCTTAATATTTCAAGAGTTGTGAGGATTAAATTATTCCCCAAGCCTTTTTTCGAAACATAAGATGCTATCTAATATTTCAAAGGTCTCTACTTCCTAAGTCGCTTCTTGCCGGAAAAGTAGGTACACAAGAAATAAAAATACTGGTTTAAGACATAAAAGACATTACGACAGATGTACCCACCTCGGGCCAGAAGTCCACAGGCCCACTATCAATGTTCGGCACTTATTTAGCACAGAAAATACCCTTGGTACCTTGATGACTATAGTACGAAGTACCACAGAATGTCATTGGTACCCACCTATATATTCTGTGGTAGTAAGTAAATAATATTAAAAAATGATAATGTAAAACAAGTCGCCATATTGGCAAGGTTTGATAAATAAGACTGGGAATTTTAACACTACTGGAAAGACATTCAAAATGTATATCGTTTGAT
This sequence comes from Ceutorhynchus assimilis, assembly GCA_917834065.1. NCBI lineage: Eukaryota > Metazoa > Arthropoda > Insecta > Coleoptera > Curculionidae > Ceutorhynchus > Ceutorhynchus assimilis. Next base: position 46,813,013 of record OU892280.1, on the reverse strand, counting down.
ACTCCACATCTAAAATTTTTTAAGGGTATTGTATTTTCGCGTCTAAGTGGATACTTCCACACCGCATAAAATTTAGGCAGAGATGTGTTCCCCCTTTCAAAACCTTTATAAGGCGATTTAAAACAAAATATGACTGTTATCCTGTTAAAAGCATCTCAAATTATATCATATGTATGTGAAAGACATGCAAGCAACAGTGTCTACAAAAGCAAAACAGCTGGAAAATTAAATTATATGCACAGTCGACTACGGATGAAAAACTACGTGATTTTCCAAGAAAAATTTTTAAATTCTAAATCTACCAGCATAATAAACGTCACACATTCGCATACGATTTATTTTTACCCTGTCCAGGAACATTTAAAAATTTCCCAAAATCTGCAGGTGATTTTCCCGATGACTGGTCGGAAAAACTGCTGTGCTCGTCGACTGAAATTTTCAAAGAAAAGCTACTTAGAAGAGATTCGAAGACTTACAAAAAAATAGAATCACACATAAGAAAATTATTTTTTGTATAGGTCAAATTCCCAGCATGCCGTTAAAATGGTACATTAAATTCAGTGCTAGAGTAGAGTGTGGAAAAACAATACACGGTGAAATTCAAGATCGTAAATATCCTCTACCTTTTGAGTTCTGGCGCAATGTTACCCACGTGGTAAATCCTTGGACGTGTTGAGTATATTCGCCTGTATTAAAAATTAAAATTTGTTTCAATTCGTACCGCCAGACACTAAATAATTGATTGTTGCATTATCCCCATAATATGATTTCTAACAAGAACGAATTGATGGAAAGATTCTAAATTCCTTATATGTTTATTCAGTCGGTATGGCTTTCAGAGGAATCTCTTATGGCCAATCCTAATGAACTTCAAAATATGAGATAAGTAACTTCTGCTAATTCAGGCACAGGCCACAACCTAGTTCTTGGGCGACTGGAGACTCTTTATGGAAAAGTATATCAGAGAATAAAATAAAAGTCGACAATAGTTCAATAATACAATCTAAATCAATAAATCTCGAAAAGTTCTAAACAAAAGTATAGGTAACTATGGAAAATATGACAGGAGGGTACAAAACATCGAGGATGTAGATTAGATAAGATTCATCATAATTCAGCCTTGTCGCGTCTACTGCTGGCCTTTCGCAACCTAATCCATCTTGCTCGGTCTTTGGCATCTCGGATCCAAATTGTAGATATCCTCTTGATATCATCGAGTCGCCGGTCTACCCCTACCCCGGCTTCTTTGTGAAGCATCTCTAGGTCGCCACTCCAATATCTTCTTCGTCCACCTATCATTGGTCATTTTTGCGACGTAGCCCCAGTTCCACTTTAGGTGTGATATTCTCTGCATCTGCAGCATCTGTAACTTTAGTTCTCCTACGGATCTCTTCGTTGTGGATTCGGTCTTGCAACGTCACCCCCAGCATAGCTCTTTCCATGACTCGTTCGGTAACTCTTATTTTGTTGATCGTTTTTTGTGTCAATGTTAATGTTTTTGAGCCGTATATCAGTATTGGGAGGATGCACTGTTCAAAAACTTTACACTTGAGGGCCTTGAGGCACACTGGGATGTCTGATATGAATACATGTTTCAACCGGCCGAAGGCAGCCCATGTTAGTCCTATTCTTCGGCTAAGCTTACAGGTTTGGATATCTATTCCGATTCGAATTTCATGTCCTAGATATTTATACGATGTTACGTGTTAGATTTCTTTTTCTTCTATTTCAAAGGTTAGAGCTAGAGACCAGATTTGTCATAAATTGGGTTTTGGCGATGTTGATTTTCAATCCATTTTCTTCATCTAGTCGCTCTGAGAAGTACGATATCGTCAGCGAAACGCAAATGGTTCAGTTTTTTTCCATTTACGTTTATTTCCTTATTGTTTAGTTCTATCTTTTTAAACATGTACTCAAGCAGAGTTGTAAAAAGTTTGGGAGAGATCGTATCCCCTTGTCGAACGCCCTTTTCAATTTTAAACTGGTTTGTTTCATCATGCAATCTTATTACTTTTGCTGTTGCGTGCTTTTTGTGTCGCAGTAGCGAAATATAGCGGTGATTTATACGACTGTTGGCGAGAGCTTTAAACAATGCGTGGTGGTCTACAGAATCGACACCTTTTTATAGTCCACAAATGTTAGCACCAAGGGTTTGGGTTTATTGTATTCTAAACTTTTTTCAAATAATGACTTTAGAACCTGAAGGTCCTGAAGGCATCCTGAAGGTGATAGTTCGTTCCGTACCGAGCCCGAAAGCTCACTTGTTCTCTTGGCTGATATGATTCTAATTTATTAGTAAGACGTGCAGTAATGATTGTTACCTGTCCTCTTTCATTTTCTGATTTGTTTATTTCGGTCTTTCCTGTGCCTAATTTATTTCGAAGTACCCTCATGCTTTTATTTTCTTCTATGACCTTACACATTCAGTCAGAATCATTGTCGAAGCAGCAGTTAAGTAGTGTTCAAGCAGAGTGAAGCCAATCCGTTCAGAAGTTATCAGAAGATATTTCCAACATCATGCTCAATAAGAGTCTAGGGAGCTTTTATGAAATTGGCCCTAAGACTCCGAAAAGCAAAGAAGCCAAATCCAGTCAAGCTGGTTTCCAGAAGCCAGGAATTAGAAGCCCAATCAAAGAGCAGTCAAGTGAAACAAGGAAAACCACCAGTGCGTGGTACATCCATGATTCCAGTAAAAAGTGCAGTAAAAAGTTCAGTGAAAGTGTCAAAAGTAGTGAAAAAAACCAAACCCAAAATGGCAAACATAGGGGGTAAGTCCGACTCTCTTTCTGATAAACTCTGTGCCCGTGACAAAGCAAAATCCTTAATTGCACTCAACCGATCCCTAAACTCCACCAACCAAACCCATTTCCAAGAAATCGACAACCTCCCAAGCCATTGAAAATGACAAAACCATCGCCCAATATGTGGGCAATGAACAACGTCTAACCAATGAAGCAGCGAACTTGGGATCAGAATTAGAAATATTAGCCAACCAACATAAAAACCTAGAAGTGAACTACAACAACCTAGTACAACTCGTCAAAAATATGGAGACAAAACTAGAGTAGGTATGCACTGACCATCAACGAAAATCAGAAAAAAGAACTAGAAATACTCAAAAACAAATCTGAGTCTCCCGTGCCCTCAACTTCACATATTTCCTCCAGGAAAAGAAGAAAACAAAAATCCCCATCTAACACCTCCTCTGAAGTAAATTCAGAAAATGAAATAGAAGAAGAAATGGAAACTGAACCCGAGATCCAAATACAGACGGTCCAAAACTCCAAGAGGATTTTTCCCAACCAAGAAACCCGGTACACAGAAACCCACTACTCTCCCAAAACCCAAACCTCTCAATAACCAGAAACCCAGTTCCAAAAAAATATCCAAACTCAACGAAACTCCCGCCAAACCAAAATTTCCCCCAATTATAATAAGGGACCCAAAATACTGGCTAAAAATCCACCAGCTACTAGCAAATAACAACGTCAACATTGAGGACCCAAAAAAAAATCCACGCGGCATCTAAATACTTCCAAAATTCACGGATCACCACAGATCAGCCACCAAGCTTCTAAAAGAAAAAAACGTGGAGTACCACACCTATTTTCTCAAAGAAGAAAAAAAACTTAACATTATCATAAAAGGACTAAGCAAAAAATTCTCCCTAGATGATGTTGAAAAGGAACTAATTGAACTAGGCTACACTCTATCAGAAATTCAATGGTACAAATCCGGTCCGAATAGAAATAATGAAACAGAATTGATAAAACTCCTCATACCGCAAGATCAAGCGACTATATTCGAAATACCACACTTTTGTTACATGAGAGTACAAATATCTCACCAAAAAGCACCAACAACAAAGCACATCCCACAATGCCACAACTGCCAGCAGTTCGGGCACTGCTCCAGTAATTGTTTTGCCGAACCAAGATGCCACTAATGCGCAGGAAATCACCATTACAACGAGTGCAAAAAACCACGGGACACCTCAACCAAGTGCCTAAATTGCGAAGGAGACCATCCAGCAAGCTATAGGAATTGCCCTAGAAACCCAAACTATACAAGAAATCAAACAAACCAACCCTCCCAGCCACCCCCAAAACCAGTCAATACCCAAATATCCTACGCTAGAATTGTCCAAACCCCCTCCACACTCCCACAAAACCCTTAAATACCGATACTCAATTTCCTCTCACGCAATATAACCAGGAACTGGAGCCGAAAATCGACAATATAATCACCCGCATAAACGCAAAAATAGAACAAAATCCACTAGTAAAAGCTTTTTTTAACTCAACTAAATGGATAACACAACAAAAAAAGTAATTGATCTATTCATAATCAGCTGGAACGCGAACTCCTTCTTTCCGAAAAGACAGGAGTTCAACGAATACCTCATTGAAAACGGGATAGACATAGCCCTAATCCAAGAGACCTGTCTAAAACCTCAAACCAGATACAAAGTGCCCAACTATAAAATTTACAGACAAGACAGAGACAACAGAATCGGGGGACGAACAGCAATCCTCATAAAAAAAAACCCTACGAATAAATCACCCTTCCAAACACCGACCCCAGGATTGAATTAGTTGCATGCAGTAGTTGATGAGTAATTAGATCCGCATATGCTCTCGTTTTATTAGTAATCCTATTTTAATGTTGTTGTTTTAATCTTTTAACCATTCTCAGTGATATTTATGATATACGTAGTAAACAATTTTGCTAAAGGCTTCTTTCATGACTAGTGTCACGCTGCTTGAAGCACTTACTTAAATTGTTGCAGTCATCCATCAGAAAGGAGACATAGAAATAATATCAGCATACAAACCACCGGAAATCACATCACAAAGAACGGACCTAGACACCCTATTTAGCTCCCCATACCCAACATTAGTAGCAGGGGACCTCAATGCAAAGAGTGTTCAATGGGGTTGCAAATCTACCAACGCAGCAGGAAAAACACTTAACGACTATTGCATAGACAAAGAACTGGAAATCCTGGCCCCAGTCGAATCCACCCACTTCCACCACATCACACCAAACATCCTAGATATAGCAATTACAAAAAAACTCCCCAATCCATAACCATAAAAAACCTCAATGACCTAGCCTCCTCCGACCACAGCCCCATAGCCATCCAAGTATCAAACCTCCTGCTCAACCCAGAACCTAACACGATAAACATAACAAACTGGCAAAACTTCAAGAAAAAGCTACTGGAAAATAAGGCAACTTTTGTACCAACAACCGACCCAAAAAACATCGAAAAAACTCTGGTTTCCTTAACGAAAACCATTCAAACAGTCCTGCAAGAAACCACTTCAACCATCAACATCAAAACAAAAAATCCTTTCCTCCTCCCAGCCCACATAAAAGACAAAATGAAAACTAGAATCAAACGCAAAAGGAGAGCGAAACTAACAAAAGACCCTCAAATTAACAATCAAGCAAACCAGACAACCAAGGAGATCAACAAACTTATAAACAAATAGAAAAAACGAAAAGTGGGAAAGCTTTCTCTCCAGCCTCAACGAAGAAGACCATCTAATTAATTTATGGCAAACCCAAAAATCCCTATTAAATAAAACGAACATTCGAAAAATGCTGCCAATCCACAGTGCAAATCATGGCATTGTGTACCACGACAAAGCCAAGGCAGAAGCATTTGCTGACTCCCTGGAACTACAATTCACCACAAACGAATTAATGGACTACGACCAAGACGACGAAATCAGAATCCACAATACAATGAAAAATATTAATCCAAAGCACGAACCCCACAGAAGGGAAGACATTAAAACAACAAAAAAAGACCTACAACAAATAATCCACAAATTTAAAAGGCTCCTGGAATTGACGCAATTAATAACAAAACCTTCCTGACGAATACCTAGAAATGCTCTCCAAAATTTTCAATAACTGTTTCCAAATATCCTACTTCCCCTCCCTATGGGAAACCGCCATAGTGATCCTCCTTCCAATACCCGGCAAAAACCTAATCTTTCCTCAAAATTGGCGCCCAAACAGTCTACTTCTATCTCTGGGGAAGTTACTAGAAATTGTCTTTCTCGAAAAACTAAAAATAATCACAGAAGAAAACAACATACTACCGGACGAGCAATTTGGATTCAGAAGTAAGGTACCTTTCAACTGAACTACAACTAGCAAGAATAACTAAAGAAATCACAGACGGCTTCAACAAAAAAGAAACAACAGGACTGATACTACTAGACGTTGAAAAATCATTCGATAAAGTATGGCATGAGAGCCTACTATACAAACTACACAAAAACCGGATGATCCCACCAAACTTCACCCAATTCATAAAATAATTTCTTGAAGAAAGGAAGTTCCAAGTAAGAATAAATAAAACCTTATCCACCACCAGGCTCATAGAAGCAGGAGTCACCCAAGGCTCTCCCTTATCCCCCGTCCTATTTGCCGACTTCCCAAAATCCCCACGAACCAAAATTTCACTATTTGCTGATGACACCTGCATATTAGCATATTCGCACAAAAACCTAGACACTATAACCACTGCAATTCAAAACCATCTAGACCAAATCCAAGAATGGGCAAACTCTTGGAAAATAAAAATAAACGCAGAGAAAACGGAAGCCATCGCAATTTCAAAAAAATGGGCCAGACCACAACTAAATAACCTCACCATTGACGACATCGAAATCCCATGGCAAAACACAGTCAAGTATCTAGGCATTCACCTAGACAGAAGGCTAAACTTCAACCAAAATTTTCAACGCCACATATTATCAACTCCTTCCTTTACTCCAATCCAAAAGTCACCTAAAAACGAATTTCTGCTATACAACCAAGTCATCAGGCCAAAAATGCTCTACGGTTCAACAGCCTTCTTCAACCAAAGCAACACAAACATGAAAAAACGTCAAACATTTCAAAAAAAAACTCTCAAATAATTACAAACGCCCTGTGGTTCATCAGGAACACGGACATCCACGAAGACCTCCAAGCCGAGTCCATAAAGGAATTCTTGATCCGAAAACATACAAAATTCAAAGAAGCCATAGATCAAACATCAAACCAAAGAAACGACAAATTCAAAAATCTATTTGAAGACATCCCTTAAAATTAAATAAAAACAATCAATAAAAAAAAAATTTAAAACATAAACTAACCAAATAAATTAACTCAACAGGAAAGATAGCGAAAATTAAAATTTTCCCCATGGAATGAGTAAGCTCTCCAAAGGGAGAACTCGATAAGAAAAACTCATTACACACAAACAATATGACCTTAATGACTCATTTATTATTAAATTTTCTAGTGTCCCTCGCAGCTTTCGTTGTATCCTTATTTAGTTATTTTAGCTCGTCCTTGTTTTGCGGGTATTCCCCCAATAATTTTCTACTCTGTTCCAATAATTATTTGGCACCTATTTAAAGTCAGTTTTTCTTCTTTTTCCGAAGGCTTTGAGCAGTGTTTACTTTGGGCTATGCTGATTGACTCCACAATATTTCTATTTAGATCTTCGATGTTTATTGAATCAGGGTCTTTCAGATTTTTATCTATTGTTTTTCGATATTCCTCAGCGTCATCTATATTGGTCCATTTCCTGTTGTTATTTTAATTTATACATTTTCTGCGTTCGGCTTAATAACACGCCGTGGCCATTTTGTGGTCACTCCCCTCCCTACTGACAAGCTATTCAGGACCGTTACATCTGTGACTATGCGTTTTTTGTCTGTAATAATAAAATCGATCTCGTTTTTAGTTATACGATCTGGACTGGTCCATGTCTACTTTCGATGGTCCGCCTTTTTGAAGAATGTGTTCATGGCGGTCAGTTAATGGTGAAGCAGAAACTGTAGCAGGAGATTTCCTCGTTTGTTGCTTTTCCCAACCCCATAGCATCCCAGTGGTGTTTCCATTTTATTTTGTTTCTTTCTAAGTTTGGCATTGAAGTCTCCGACCAACATGGTAAAGTACGTTGGAGGACTTGAGATTGCTTGAGTAAGGTCCTCATAGAAGTCTTCCATACCTTTGTCCGAACTTTGGGATGTGGGTGCATGGGCTTGGATAATCTTGATATTGTATCCTTCATTTTATTTCAATATTACATAGCAAACTCTAGGGCTCACGCTGCTGATCTCAAGTATATTGTGTGCCTGTCGCTTATTTATCAGAAGTCCGACTCCTCCTATAGAGCTGTTTTCTTCACACTTGTGGTATTATATATTTCCTGACTTCAGTAGGATTTGTTTTTCTCCTCTTTTCCGGATTTCACTTATTCCGATTACATCCCAGTGTATTTGTTCAAGTTCTTCTTCTAGTTCCAACACTTTCTCGTCAGATGGACGGGCTCTCGTATTATATGTCCCAATATGCAGTTGTAGTTAGTTAGGGAAAGTTAGCTTTCCGCCTGTTCGTCACTGCGACCCTGCGGATCTATTGTGACTAACTCCATGTTATATAGCCCCGTCCAGTTTTATCTCTTCAACCTCGACAATGGCTCGCTAGTTTAACTTGTTGCCTCTGGTTAGGTTGAGCCAAGACATCGAAAGCGCACTCTCGCCATGCCTTCACAATGGTACAAGACTTGAGTTGCCGTTTCCTCCTCCTCTTGACAGAATCTACAGTCTGTGTGTTCTTCCACTCCCATCAGACTGCCACCCATTTGGTACCACGCCCCAAGCCAGACACGCTCAGTACAATCTGCATAGGTGTGGCAATAGGATGTCCTGTCCCTTTTGCAATAGTACTGGGTATATTTCATCTGGACCTGGTGACTTGAATGGTTCAATTTGATTACTGGCCCATCTTACCTTCGTGGGTGTTACTACAGCCTTTCTTGGGGCGGACTTATTAGGGTTGCTGTAGGAAAGTGGGCTTCCATGAGCAATTTTAGGCTTTTTTCAGCTGTCTTTGTGTATGTGTTGTCTTCCTATTTGGAAATTCGGTGTGATTCGCTTCGTTTTCTTTTGCTAGGGTGCTGCAGGAGTCTCGTTCACCCCTGCGAGCATATAACTGAAAGATGGCGTCTCGATCCACTCTTCAGGAAAAACATCCCTAGTTGTTGAAAAAAAATCAACCTCCATTTAAGCTACTTACACTGCTGACTTCACTCTCCAAGTCAATGGAGGTTTAGTGGGTCATGGTCATGGTTAAATTGTATAATTTTTGGAAGGTTTTGCACTTTTTACGGGAATCAAGCCCTGATACTCTTAAAATGAAAATGCCTGTGCCTATTAGAAAACAAGTTTTCTTAAAATTCTGAACGATCTGTGCGTTATGCACATTATTAGAAGAGAATGTTTCTTCTGATAAGTACTACCAGCTCTACAAGGTAACAATATCCCTTATTCGTCAAAAACCCGTATCAATCGTGTGTTGGACCTGTGCTAACCTGGCTTCAAGATTGGATCTGTTGCACAACTAAGGAAAATAGTATCTTGAAACCAGAGATGAACTTCAACGCACCTTCAAGTCTTGAAGAAAAAGAAGAAGCCAGAAGCGATGGCTAGTCTTATTCTGAGCATGCGCAGTATTAAAATGACCGTTCACTAAAGAGTTTTTTCACTTTTCTTTCTTTTTTTACTTATTCAACTGTCTATAAGATTTATCAACTTTTTTCGAAAAAAGTATTCTACATGGATATCAGCATTTGCCACCAAAATATCAATGTGTACTGTTAGAGAAAGGTTGCCGGATCATTTATATACATTGCGCGCTATTACAGAGAATGGTAGTCATTATTTCAGATACCTATGGAATAAAGTTCACCACTACCTTGACCAATTTTCCCCTTTTCTTTGATGACTTAAAATCTCTCTATAAAGTAAGGATAATACAAAAAGTCTTCCACAATTTAAGTTAGCGGAATGAACAATGATTAGACATTAATTAGTAATGAGAACGGTTAGAAGCTCTCTGACATCACATTGTTAGTAAGCACATCCCCTAAAGCCTGAAATTAAATTTATTCATACCGTTACTATTAAAATTTTCCCCCTTTGGGGCACGTTTTTTTTTCTTTGGTGGTTTGCCTATACACGTTATACAACCTGAATCTAAAATTTTCTATTAGGTTTAATGTTTGCATATATTTTTTTAAAACTTACTTTTTGAGCTAGAATGATTTTTTCCTATCTCTTGCAAAGACCTAATAAAAGGTAGTCCATGTTTCTGTCGCTGATGTTGATGGATATGTCGTTTAAGCAGCGCATCTTTAACTATGTCTTTTTTTGAGCTCTCTAACTTATTGCTATTGACCATGTTATCGGTAACAAGGTCAGCTATTTGTTCTATAGAGGTAGCTTCCATATCCAAAATAACTGTACCGTTGAGGAGTAGACTTCTTAGTTCGAAGAGAGAATGTAGAGAGAGGGTGGCTACGTGAGGTTTGGACCAACGATTGCCACCTAAAATAGCAAAAAAAAAACATTTAGCAATAATAATCTACAGCCTTTCAGCATTTAATAAAGCCCACAATTTAACATAAATTTCCTATTAATTACGCTTGATATAATTACTCTGTTAAAACCCCTTGTTAAATGCGACCGTTTATAATATTTATCGCCAACTGTCAGTAGAGCCAAACATTACCAATTACCATAGCGATTTTCGAAAGTAAAGAAATCCTTTAATTCACTGTATTTTACCTGCCGCAAATATTTTTGCAGAGTTCTATGTTGAGGAATCTCGATAGAACAAAAATCGCGAAGACGGTTTTAGGCAACAGTCAATTCAAATTGACACCATAGTTGTTACCAATGATAATTCTAATAAAGAAGGACTTATGCATTATTAACATATTGAAACTCCTTCGACTTCAAGGATTAATTAATATCATACGACAGCGTGTACATTCACGTTCAATATAACAAACAATAAGTAAAGTTTGTTTCGCCAGGGTTTGTACTTGCCACCAGCATTTGCCTTCCTTGTTTAACAAATAAAAATTGACTGAAACAAATCAATGACGTCAAAAATATTCGTCGGTTCTTGAACCAGATGTCATTCATTTTAATTTGTCAAAAAAAATCGAATGTGTCATATGAATTAATCTACGACAACCCTTTTTTTTCAAGTTTCAAGGTCAAGTATGAACCCTGGTGAAACGAACCTTAGGTAGATTTGTTCTGTGTTTGCTCTTATAATAACATGTGTTAAGTTATTATAGCTCTGTTCCAATCGACATGTTCTAGAACGGTTCTCATGTCTGTTGGAACAGCGCTAATGGCTAGTATGAATTAAAAGAGTATTTGCTTGTACTTCAAGTAAGAGCTTTTACTTCCTAGTAATTTGTGGACTATAATCTTTTACATGAAGTAAATTCTTTTATGGGAAGTGTTTACTTAGGTTTGAGGTATAAACTAGAAGTAAATACTAGGACGTGTTTAACCTCAAATTATAGGTTCTTTTTGTTTCTTATGTGGGTACAATCTATCGCTCCTATTTCCCCAAGTATCGTCCATCCATCTTTAGCTAATTCAACGTCGCGGGCATTTTGAGGAAATGAAATCTAAACATTTTTATTCCACACAATTTTTTGTGAAACTTCTTTAATCTTTACATTATAATACCGACCCTTAGAGTCCTTAAAAATATCTCCATTACATGTTTTCTTCCTTTTCTTACCATTATAATTATTAAAAAATCCATTTATAATGCCTTTTCAATCGAAGCCATTGATGTGAACTTACTCTTGAGTAGCTTCTCAAAAACTACACCGAATACTCCCAAATGGAGAAAATACTAGAAATAATTATTGATTTCTGCAGTACAAACTTCTATAGTGAAATTATTTAAATAGTGTATGCACGTGATCAATGACGTCAAAATTATTGCCAATTGCAGTTTGTAAGAAATTAAAATTCTTTCAAGCTGAGAGCTCATTCTCCTTTTTATTTAACCTTAGTTAAAAAAAGACAGAACACTGTTGGCATTTAACCGAATCGGCCGATAAAATGACATTTAGGTTGGCACTTATGGGTTACGTTGCCAAATATTGCTGCAAATCTGCGGTTACTGATTTTAATAATTTGAAATTATTTCTAAATATTTGTGTATCTATAAAATGCCAAAGTCATTGAATAGTCAGAGTCAGAAACTCATTGCGTCTCTAATTAGTTTCTTTGAACAGGAACGAGATAATGGGGGCCCTTTTTTGCTATTAAATAGCGTTAGAGAGGTGAAGTATATTGATACTATCAAATATAAATCTTCTGGGGCTTTAATTGGGAATATTTTTCCAGCGTGTTGCAGCTACACTGAATATTGATATAACCACTGTGACTAAAATCCAATGTAAAGTCTCTCAAAAAGTTAGAGATAATTTAGCGTTAAATTCACCAAAGAAAAAACGTCCACATAAGAAGCGGGTTACGAATCAAGATCACCTTGATGTTAGCTCTATTCGCAATCAAATTTACGACGAAAAGTGAGTAGTTTTTTTAGATTGTGTTCATAATACACTATCTATACATATAAAAATCGATGTTTGTTTGCTTGATAACAAATTTTACTAGACATGGTATGTCAAAGTAAAACGAAAGTTAATAGTGGCAACATTGCGACGTGCAATCTTTAATCTGTGGACGTGCTTATGTCATTAATTTTGATCACGTGCATACACTGTTTAATTAATTTCACTATATATATTGAAGTAAATAGAACAAAGTATAAAGTAATTAATAAAAGATTTTTTAAGTAAATTTAAATACTTATAAATTTCCACAATTTTTTTTGTTAAACTTTTAACGGGTGTAAAACGCTTTAGTGCAACAAAAATTAACAAATTTTCTATAAAAATTAGTTGATATATCCTTTATACAGTTGGTTTTGTATCAATTTAAGTGCGGATATTGACGTTTTTTGCCGTAGTAAGCGAATATTCACATTCACAATTACTTACACATAACCAGTAGATATTATAACCAGTAGATATTGAACGAACTGACAAAAGTATGCAAACTAACCCAAACTAACCCGTCCCCGTAATGCGTGCGAGTCCTTGTATGTTGATATTGAATTTAAAGGTAATTTTTGGGCTCTCGGGAACGGGCTATAGGGCGTTTTCTGATCAAGTTCATTTTTGGTACACATATATAGGACGTCAAAAGAAATTTTTCCAAAAAAAATTTGACTTTGACTGTGATCTTGATCCTGACCTTGACCAGCAAATTCACGTACCTAAATGGCAGTTTAACGTGCTGAAAACTTGTATAGTGTTGAAAGGCATCTCAAGTAACCTAAACACCGAGTTTTAGCCTTCAAGGTCATACACATTCAGAGATACGGCAACTCCGCATTCTCAGTTTGGGCTCTCGGGAACAGGGTAGAAGGCGTAGTCCGATTGAGTTCATTTTTGGTACACATAGGCCGTAAAAGGTAACAGTTTAGTGAAGGTCCTTCAAAAAAAATATCATGCTTCTTCTTTATAGATAGTTTAGTTTGATCCCAAAATATTGTTTTATGATCGAAAATGTTGGCGCAAATAACTATAAATTGGTTTTTATAAATATTGAATGAATCCTCTTCTCGACCTTTGACACAGATCAATATATAATATCTATTCTTATCAGCTTAATATCACAATCGCTCTGTTTAGCAGATAAAAATTTAATAAACGTAAAAAGCATCATGTGGTAGATATTCGAATGAAGAGAAGAGCTAAGTTTTCAAACCATTTTTTGAAAAAAAAATTATTGAGTAATGATAAAGCGTATAATATCTACTGAACTTTTGAAATTGGTACACTTTACCCGACAATAACTGTGCTATATCGAAACTGATCAAAAATATGCAAACTAACCCGAACTTACCCGTCTTTGTACTGCCGTAAACCTATCTAATCGAGAATTACAAAATAATGCAAAACAACCCAGATTAACCCATTCTTGAAATGCATGCTAGTATCCTTGAACATTTTTATTTTATCTAGCTTGTCGCGCTTGGTATCCAATATCCAGTTTTAGATAAGTAATTAACATTCAATATCAGGATGTTTCCTATTAAAAGTGTCCAAATTGGCCCACCCTGTACATAATTTCAGCACGATAAATAGATATTTACGTGAATTTCAATGGTGAAGGTCACGGTCAAGTTCACGGCCAACGCCCAAGGTCAATTTTTTTTTGGGGAAATTTCTTTCAGCGGCCTTTATATGTATACCAAAAATGAACTCGATTGGACTACGCCTTCTAGCCCATTCCCGAGTGCCCAAACTGAGAATGCGGGGTTGCCGTATCTCTGAATATGTATGACCTTGAAGGCTAAAACTCGGTGTGTGGGTTATTTATGATGCTCTTCGGCGCTATACATAATTTCAGCACGATAAATTGATATTGATGTGAATTTTACTGGTCAAGGTCACGGTCAAGGTCGCGGCTAAGGTCAATTTTTTCTTGGAAAAATTTCTTTCAGCTGAATGAACTCAATCGGAGTATGCGTTCTACCCTGTTCCCGAGAGCCATAATCATACCAATTTAAAAAACAAAGCCCGCTTCGCGCGCTGTGTTCTCAATCAGTACACTTATAACCAGTAGATACGAACTGTAACCAAAACTAACCAAAACTAACCAAAAATATGCAAACTAACCCAAGCTAACCCGTCCACGTAATGCGTACTAGTCTTATGCAAACTAACCCAAACTAACACACCTTTAAATTGAACCACTTTAATTTATAGATTTTTCTTGAAAACTAATATAATCCGCATATTTTTATATTGAAATCGGTCCAAAAAGGCTAACTACAACATCAGGAATGCATCTTATAAGAAACTACGTGTTGCACTAAAGCGTTTTACCACCCTTTTAACATGTTTCGCTAAACTTTAGCTTCATCAGAAAGATTTAAAAAAAAATTAAATGTAGACATAAAAGTGAAATTGACAAATATAAAAAAAAGTAAAAGCTGGTCTAATTTTATGTTAATTTAAATAGGTATTATACAGTAAATAAATTTAAAAGTGGTGAATTGTTTAAATCTAATTGGTCGTTCAATAAACAGTCTAAAGTTTTAAGTTTGTTTATTTCTAAAGATTCTAGAAGATTTAATTTTATCCCTTTGTTTTCATTATGTAATATTTGAAATTCATTATTAAAATTATGATTTGATTCTATCAGGTGATTTGCATAATTTGAATCTGTTTTCTTTTTATTGAAACTATTGTAAATGTTCTTTAATTCTAGTACCAAAATTTCTACCTGTTTGTCCTATATATACTTTTGGACAATCTTTACAATATAATTTATAAAGTCCAGATTTATCACAAATTTTAGTTTTAGATTTATTATTTTTTAAGTGAAAGCCTATTGTATTGTTAGTTTTGAAAGCAACATTTATATCGTTTTTGTTAAGAAATTTGCTAATTTTATTACTATCCTTGGAAAGTAATACTTTTGAAATTATTATTATTTTGGAATTTTTTAGGGCATACTAAATTAATAGCATTTTTGTATAGTTTTTTGTTTAAAATATCATCTATTAATTTGGAAGAATAGCCATTATTGATAGCAATTTGTTTAATTAGGTTTAATTCTTTTTGGAAATTATTATTATTTATAGGAAGTGTTATTAATCGGTGTATCATACTGTTAAAAGCAGCTAATTTGTGTTGGATAGGATGACAAGATGTATTGTGTATAACTGTATCAGTATGAGTAGGTTTATGAAATATAGAAAATTCATGTTAAAATTAGCAAATTTCTTAATTTTATGAAGTGAAAACTACAAAATGGAGCATTCACTTGAAGTAAGAGCAAATACTCTTTTTAATCATACCGGCCAATATCTTAATTTTTTACTGTTATCACTTTTTACGGTTGGCGATAAAGTTTTGTATGCACCACGTCAGTAATGTGTCTTCATCAAACTTGCCATTTTACTCGCCTCGCTCACTTCGCTCGCTCGACTCGTAAACTCAGACTCGTTCGCTAAAGTATTACTTTACTGCCTTGGTACATAAATAACTATTATTTGTAATAGGGAAGATTTATTGGCAATTATGTGTCTATATTGGGTACATTTCTAAACAAATATGTAAATCCAAAAGAAAAGCTCAAAGTCTTCCTCCACAAAGACATTACTCATTTCAAAAAACGGCCCTACATGTTTCGGGATTACTAAATCCCATCATCAGGGGCAATAAATAAGCTCATATATTAACCAGGGTTGTATATCATAGGCTGCCAGATCATGCATTTATTAGAGGAAAAAAAGGTCAAAAATAAGTTAAAAATTACTGTGTCATATTAATTACAGGATACAGTGATTTTACAAAAGTTTTTCAATGAAATATATTTAAAACTTAATACTGCTATTTACATGGAACCTAAGTTTTACCTTTTTTTAATTAATATTACACAGTAATTTTTAACTTATTTTTGACCTTTTTTCCTCTACAAAATGCATGATGCTTATGTTTCCTTTCCTGATGTCAAATGCGCGGTATTAGACAAAAATGACGATGAGGTTTCATTTAAAATTAGGGTTAAAGAATCACTTTTGAAGGGCCTGATATATCCAAAGCTCTGGCCTGTAGGCATTGCTGTCAAGGAGTTTCATCCTCGTCGTATGGGGGCAAAACACTCCACAGCAAATTTTCAGAGGGGAGAAAGAGGGGACCAGTCTCATTAGATTGTGCTACCTTTCTGTACCAAAATGTAAGAGGCCTAAAAACTCAACTCAAAGATGCTTTCTGTGCTGCTCGCGTCTCTTTCTCAGTGATCGCACTTACGGAAACTTGGCTGGACTGTAGTATCTGTAATAGGTACTGAATTTCTTGACTCACGTTACACGGTTTACCGCTGTGATAGGAGCAGTCTAAACAGTGCTAAAAGCCGTGGAGGTGGGGTGCTTCTGGCAGTAAATAAACTGCTGGACAATTGCTTTCGGAACAAGGGAAATATCGCCTAACTTTCAAGATCAATATTTTTGGAACCAGACTAGATATCGACCTTCGGTTTTCACGGGCTGACAGATTGACTTTTTTTGAAAAAAATTGCTATGTTAATTTTTTTTTAAATGTCTACTTTTTTTTATACAGGGTGTTAAAAGAGTCCATGATTTTCATCCCAATTTTGAATGTGTGTAACTTTCTCAGATAATTTTTAAAATTTTATTTCTATGCGGCGTTTTAATCAATGATCTTCTGCAAAAAAAGTAATTTCTCAAATTTTTTGTAACTGCCTTAGTTTTAAAAATATCGACTTTTTTTCATAACCTATACTTTTTTCAACTTTTAAGCACCTAAACCATCTTGTATAATAATCTGCATCTTATGCTGCTGTTTGATATACCCCACGATATCCTGGTTTATTTTCAATGAAAAAAAAACAAAAAAAACAAAATAATGTGGTGTCCAGTAGCGTACTAATAATCGCCCATTTTCGAAATAATGTATTAACGGCTCACCGATTTTTACATTCAAAGGTGCATAATTTTCAAAATAATCATTTGAAGTTTCATTTGTTTAGTTCACTATAATCATTGACATATTATTGAGCAACAAATTTCTCAAAATTTTGATATTTGCCTTTGTTTTTAAAATATCGTTTATTTAACATAACCATATTAATTTTTTCAACTTTTCCGTTCTAAACCATCCTGAATCGTTCTTACCGGTGAATTTTTTTAGCAATTGTCATATCTTTCAGCCAGCGTATTTACTATGATTAAAAATATCGAATACCTCAATGATATGCTGTACAGTGGCGTGCAAACAGAAATTATTATTTTTCATTAAATCAATTTTATTAGCAATTGTTATATCTTTCGATTAGCGTGTTTTTATGATTAAAAATTTCGAATACCTCAATGATATGCTATACAGTGGCGTGCTAATAATTATTAATACCAGTGATAAAATTTAAATATTCGGAACCGATTTCGTTGTGGTGAGAGGAAACTTTGTAGCTTCATGTTTAAAGGTATTTCAATTAAAAATGCTTCCACTAATGGTAGCAGTATCAAAAAATAAAGTTAAGGATGGCAAAGTACATTATCTGCCAAACAAAAAATTATACGAACAACGTTAATGCTTCTTTAAGTTGATTTAAAACAAAACACAAAAAGTGTTCCTATAGGTTTTTTTACGTTATATTTAGGATGATGTCGAAAAACAAGGACTGACAATGTTGTCAATGCCTATTTTTTTCCTTATAATTTACCAGAATGTAATAATAATTTATCATGACCACTGACAGCTAGAAATAAGAAAATGAATCGACACGTGTTATTTATTTGAAAATATTTATCCAAATCACAGAGAAATATAATAGTAGTAAACTACGAGAGACGTTTGTTTAATGTAACAATCTGGAAGTGTGTTTGTGCACATACCCGTAGCGTATTTCGCATGGTGTGGCAGATTATTGAACTAATTACTTCGATCGTTTCTGACAACTCGGTTTAATTTGTCTTTGTCAGCAACTTCCCGAAAATGTTCTATCTTTTTTTAACACATACAAAATAAAAAAATTTGACAAATGATTGAATCCAAAGACCATCAATCAAAAACTGAATGCTCACAATCATAACGTAAAATTTCTTCTATTATTCATATAAAAGAAATGAGAAAACATTCTGTGATCATAAATATTAATTAATTAGACAAAACCGACACCAATAATAGTGTGTTTTCGAATTTGCGATGATGCGAGATGCTGTAAAAAAGGGAAATACAAAGCTTATAATACAAACATTTTTAGTTATTGTATATTTATAAAATTGGAATAAAAAAATAAGTTTGTTTGAAGATATCTCAATTTTTGTATTGTTCAATCACCTCCTTGACCCCCTTAAGGAATCTCATTGCATCTAATTTGGATTTTTTAGAAATAAGTTCTGTTATCATTCTAAACAGTTGCTCGGTAAATTTTAGCAAGTTTTTTCAACAAATGTATTGCTTTGCACTTAACTGTTTTGAGCGTTTACAGTACTTTATTTTTAATAAATCTTGAATCAAATTAAAGTCAATAATTTAATTATTCAAAAAAGCCGCCTTTTCACTGTCGGTAAAGAAGAAACCTGCATTCAAACAATGTTCAATCTGTTATTGCTCTCCGTAGCCACCAGAGGCGCTAACGTCGACATTGTGCCAGTTAAGTACAGGGGAATGACTTCTCTCGTAGTTTACTACTATTATATTTCTCTATGATCCAAATCATACAACGTTGCGCGCCGTTGTCAACCGGTAACATCTGAAATTCCCCTACTTTAAATGCGTTAAGAAGTACTTTCAGTTTAGTTAGGTAGATACCTAGGTAAAACGTATCAAAATTAGTGAACTAAAAAACTAATCAAACTAAGATTCAATAACAACAACAAAGTGACCTAAAAGTTAAGTAATAAACAACGTAAACTAAAAAAATTAATAAAGAACGGCCGATAATCAAAATTATTTAATTAACCCTCCGTCACTCGCGCCTCATTTTTTTACACCATCACTCGCGTGTAAGATTTTATCTAACATCCATTTTTTTGCAATAAAACTACTATTTTTCAAACAGAAGTTTGGTATATTAATTAAATTGATTTATAATAATCTATATATATAAAAATCAATGCCACTTTTCGTTGTAATTTTATAACTCAAGAACGGGCTCACCTAGCCAAACCAAATGTTTAGGCTTTGTTCGGACTATTTATTAGATGGTTTATGTGAAGTTTGCACAAAATCGGTCGAGCGGTTCTTCATTTATCACATTTTTTGTAATAAATGAACTATTCAATAAATGGAGGATCATTTTGTTAATGGGGATTTTGCTGTCAAATTGAAACTTTTTTCAGCGTTGACAGTACCAGCATGTTGTTATGTCATTAATGTGGCCATTTCATTACTTATTTTATTTATTTATGGAAAAAAATTACTAAGCCCGCATACGGCGCCATCTCATAACCGATACCAAGTTTATTTTGTATACCGCGCCATCTCTGATACCTGGAACGTAGCTCGGCATTGCAGAAACAGTAGAACAATGCTGCTCAGGAACTGGAGCTATTTCGAACAGAACTATTCCACTATTCCGATCAGATAGAGTGGTGCAGGAAGAGTAGATCAGATAGAGTAAAGCAGATAGAGTAGAACAGATGGAGTAGTGCAGTACATGCAGTGCAGATAGAGTGAAACAGAGCTGCGCTAGAGATTTTTTTTGTTTTCTTTACATTCTTTGAACATTCCTGTGCATGAGTTTATTTATTTGGTGGTACACTTTAGAAGAATAATGCCCATAAGCTGCCTGAAAAAGGATGATGTAAAATTTTAATTTTAGGTGACTTCTGATCCAGAGAGTAAACATTAATTTTCTTCAACCAAAGCCAAATTCACCATCGAAAAAAACTGAATTTAATTCAGCTAATAGATAAGTTAACACAACATTTAATAGGTATATTTAATAATTCAGAGGCGGTACGAAGTTCGCCGGGTCAGCTAGTTTTATATAAATGTTGTTTACATATAAACACAAAAATACAAATAGAAGATCTATCAAAATTAACAAAATTTTGACACACGCCATCACTCGCGTCGTTAGATTGTTCCTAACATTCACACGAAAGTGATGTGAACGAGATCGCTCGCATGTTAGATTTTTTCTAACAATATGTCGTTTTGACACTAAAACAGAAAAATCGCCCCAGTCTACTATAGATGCGTGTAGTAGGTGTGGTCATAAGAGCATTCCTGGGTATACTCCAAAAATAATGAAAAATTGTAGAAATTATGACAAATTTTTAAAAAATGTTAGATTTTTTCTAACGGTGCGGGCGATGGAGGGTTAAAGCTATTAACCCCTTCCCTCACATTCACAACCTCTTGGCATCGCCGGCGCCGTGGCATGTTGTCAACCACGAGATTAATGAATGCCTGATGGATATTTTGTCACTCTTCTTCTATGGCAAGGGCGAACTCATCCAGCATTTGGGAGCATTTTCGCGCGATCGTACCAGTAACTTAAGCTGAGACCACACAAGATCAGGAGATTTTGGAGGCAGGTGTAACTGTTGCATGTTATGCTCCCCCAAAAGCTCCTAAACATTTCTTGCTTTGTGTGGTCTCGCATTATCGTCAACCATGATGAAATGCTCCCCAATACTTTCTGCATATGGAATAACAATGTCATTGTTGGCGTAATGGTTGATATTTTAGAATCACCTTCGGTGTTACGTGGACTGTAAGCGCAACTAATGAATATGTAGCAAAAAAATAACCATACAAAAGACCAATATGATAAAAGGCGCCTTACCTGTGGCTCTGGGGTTCTTCTAGTTCAAAGTTAATTGTTAATACCGGGATCCCGGTTTTGTTTCGGTTGCACAACACTACCGGCTTTTATTTCGAAACCGGTAACCGGCGAGCTCGCGATATTCAGCGACTTTCTTGTGTGCGAAAACGGATTAAAAAATGTGTGTTCGTGTTTCGAGTTTGGCGAAAAGAGAGAGAGTGTTTCGCAGTCGCTTGGCTGTACGAATCGAGTGTTTTTCGTACCTTTTTTGTCGACCTCGGTTCCATACCGAGGGCGCTGTTGTTCCTTGCATAGGAGGCGCTATACCTATTTGAATTTGTATGGTTTTTCAATATGAGCAAAATTCGTGACTTTGACACTCTTGAAGAGATGCACATACATTTTCCGCCCACTCAAAACCAACGTTTTGAAAATCAAAAATCAAAGAGAAAAAATAAAATTGAGTAAAAAAAAAAATAAAAATAAAAATAAAGGTAAGAATTCTGACCCGCGACGACACAAACATAGATACATTGGTAAGGTTTGGAATCTAACCAATTGGCAAAGGACACAGCTTAACAATAGGACGTTTAAACAGTCCTTGCTGGGTCCTTAAGGTGACCACCCGAACATGCCCATCTGGTCCGGGATGTAGCTCAACAACTCGGCCAAGGGCCCAATGAAGGAGAGGTTTCGTTTCATGTTTGATAATTACTAGTTGATCTGAAGTTATTTTCGAAGGATTTTGAGTCCATTTTGAGCGTTGCTGCAAGGTGTGGAGATATTCATCCTTCCAGCGTTTGCAAAATTCTGCGTTCAATCGTTGAACTAATTGCCACCGAGACAAAGTGTTCAATTTGAGATGGGAACAAATCAGGGTCGGGACAAGAATTTAGAGGTTCTTGGGTCAGAAAATGTCCCGGGGTTAATGGCTGCAAGTCGTTTGGGTCGGAGCTCTGGGCACATAAAGGCCTGGAGTTCAAGACGGCTTCCACTTCAGCAAGGAAAGTGTTTAGCTCTTCGTAAGTGAGTCGCTGATCACCGATCACTCGATACAGATGAGTCTTTACCGCTTTGACGCCGGCCTCACTCAAGCCATTGAAATGCGGAGCAGCTGGGGGATTGAAATGCCAGAGAATTTGAAGATGATCCGCAGCCAATTGGGACATTTCTATCAGCTGAGTATTGGCACCCACAAACGTCGTTCCGTTGTCACTGGGTTACCCGCCCACGCCGAGAAATAAAGCGACGGAATGCCCCAATAAATGCCTCGGAGGTCAAGTCAGAGGTAAGCTCAATGTGCACTGCCCGGTGGCACAGCACACGAAGACACATATATAGGCTTTTAAAACCTTGGCGCCTCGATATCTTCCCATGACTATATAAAGGGGCCAGCATAATCCAGAGTGGCATGCGAAAAACATTTAACTTGGGAGATTCGAAACGAGGGTAGGTCTCCCCATATACGGAGTATACGCTTTTGGTCTGAGACGAAAACATCTGATGCAGCGGGAAAGCACAGGACTGTATCGCTCTTCGGGTAGATAAAATCCAGAATTGCTGGCGCAACAAATCTGGACGGTAGTTCAAACCAGGATGTAGATTGTCTTGGTGAACTTGTTCAATTAGGCGACGAGGTAAAAGGATGGTCGCGAGGTAATAAACGGGATGTTTGGCTTCAAAGGACATATGGGCATGTCTTAACCGTCCGCCCACTCTGACCAGTCCCTCCTTGTCAAGAAAAGGGAGCAAGAGGTCGAAAGGACTTTGACACTAGCTCATTGTTTCGAATTTGGGCAATGAGACCTGAAAATCGTCGTTGTTGAGCTCTTTTGGATAAAAGGAGCAAACCGTTTTGAAGTTCAAAGGAGGAGATCGCTCCGATAAGCGGAGACGATTTGTGACGATAATTATTGTGAAAAACTCTCAGGCAATGACAAAGGATTTTCTGTATTTTAGACAAAGAGGAATATTTGTCTAATAGCGTGTCGAGGATATAATCCTCAATCATGGCCGTTAAAAGAATGGGACTCCTTTCTTCGATTGCAGCTATTTGATTACCACATGAATTTGGGGGTTGTCGATTCCATGAAGAACTTGGTTGAAGAAGCCAGGGAGGTCCTTGAAACCATAAGGGATGATCTGCCAGACTGGCAGGAGTTAAGCCACGGCTTGCACAGTCTGCGGGATTTTCGTGAGTGGACACGTGATTCCACTTGACATTTGGGGTCGTTTCTTGGATGTGGCTAACCCGATTGGCTACAAAGCTCTTCCATCGGTGTGGTGAGCTAGCAATCCAAGCCAAGACAACTTGGGAATCCGTGTAAGCGAAAACTTCGTCGATAATAGTTAGTTTAGTGTATGACTCCATAACAAACTGAAGAAGGTTGGGATAGAAGAGTGGCACCTAGGAGTTCCAAACTAGGTACACTTTGCGATTTGAGTGGTGCTACTCGAGCCTTGCCAATGATCAAAGAGGTTGAATGACACCCTCGGGCGACTCTATGCGGAGATAGACTGCAGCAGCGTAGCCTAACTCGGAGACGTCAGAGAATCCATGTAGCTGGCAACGTAGAATATTTTGCGAAAAAATGTATCTAGGAAAAAGTATTTTAGCTAAACCCAGGAAGTTCTGATTGAATTTGAGACCAACGGTTTTGGATAGATTGTTCGACTGGCTCGTCCTAGCCGGTTTTAGAAAGCCACAGCCTTTGCATTAAGTGTTTAGCGCAGAATGAGACAAGCGACAGAAATCCCAGAGGGTCAAAAATTCTAGCAATTTCGGATAAGATATTGCGTTTGGTGCACGGCTTGTCTGATGGTTCACAAGCGAAAAACATTTTATCTGATGAGGGGTCCCAGTGTAAACCTAGGACTTTTATGGATAATGGTTCCTCCCTGTCGAACGACACGGGAATATGGCATTCTTCGGGGGAGAGAGATGATAGTAGTTGCGGATGATTGCTTGCCCATTTTCTTAGCTCAAAGCCACCGCATTTTAAGAGAGCAATCATGTCCTTCTGCAAAGATAATGCAGACTCCAAGTCCGAGGTACCTGAACAAATATCGTCAACAAAAGTATCCTCCAGAAGTACCTGCGCCGCTTCCGGGTATTTGTGTTTTTCCAATGAGGCTAACTCTTGAAGTGTACGAATTGCGAGAAAAGGACTGGAGCTTACACCAAAGGTCACTGTGTTGAGACGATATTCTTCCACTGGATCATTAGGATCGAAACGCCAAAGGAGTCTTTGGAAATCCCTATGTTCTGGAG
The DNA here is from genome assembly GCA_917834065.1 of Ceutorhynchus assimilis. Taxonomy (NCBI): domain Eukaryota; kingdom Metazoa; phylum Arthropoda; class Insecta; order Coleoptera; family Curculionidae; genus Ceutorhynchus; species Ceutorhynchus assimilis. The sequence goes on along the minus strand of OU892280.1, from coordinate 46,788,530 downwards.
CCAGGTTTATTTGCAGGTACATTTGTTTGATATCTGCCAAGAAAACGATTGGGTGAAATCGGAACTTTAGAAGTATCGTGTTGATATCCTTTTGAAGCTTTGGACCAGTCAAAAGCACATCGTTCAAACTGAGGCCCTTGGAACCCTTTGCCGAAGCATTGAAAACTACTCTAAGTTTGGTGGTTGATTTTCCGGGTTTGACCACAGCATGCTGGGAGAGGTTTTTAACTAATTTGGGTTTAGACTCTTGAGCCCTAATAAGGCTCATATGACCGTTTTGTAAGTATTGCTTCATGAAATCAGCATACTGCCGATATAGAATTGGATTTTTTACTAATCGGGATTCTAAGGATTGAAAGCATCTGTAGGCGCGAGAATAAGTATCCTCTAAATCGGGTTCGAAATGGCGAAAGGGCAGCGAAACTATAAATCTTCCTGACTTATCTCGGGTTAAAGTCTTTTGGTAAATTGATTCGCATTTCTGATCATCAGGAGATAGGTAACTCTTAGAGGGTATATTTTCCAAGTCCCAAAATTTGCATATACTTTGTTCAAGCGTAGAATGCAGGGAAATTAAATAGGAATCGATCAGATTGTGTGAAATTGGTCTAGGCTGTATATAGGTTTGTCCTAGTAGAACCCAACCAAAGCATGTTTCGAAAGCTGATGCTTGCCCTTGACTTCCAGGAATCCGACCTGATTTTAGAATTTGGGAGTAGATATCTGCTCCCAACAACATGTCTACGGGAGCAGGAATAGAAAAGTGCTCGTCGCCCAGTGTCAGGTTTGATATATGACCCCAACTTTGAGTGTTGATTTTACCAGAAGGCATGTCTGAACAAAGTTTGGATAGAACTAATGCCTCCAACGAAAAGACAGGGTCAGTTTTGCCGATAGGCTTAATGGTGCAACTTGTAAGGCCACAAGTGTCGGAAGTCGATTGACTTATTCCGACGACCGGAATGTGACATTCTTTCCTGGATAAACCCAGGCTATGGAGACACTTTTGGGTTATGAAGTTGGCCTGACTGGCTGAATCTAAAACGGCTCTGATAATCTGATAATTGCCTCTCGAGTCAAGCACCTCAATCTTTGTAGTAGAAAGGAGGACAGTGGTTTGAGGAATGGAGGTAGCCATCGCTGCACACTCGCAACTGAGTGATTGCTGTAGTTGTGCACTATGGGGACTTTCCATTTGCGATGGACTGACAATAGAGGCAGGTGTACCCGATGAGGAAGGCGTTTGACCGTGGTGACTGGTTTGCCCAGTGTTTTTGGGAAAATGAAGCAAAGTATGGTGTTTGACGTGATATATCCGACAACTAAAGGTGGATGGACAATCTTTTAGCCTATGAGTAGACCTTAAGCAATTGATGCAAGCGTTGGCTTGCTTAACGTAAGCTAGACGCCCTGACGGGGTTTTACCTAGAAATTGAGGGCATTGCGATAATGAATGAAAAGGTTGCTGACATAATCGACATTTATACTTAGCAGGATCATGAGATGAGGACTGAGCAGCCATATTAGCGATATTTGGGATTGATTGCGGGTTATTTTGTCGTATTTGAGAGTCGTGAGCATTTGATTCAGTGTTCGCTACTAGACTTTGAGCTCCTCAGTGTCCAGGCGTACCAGAATAGTTACCAGACTTCAAATTACTTTGGTGATATGGGTTTTGAGGTTTTTGGGACCTGTTGAGATTTATTGGACATGGTGAACTCATTTGGACTGATTCGAGGGCCCTACAATGACTTTCGAGATAAGTGGTAAGCTGTAGATAAGTGGGTAACTCAATTTTGCTATGCTCTATTTCAAATGCCATTCTTGTAGCTGAGTCTAGCCTTGTAAGCAGCATGGTGAAAAGAACAAAACACCACTGGTTGGTTGGAAATCCCAACACCTCGAGCGCGGCCACATTTTCATTGAAAGTATCCAGTAGGTTTCTTAAGTCTTTGGAAGAATTTGTTTTTTGAGTGGAAGTATTATTAATTGCATTCCAGTAGTTTGTAGCTTAATGCCGTTTATTCTGATAGCGATCTGTGAGAGTTTTAAAAGCTATTGCATAATTAGCATCCGTAGTAGGAATGGACTTTATTAAACTAAGGGGCTCACCCTTTAATAATGAAATTAGATATTGAAATTTGGAAATGTTGGGCAATGTAGAATCATGTACCATGGATCTATACATGTCATAAAATGTTGTCCAATATTGTAAATTGCCATCAAAATTCGGAATAGTTAATTTTGGTAACTTCGCGGTGTAGCTTGCCTGGTTTGATTCATTTGGCGCTAAAACATAACTACCTGGTGTGCTACTAGGTGGAAATAATTCAAAGTAAACCTGTTTTGACCCAAAATAATAACTATCTGCGTCTTTTCTGACAGCATCCTGCTGGTCATATTCCTTATCATCAATTATACCAATGATTTCATTATGATATTTTTGAAAATCAGAATAAGATTCTTCCAAATTCTCAAACCTTACTTTAAGCAGTGCTTTTTGAGAGTCACTAGTTTTGGCTTTTTGTGCAACCGTGTACGTTTGTGTAATTCGGCTAGCACAGACGTAACGTTTTTTAGTTAATTTTTTGATAAGCGCAGCGTTTGCCGCCTCAGTTTCCGGCATGTTGATCGAAATGCCAAGAAAATAATTGAAAAATTAAGAAAGTCTTTTTCAAAGCAAAGAATCTATGAAATAGGGTATATACCTAAGAATAAGGTATATACCTGGATTTGCAGGCTGTAATGTAAAACCTGTAAATCGTCGAAAAGCGAAAATTATAAAATTAAATATAGCGAAAAATTATTTTGAAATTAAGTAATACAATCATTACAATCTCATTATTAGCCCCAATGTATCTATTTGTGCACTGCAATGCTTAAACTTATCGGAAATAATTGGGTTTTTTATTAGTAAACAACTATTTCTTTTTTCGTTTATTTTCGAAATTTAAATAAATTTATTTTTAATAAGGTAGGTGCCTCAGCGATAAGTTTTACAGCCGGTTTCAGTGGCCTTGAAATTCCTCAAAAATAGAGAATAATGGATAGCGACAGTTTAGGCGCACAAACCTGCACATAAAAAACTTGCTTTATATGGCGATTTTTGCTAATAATTATATTAATTATGATTTTTGATTCTAAAAAGGTTCAAATTTGGCTCGTAGGAACAGAAAATGTTGGCGTAATGGTTGATATTTTAGAATCACCTCCGGTGTTACGTGGACTGTAAGCGCAACTAATGAATATGTAGCAAAAAAATAACCATACAAAAGACAATATGATAAAAGGCGCCTTACCTGTGGTTCTGGGGTTTTTCTAGTTCAAAGTTAATTGTTAATACCGGGATCCCGGGTTTTGTTTCGGTTGCACAACACTACCGGCTTTTATTTCGAAACCGGTAACCGGCGAGCTCGCGATATTCATCGACTTTCTTGTGTGCGAAAACGGATTAAAAAATGTGTGTTCGTGTTTCGTGTTTGGCGAAAAGAGAGAGAGTGTTTCGCAGTCGCTTGGCTGTACGAATCGAGTGTTTTTCGTACCTTTTTTGTCGACCTCGGTTCCATACCGAGGGCGCTGTTGTTCCCTGCATAGGAGGCGCTATACCTATTTGAATTTGTATGGTTTTTCAATATGAGCAAAATTCGTGACTTTGACACTCTTGAAGAGATGCACATACAGTCATTTATTATGTGACTCCGATAAATTACGGCGTTAACAGTACCCCGTGAAATGTATAAGTCGGATCTATCGTTGTACATCAATCCGGCCCAAACATTAAACCCTCCTCCCCCAAAGGTTTCCTGAGAAGCCATGTTGTCTTCTTCAAATTGCTCCCCAGGTTGCCTCCATACTAACACCCTACCATCGGAGTGTATCAGGTTGAACCGCGTTTCGTCAAAAAAAAAAAACAATTCCGATATTCGTCATTCCATGCCAATTTATCGGTGGCTCATTCGACACCAAGTCTTCTATGGTTTGGCAAAAGGTTAACACATTTTGCTCGCGCTAGCGTTCTTCTAACGGTCCTGTTAGAGGCCACTATACCAGTGTGTCTTCTTAGGCTATCATTCAAAACACTAGAGCATGAAGTTCGGTAATTGTGAACTTCTCTTAATAGAGTTCATGCTGCTCATCCCGCAATTATCCTAGGGGCCCCACCGCCCCCACCTCTGTGCACATAGCGGACATGACCGTTCAGGCGAAAAAGCTGCTTTAGGTAATTTATAGTGCTGCCGCTTACCGAATATATTCGCGCTACATATCTTTAGCTTAACTCTTCATTTAAAAGGCGAATAGGCTAATTATTCCTTTCATTTTCTGTTAATCAAGGCATTACATGAGTGGCGAAAGTGTTTCCTTTGCGACGAAACGCGGTTCAACCTGATACACTCCGATGGTAGGGTGTTAGTATGGAGGCAACCTGGGGAGCGATTTGAAGAAGACAACATGGCTTCTCAGGAAACCTTTGGGGGAGGAGGGTTGTTGGGCCGGAGTAATGTACAACGATAGATCCGACTTATACATTTCACGGGGTACTGTTAACGCCGTAATTTATCGGAATCACATAATAAATGACATTGTTATTCCATATGCAGAAAATATTGGGGAGCATTTCTTCATGGTTGACCATAATGCGAGACCACACAAAGCAAGAATTGTTTAGGAGCTTTTGGGGGAGCATAACATGCAACAGTTATACTTGCCTCCAAAATCTCCTGATCTTGTGTGGTCTCAGCTTAAGTTACTGGTACGATCGCGCGAAAATGGTCCCAAACGCTGGATGAGTTCGCCCTTGCCATAGAAGAAGAGGCAAAATATCCCTCAGGCATTCATTAATCTCGTGGTTGACAACATGCCACGACAATGCCAAGAGGTTGTGAATGTGAGGGGAGGGCTTACTAGCTATTAATTAAATAACTTCGATTATCGGCCGTTCTTTATTAATTTTTTTAGTTTACGTTGTTTATTACTTAACTTTTAGGTCACTTTGTTGTTGTTATTAAATCTTACTTTGATTTTTAGTTCACTTATTTTGATACGTTTTACCTAGGTATCTACCTAACTAAACTGAAAGTACTTCTTAACGCATTTAAAGTAGGGGAATTTTAGATGTTACCGGTTGACAACGACACGCAACGTTGTATGATTTGAATAAACATTTTCAAATAAATAACACGTGTCGATTCATTTTGTTATTTCTAGCTGTCAGTGGTCTTGATAATTTATTATTACATTCTGGTAAATTAAAAAAAAAAAAAATAGGCATTGACAACATTGTCAGTCCTTGTTCTACGACATCATCCTAAATATAACGTAAAAAACCTATAGGAACACTTTTTGTGTTTGTTTTAAATCAACTTAAAGAAGCATTAACGTTGTTCATATAATTTTTTGGTTGGCAGATAATGTAGGTACTTTACCATCCTTAACTTTATTTTGATAAATGCAATTAAGTCTTGGTATTTCAATCATAGTTGGTCGCGTAGATTTTTTCTAACAGCTAAGTGTACGCTGAGGTCGCGTGTTAGATTTAGGTTAGTTTTTTAGATTATTTTAGGTTTAAACTTTGTACCACTTCAAATGTATATATTTTTTTATACGTAAATAAAT